>CP094637.1:10889017-11489017 GCA_023657505.1 Camelina hispida | reverse complement strand
GATGGATTGCAATCTCGAAGGACGTCAAATGATGAGTTGGGTCCGAATCTCCTTTATATGGAGGTAGGTGCTTTATTTTGCAATCGGGACGAACAACGACTCGTCGAATTTGCGCAGTGAATGGAGTTTTCTGGGATTGCTCCAACATAGGGTCTACATCAGGTGCCGTGCTGGTCGCTTGGTGGAACTTGCTTGTGACGTCCTTCATTTGACTTTTGAGTTCGGTCAATTCTCCGCTCTGGTTCTGGTCGGCTTTATTGGGATTGGCTCTATTGGTGCCGTCCGGATGTTCGGCATTTTCTTGTATTGCGTAGACGCTAGAGAGAGTGGCGAATCGTTCCTCCGTTTTTCTGTCCTGGGCGTCGATCTTTTCCAGGATGCTTCTCATTAGTGCTCATATGTCGAGGGCACTGGTACCTTCTCCGATTGAGCCGTTCGGCGTTGTCGGGGGGCGGGTCGGCGGTATTGAAAGCTCCTCTTGGGCCTGCTGGATGCGGTCCGGCGTGTCCGCTACATATCCATCGCTGCCCGTCGTTTCTCTTTCTGCCATTGTTCGAGACGTGCTTCACTGATGTTGGACTTTCTTCAAAAAGCTTCCCTTGTTTCGTTCCCTAGATGCGCACCAAACAATTTCTTGCTTCTCACTTTCTTGTAAGACGTACTATCGTTCAACGATAAAAACACTTTCTGTTAGTTGATTTAGTGTTATATAATCTTTGTTATTATCTTGCATTTGTGTACTCATCTATTTTTTATGCTACTTAACACCGTGAGAAATTTGTTAATCTCAAAAGCTTTAGTTATTATGCATAAGAAACTTTGTCAACACTTCAAAGTCAAAGATTGCATAGTGTGCATTACGACATTGAGAAACGAAACAAAATTCAAAGAAATGACGACAAAAATACGTGGTAATATCTATGAATTTTTTTATATAGTTGTTTCGATTAGACAACAAACAAATTGTTCATTTATGCTACAATAACATATTACCAACTATGGAGAGAACCTCGGGTCCGCCCTCCTCCCTTATGGAGAGAACCTTGCGTCCAACCTCCTCCACCAAGAAGAGAACCTTGGCTCCGCCTTCCTCCATTGGGGAGATAAGCTTGCATCCGTCACCTCTTCCACCATGGAGAGAACCTTGGCTCTGCCCTCCTCATGTGTGAAGAGAACATGTTCACGTCTTTTAGCTATCTCAAAGTGGCATGCTCCGGAAACCAATGAAACTAAAAACCTTTTTTCAACGTATCAAAATCTTTTGATAGTAACTAATGTTAAATTTCTCAATGTATTCGTGGAAATGTTTTTGACACATCATGATGTAGTCTTTGTCTCCTAACTCCTATGGATCTATCAAAAACGGTTTATGTTTTCAATCTATCTATCTATGTTTGTTGTAAATTTGTGTGTGATTAACCTATTTTATCCAACAATTAGGTTGATAAGGTTCTACTTATTTTATGAAATATATAATCTCCTTATAATTATTTTGTTTTTAAAACTTTTTAAATTTTGTAACTTTTTATAATTATCTTTTTATATTATTAATTTTGTTTAAACAATTTTTTTTTTTGTTTTTTTGTCATAATCTCAAATCCTCCTATTAAATATTAACTTTTACACATGTCAAAATCTGAGATTAATAACTTGACACATATCAAAATGCTGTTAATGGCTAACTTTCAAAATGTAACTTTATATAATACTCCCTCCGTTTCAAAATATAAGATATTTTGGAGAAGTTTGTTGTTTCATAATATAGGATGTTTTTAAATTTCAATGCAACTTTTAGATTAGTTTAGTATTTTATATTATGCAGTATTGTTTCTGATTGGTGGAACTTATTAAAAGTAAAGACTTTTTAATCTGCGTGTTTTGCTTAAAAAATCCTATATTTGAAACGAAGGGAGTAAGATCTTTAAAGATTTTTCATTAACTAATTTTGAAATTGAATTACTTGTAAATTCAAATATCAACTTATGAAATTCTTAAATAGCACGTAATGAAAAAGAAAAGAAAATTATTTTTTAAACATTTTGTAATTTAGAAAAACAGACAATATAGATATAATTATATATACTCAACACTATCCTTTTTTTTTTTTGAAATTTTCATTTTTTTAATCTTTGGAAACAAGAGCCTATAATACGTAAAATATTTGATGGAGAAGATACATTGAAGTCTAAACAAAATTACTAGAATGGAAAGCTTTTAACGAATGGTCAGAAAGCCTTCAAAGAAAGTTTCAAGATATCATCAAGCACTTGATTACTATAAATAGATCGTCACTTCCAATTTTAGCAAGTACCAACGATATAGTTCATATCATTTCCCACATCAGGAAACGAAAATAATAATGTCTTATTTGAAGACAGCAACACTGCATAGTGACGTTCCCAATTAAATTCAATGACTGGTTGATAAATAATATCTCAATAACTCACTTATTGGTTTTCTACGACCTCATATTATAGTATAAGTTATAACACCACAGAAGCATAGTGGTTCATTCCTTCGAGTCATTGCCTCCCGTGGAGGCACTGGCGATCCTTTTCGACCTCGATGAATCTGTGCAACATCAGAATAATTTCTTGTTAACTCTACTCTGGTATCTCCCTCGTCTCTACTGTGTTCCTGGTTTGCAGCCTAGGTTATGGCTTTTCTTTTGTTGCAAGGTTGTAGTCATAGTTTAGCTCTTGATCTTGAAGAAGTTATGGTCGGGTCTTTTGTCTAGTCTAGGATAGCTTTCGCTTACTTCTTTTCTGTTTGTTGAATCTTTTAACTAAGTCTCCTACCACCGCTTTAGTTTAGAAAATAAATAGGTCTTCTTCCGTGGTATGTTCCTTGTCTGTTATTGTAAGGCTAACCTCTTGTAGAAATGTCTCTTGTGGGGATGCAAAGTCCTAAATTTAGATCTCGGTAAAAGATTAGGTGGGTGGGAATTAGATTCGCGTTCCTTGCTTACTTTGTTCGAGGTATCCGTTTTCAGTTGGGTTAGATCATCGTGGTAGCCTCTATCCTTTGTCTTCTTCCATATGCACTTGTAGGTCCTTGCGACACCAACTCTTGAGTATGTAGTCCCTCGACTATTGTTCTCTTCTGACTTCTTCGTTGATTTTGAGAGTTTTTCTTTTGACTTTGTTGTTTTAATTTGTGTTTCCTGCATATCGGGCTTAATCTTCCAGAGATATCTTTGTTTTCTGCTGGCTTTAGGATTTCAAAATCGCATTCCACTTTTATATTCTATCCTTTTAGTATATAATGAAAATATTTAAGTGAAAAAAAAAAAAAAAAAAACACCACAGAAGCACGCCTAGTTTCAAATTAAAACTCACAAAAATGTAGGATATCATTCTTATGGTTCGAGCATTTGGTAGGTTCTCTCATAGGTGGCACGGGACGACTTTACTAATTAGCTTTAGCTCCTCATATCGTCAGAGCCGGTCCCAAGCATAGGCTGATGAAGCATGTGCTTGCGGCCCGAAAATTATATCTAATATTTCGGCCCTGAAATTTCTGGAAAATGTCGTTAGTGTAGTGGTAAAGGTGTAGCAAGTTGTGTTTGTGGTCTACGGTTCGATCCATAGCACCATCAGTTTTTACAATTTATTCCTTTCTTTCTTTGGCTTAATAAAAAGCCAGCCTTAACATAGTTTTGAGCTCGTGGCCCCAATATCTTGTGCGACGGCTCTGCATATCGTTATGACTTATTGTTGTGAATACGGGTAAATCTGGATAATCTGAATAATATAGTTTAAAATCTCAAACCCCGATACTACTAGAAAACGTAGGTGTGTTATGAAAACTTGGCTTATTCTTTATATACTGGCCTCATGTCCAAATTTTATAGCAAATTGGTCTGATAATCTGGATGCGTTATACTTTCTATTCCAGTTGTGGATTTGTGTATATATAGATTTCACGATCCAGCCGGACTTTATAATATATTGCTATATTAAGATCAGGTACCGTATAATAATAAAAAGGAAAAATGTTTGCTATTTGAAGTATCGTCCAACACATCGCCACACATACAGAGAAAATAAATGTTCTCTAAACTACTTGATCTATTGTATTTGATTAAATTTAATTTACCTTATACTTAACGCAAGTAAACCATCTCTTTTTCTCTGTTTCTGTTAGAGAGATCTCATTGACGATTCGTTTGCCACATGGGCAAATTCGAGGCATGCCAAAATCACCATCGGCTATGGCTTCTCGCCACGCTTCTAACTTCCTCGCCCTCTTCTGATCATCATAGTATGGGTCGGCCTCAAATTGTTCAATAGTTTGAGAAGGAGAGAAATAGATCTAGGATATTCGACTTTGAAGATGAGAGAAGAGAAGACTCGGTGTACTTTAGGTTTCGAAGAAGATAATGAATGAATAGATGAGAATGAGCTGGAGTGAAGATAGATAAAAAAATAAATCTTCATGCTGTCGTGAAGAATGAAAGAAAAAACAAAATTCTGGCCACGTGTAAAAGATGTGTGCGTTCACACTGCGTGTTCACACACAGTTTTACCGAGTAATGCGGTTGCACTAAACTTGCAAATAGTTGTACTTTAGAGGTTTCTCAGTTTAATTAGTTTTACTAAACCTTAGCATTACTTTTTTTAGTTTTACAGTTTATTAAACTTAACTAACATACAATTACAAGTTTTTGGCAACTTCATAGTACCAATTTTATTATTTTTACCAGTTTTATCTTAGTTCTGCCACTTCTACTCTCTTATATACACATATTTTGAAAGAAGAAAACATTAATAGACTTCAAATTAAGTTTCAAACCAAGTTTTACATTAAGTTTCAAACCAAACACAATTGATACATGAAGAGGTGAATCAAACATGAACATTATCTCCAAATAACAACCATTGGAGTTCTTGTCTTCAGCTCCTTTTATTCTGCATCCTAGGTCGAGTTTTTGGTTGTTTTCCCCCAGCAGATGCATACCTTTTTGTTTTCTTTCTTCCCCCTTTTATTTTCCGATTCGGAGGCATGATCTCCATATCTTGGACGTCATCTAGGACATCCCATCGAGACTTATCAGGTACTAAATAAATTGTCCTGCAATATGCAATTGCCCACAGCTCCGTTTAATAATACTTAGAACACAACTCATGTAACTCGAAATCCTTACCTCCATATTTTTGGAATGTAATGAAAGACGCCAATGCATGCACACAAGGATACTTTTGTATATCGAAAAACCTGCAACTGCAACTTCTCAATCGCAACTTCACCAAATAAGGCTTTCCGTCACTGTCAATGACATTGTATTCAAGCTCGAAACCATTTAGCTCTATCACCTTTAGTTTCTCAGCAGTTGCCCATAAATCATGTAAGTAGTTCTCCACTAAAGGCACCAATTTATTTGCGACTGATCCAGACACAACATCTTTCCGATGTTCATTAAACCATTCGGAGAATTTTTTAAGTATTGCATCAAGCATGGGTATCAAGGAGTACCTCCTTGCATCTTTGAATACACTGTTCAACGATTCAACACAGTTGCTTGTGTCTAGGTTCTATCTATCTCCTGGAAAAACACATCTTGCCCATCTTTCTTTCTGGGTAGATTCTTCAAGATACTTAGCAGCAGAAGGATATCTTGTCGTAAAAGATGCGTAAGCAATGTTGAACTCAGCCACTGTGTAAAACCTACTACACTCCATGAATCTCCATGCAACAACGTCTTTGTTCACGTTATGAGCATAACCTTTCACATTTTGGGATAAATACCATATACAAAAACCATGACGAGCCAGAGGATACACATTAGCTATAGCTTTTATGAGACTTGTATTTCTGTCAGTCATAAATACTATTTCAGAAGAATCCCCAACAACGGTTTTCAACATCTCCAAAAACCAATTCCAACTTGCATCATTCTCACCATCAACAACACCAAACGCCAAGGGATAATGGTGACGGTTAGGATCTTGAGCCGACGCAAAAACAAGAACACCCTTATATCCGTTCTTTAGAAAAGTTGCATCCATAGTTATAACTTTCCTCATGACTTTAAATCCTTCAATGCTAGCTCCCAAAGCTATGAACAAGTACATGAATTTATTATTCTCATTGCAATGCACATATGATCTTGTACCATGATTAACCTTCTCTGACATGTGCAGATAACATCGCAGCATCTTGTAACTTTCTTCTGGGCTACCTTTCAAATCAGTAAATGCTTGATTTTTCCCTCTCAACGCCGTGGAATATGATATATCAACACCTAATTTTGTCTTGACAAGATCCATGATAATTTTCGGAGGTGGAGTTTCCCTTTTCCCTGGATAATCACCATGTTAAAGAGAAGCAACTAATTGTGGAGTGCCTTGCCTCTTACTATTGCTTGAACTTTGATTAGCCCGAGAGCATGTATGCATCTTATTGTGCCTTCTAATCGAGAAAATATATGTACCTCGAATCCTACCACCTCGTAAACCCTAGTTATATCCTTCTTTAGGACATTTGACCACATAACGCACCTTGTCCGACTTTACTATTTCAAAACTAAAACAGTTAGCGAATGAAGCTCTATCCACCACATCTTGCAATGCCTTCTTGTTTGGAAATTCTTGAAGTTTAGTCAGATCCAAACCGTCATCCCATGGTTCAAGATACTTACACGGTTCTACAACAGGGCATGGCTCAGTATATTCATCACCTTCATCACGTGATTCAGCTTCACCCTCTACAGCCTTTTCTTTGCCTACGTAGACAACAATGGCGTTAGGTCCGATTTCACCATCCTTTGCATGTTGGTTTTCATAGTTCATACCAACATAACTTTGGTCCACTATGGGCATTGTGGGCACTGTGTGCACTATGGGAACTTGCTCAGGCTAAGGCTCAGAAGGGATGACATTCACAAACAACATACATCTTTGCTTCTTATAATTAACGGAGTCTAGATTAACATTAACATCCTCATCATCATTAAGCTCACAATGCTCCAATGTTTCTACCAGTAGTGGCTTGTAGCTCAGCTGCAAGTGAACGTTACTTTCAACAAACCCAAGCTTCCTCTGTATCCTTGCTTTTAACATCAACAATGTTATATTCCTCTTGAACATTATACTATACATGCGTCCTTCATATACTATACATGCGTCCTTCATATTTATATCCTGCCAAACCAACCAATATAAAAAAAATCATAATTAGTACTACTACTAGTTTTACTAGTTTTACTAAATATACCAGTATTACCAGTTTCACCACCTTTTCTCTCCTATCAAAATCGAATCGAATGGTAGACGAGTTCTAATCGAGTTAATTCACTGAAATCGAAAGCCAAATCCCTTTCTTATTTATAGATAGCTCAATCGACCAATAAACCTTTGTAAAACACCCAATGTGCTAAGCTTTCTTTGATCTAAATCCAATTGAATTTCTAAATCTACAAATCAAAAACAAATTCAACCAAAAGCAACTATAAAGTGAAGTAGTGCACCTACATTTTGAAGAACAACTTGATGCAACTCGATTTGGTGAAGAACGACAGCAGTAGGAGCTCTGACGACGGAAGAATCACCGGCGGCTGGGCCGAGAGGTCGTCGGGTGAGTTTCTCGGGTCGAAAGAAGCTGGGTTTGAGAGACTCGTTTTTGTTTTTTATTTAAAAATTTTAATCTCATTCAGTAAAATAAAAAGGGTAAAATCGTCGCACCACATATTATTCAAATAGCTAGGGGTATGAAGAATAGAGAGGGAGATAGGAGATTTGTCAAATTTTTTTAAGGACTTCTGAGACGTTTACTCGTTATTTTTGCTACTAGAAATCGTGGTGTGAAAAAGTTTTGGCACGTGCCTCAAACGCGCTTCTCCCTTCTTTATGCTCTTTCTCCTCTTTCTCTTCGAACTCAGATCTAGGTTTTCGTTTTGTTTTCTCTCCGGTTTGCTTTTACGGGGCCGGAGGGACTCGGCTCTTGTTCTTAATGAAGGGCTGGACAAGTACAGTGAAACAGGAGTGAGCAAGCCTCCTTCTCCGGCAACGACGAGGTGTGGAGTAACCTCCGGTTGATGCGGCTGCAGCCTCTTCAAGGTGATCGAGAAGCTTCACTTTTTTTTTTGCCTTGGTTTCAAGACGATCAAGAGAAACATAGTGAGGTTTCTCGAGGCTTAGCCACTTTTTTGGTCGCTGCGGTTGCGGCGGAAGACGTCAGGGTTCGGTGGGTATCGTTGCTAGTTCAGTGATTAATTGTAGATATTCGAATCTTAGATGGCCGTCGTGGGTTTTCGGCTACTGAGGGATTCATTGAGCCAGCTTTCCTCTCTAGACGCCGCGACTTGCATTCACTGGACCGGATTAAAGGGTGGTTTTTTTTGTCTCAGGGATGCCAAAGGGAGCGCGGTATGGTGGTCGGGTGTTAGATCTGTTGACGTTTTGCTAGGTCGGGGATTCATCAACGGAGTGCCAGCTTGTCGGAAACTAGATCTGTCCGGGAGGCATGTTGAGGGATTGGCTATTCGACGGTGACGCTTAGGAGACGGGAACCGAATACTCCAGTCAAGATTCGTGAATCCGTTGTTTGTGCCGCAAATCAGTGAGCCTTGTATTCGCCGGAGTTACAGCCGTTTCTGCTTCCGGTTAACGCCGAGATCCGATCTCAATCACTGTTCCATTTAATCTAATGTCTTCTCTTTTTGTAACTGTGGATCTGTATTTTTACCAGGCCTAAGCCCATTTGGGAAGACCTTTTAATAAAATCTTTGTTATTAAAAAAAAAAAATCGTGGTGTGAATCTTTAATTAAATGACTAACTACTCTAACCATTATCTTTTGATATATTATGTATATTTTATAATATTGACAATTTTACCCCATCTACATAATCAATATACACCCTCTACACAGTGCATACTCTCCTCCCCTCTATATATACAATAAGGATCCGCCTGATGTGAGGGTTTTAAACTTTTGTAAATAAAATTAAATTTAACAAAATTTATTGTATGTTATTGATAATATTTTTTTTACTATAATATACTGGTTTATATCCATTTACAAATTTTGATGTATGTTACAATTAAACATGTATTTCTTTACACATAAACATATTGTATGTTATAAATATATTCTTTACAACCACCTAGGAAAATATCTATATAAACACATTAAGCCAATTATTATTTGTCTATTTATTTTCACTTTTGCATAGTTTCTTTAATCACTAAATTTGTTGGTTCAAGAAACTTTTCGAAAAAAAAAATATTACATAGTATACTAATCAATGATGTATCATCACAATAATGTATGACCAACCATGAAGAGAACCTTGGCTCCGCCCTCCTTCTTTATGGAGAGAACCTTTTGTCCAACCTCCTCCACCATGAAGAGAACCTTGGCTCCGCCGTCCTCCTTTGGGGAGATAACCTTGCATGCATCTGACCTCCTCCACCATCGAAAGAACCATGGCTCTGCCCTCCTAATATCTAGAGATAACATGTTCACGTCTTTTAGCTATCTCAGAGTGGCATGCTCTTGCAACCAATGAAACTAAAAGTCATTTTCTAACATCACAAAATCTTTTGATAGTAACTAATGTTAAATTTTCCAATGTATATTTGGAAGTGTCTTTAACACATCATGATGTAACCTCTATCTCCGAGCTCCTACGGATCTATCAAAAACAGTTTATGTTTTTTTAACATCCGCGAACCAAAAATTGGTTTTTGGGGATGGGTGTCCATCGACACCACTTATTTCTGGTTCGATCAGATTGTTTTAATCGTCGATTTTGGTCGGTTTAGTTTAAGGAGAACCATTAAACCGTGATATTTAAGTAGGAGAACGACCTAGCTCGTGTTTGTTGTTGTCTAGCCGCTGGAAAAAAAGAGAAAGAGGAGAAGGGAGAGTAAACTTGAGTGTTCAAAGCAAAAGGAACATAATCGTCAGGGTATGGGAGAAGGAGGATCTGACTGCTCAAATCGTTTTGAAAGGTATTCATATTTAGTAGGGTTGTACCTAAGAGATTTTTTTACAGAAGTGAATTTGAGTTAATATTGTAAGAGATATCGGCAGTTTAATGGGGCGTTTCTTCTCAGACGCGGTTTGAGACCAGCGGACGTTTCGGGATCGATTACGGTTTCATCTGAGATCTGATCGTGCTGAAATTTTGTGGGAACCTTCGTGACGTCTAGGGGTAGCTTTTCACCGGAGAGATTTGTTAGTTAACGGTTGGTTTTCATTTTAGGAGGTGAGTGCATGACCATGGCTAATATAAGCCTTTGATTCCCTTGTTCTTGCTTGTTGTTGCTTGTTTGTGTGTTTTTCTTGCTGGGATTGGTTGATACAGGTTCATATGGAGGTATAAGGCTTGGGGTTTTGAGTATTGGACGTTTTGGAGGAGATTTGGGAGCGAGATTCGACTCTCAACTTTGTGCGGATCACAGTGCAGAGGGATTGTCGATCGATACCACTTGGTGTCGGTCGACACCAGCAAACTGGGCATCGATCGACACTCTGGGGTAGTGTCGGTCGACACCATTGAGCCAGTGTCGGTCGACACTAGGCTGGTGTCGGTCACCTCCCTTCCAGCGAGACGATGTTTGATTTCCTGGTTTGTGTGTTTGTTTTTTGCTTGTTTTGGAACTTTGGAATCATTGTTGCTTGTGTGTATAGCCCAGTAGATGGGAGGATTGCCTCACTGAGTGTTTATCAAATACTCATGCATCTCACTTTGTGTTTGTGGTGCAGGTAAAGGCAAAGCGTGATCGTGGAATCAAGGCGATGAAGAGGAGGATGTTCTAGTGGTTCGCTTGGTTGTCTGGCTTCTGTTAGGTTGCTAGAGTTGAGTCCTAGAACATTGTTTATGATTGCTGGTTATTTGATTTATGCTGTTTGGATCATTAGTTTGTGATTGGAATTAATACTGGTTATGATTTTATTGGTTATTGGTTTATTGGATATTTATTGGTTTGTTATTCCGCTGTTGATTGTGAATGTGGTTAGGTGGCTAGTGGATATGAGACCACTAGTTGTAGTTTATTTATTCTATTATTATTATTATTATTTATTATGAAAAAAGGTCGGTCGTTTCATTTTGGTATCAGAGCCCTTACGGTTCTAGGTTTGGGTTCACTAGGTTTCTGTTGTGATGTTTTGGATTGCATGCTTTGATTGATTATGTGAGTTAGTCAATTGTGTGTGGCATGGAGTCCTAGACCATCCTCTTCGAGCCTTCAATGAGATTCCACGGTGAGTTATTGTTATGTTTCTTTGTGTGGTATTGATTTGTTTTATGCTTGTTAGCCTCTGTTCTTGGAAGATCAGTGGTTAAGGTGTTTGAGTTGTTAGTCGTGGACAGGGACGTGGTCGTTGTCATTGTCGGGCGGGTCCCGAGGCCAGCGAGTGTGTGGTCCAGAGGGTCGCAAGCGTATCAGGAGGGACCAGAGAGGGTTAGCCGGTGAGCGTGCCGGGTGTTCTGGGAACCCAGGTGTGGGGTTGCAGCAGGTGGAGCCCAGGGTCGAGATGATCGCTTGGCGGATCTGTTGGCGTGCTTTTGGAGCCGTTACCGAGAGGGGTACCATTGTAGGCTCCAGTTGTGCCGCATGTGGCGGGGTGCAGCCAAGGGGTGCGGATGTTGGGGACTTTCCACCTTATGTTAAGAGGATGGAGCGATTGTAGACGACCGGTATGAGATTATTCTCAAGAGGTGTCAGACCTAGAGAGGCGGATAGGTGGACATATGCAGTTGGAGCAGATATTTCTCTGTTTGGGGGTTAATCTAGTTGGGTATTAGAAGTTTAGTGGGCAGGTGTAACATTGCAATGTTATACTCAGACCACAGGAGGTACTTTGTGTCGAGAGATGTTTATAGTCGTTAAGGATTGTTGCTCCTAAGGGGATGGTGATTCCCCTTAATATCGATAGCTCGAGGGCCTGAGGGCTCCGAGAGTAGCAGAGGGGATGATATTTCCCTTAGGGGATGAGTAGTTTCCCTGATACCGAGATCTTGAGGATTGTGGTCCAAGAGTGAGACGATATAACTCGAAGACGCTGGTCTGAGAGTGAGATCGGTATGGCTCAAAGGTTGCGACCTAAGAGAGGAAGACTTGGGAGCAAGCAATGTATAGAACGTGATATGAACATAACGATGGAATGTAGACCTCAAGAGTGATGATGGCTTAATCTTGGATTTTAGGATTATGTTGGCCGGTGGGCCAGGGTTTTATGACCGGAGTGGTCAAGAATGTGTGGTTGATGTGCCAGAATTGAGTGGCCGGTGGTGCTGGAGTCCCGGGAAGGAGAGTTACAGCATGTTTGAGCCGGGAAAGGCATGTTTGCCAGATACATAAGCTCACGAGAAGCCGTCATGGGAGGATAAACTAATCGTTGCGACGATGTTGGATGAAGATCATTGGAGATGGACAGGGTTGCTAGATTCAAGGTTTTGGTAAGCTTGTTGGAGGGAATAAGTCTAGTGGTTTGAGTTAGCGGCCTGCAAAGCATTTGAAGCGGTGAATCAGAATATGCGAACGTATGGTACTTGTTTGTTTTATTACGTTCGTATTGATGATTTGCTGTGGAGAATTACCAAGTGGAAGGAATAAGCTAACTTGGGGAAGTTTCCCTAACTGGCAAGTTACTAGAGGTTCTTGGAGGAACAAGAGGGTTGATATTCAGGTGGCGGCGAGTTGATGTCGGCATACTTGAGTATTTGTTTAGTTGAACTGAGGAAGTAACTAGAGAATTTATGGAGCAGAAATTAATACGTTCTAATGTATCACCGTGGAGAGCACCGGTGTTTTTGTTAAAAAGAAGGATGGGAGTTTCCGGTTGTGCATTGAGTATCGGGGTTTGAACCGGGTCACTGTGAAGAACAAGTACCCTCTTCCTAGGATCGATGAGTTGTTGGATCAGTTGAGGGTTGCTACTTGGTTCTCTAAGGTAGATCTGGCGTCGAGTTATCATCAGATACCGATAGATGAGGCAGATGTGAGAAAGACGGCTTTCAGGACGAGGTATGGGCATTATGAGTTCGTGGAGATGCCTTTTTGGGTTGACTAACGCGCCAGCAGCGTTTATGAGATTGATAAACAGTGTGTTTCAGGAGTTTCTGGATGTATCTGTCATCATTTTCATCGACGATATCCTAGTTTATTCTAAGAGTCCTGGAGCATGCAATGCATTTGAGGGCAGTTATAGAAAGCTGCAGGAGCAGAAGTTGTTTGCTAAGTTGAGCAAGTGCAGTTTTTGGCAGCCTGAGATGGGTTTTCTGGGTCATATAGTGTCTGCAGACGGGGTTTCTGTAGATCCGAAGAAGATTCAGATTATCAGGGATTGGCCTAGACTACAAAATGTCACTGAGATCAGGAGTTTCCTTGGTTTGGCAGATTACTACAGGACCAGGGGTGAAGTCTCTGGTAGGGGAGATCAGCGCGTTGAGCTTGTGTGCGGTTTTCTCGAGAACCATTGGGTTAGGAGGCGGCTTATACAGCGGATCTTCTGAGCAGGGTGTGGTTGGCTCAAGAGAAGGATTTGGGGCTGGTGAATGTCTCTAAGGATGTTGATTCAGAGAATCAGGTCTCAACTAATGGTACTATCTTGGTGCACGGTCGGATTTGTGTGCCCAAGGATGAGGATTTGAGATAGAAGATCTTGAGGGAGGCTCATGCGAGCATGTTTTCTATTCATCCAGGAGCGACTAAGATGTACCGTGATCTCAAGAGATACTATCATTAGGTCGGGATGAAGAAGGTTGTAGCTAGTTGGGTCGCGAGGTGCGACGTGTCTCAGCTAGTGAAGGCTGAGCATCAGGTTCCTGGCGGGTTACTGAAGAGTTTACCCATTCCTGAGTGGAAGTGGGATATGATCACTATGGATTTTGTGGTAGGATTGCCAGTGTCACGGACCTTTGATGCTATTTTGGTCATTGTGGAGCGGTTGACTAAGTCAGCACATTTTCTGGCCATTAAGAAGACTGATGGAGCAGCGGTCTTGGCTAAGAAGTATGTGAGGGAGATAGTCAGATTGCACGGGGTGCCAGCGAGCATTGTGTCTGATAGGGATTCTAAGTTCACTTTGGTGTTCTTGAAGGCATTTTAGGTAGAGATGGGCACTAAGGTGCATATGAGTACAGCTTATCATCCCCAGACTGATGGACAGTCAGAGAGGACGATCCAGACGCTGGAGGATTTGCTGAGGATGTGTGTGTTGGATTGGGGTGGCCATTGGGCAGATCACCTGAACCTGGTAGAGTTTGCTTACAACAACAGCTATCAGGCGAGTATTAAGATGGCTCCTTATGAGGCTTTGTATGGGAGACCATGTCGTACATCATTATGCTGGACTCAGGTGGGGGAGAGGAGCATGTTTGGTGCTAGTTTTGTTCAGAAGACCTCAGAGAAGATTCGGGTTCTCAAGCTGAACATGAAGGAGGCTCAGGATAGACAGAGGAGTTATGCTGATAGGAGGAGGAGAGATCTTGAGTTTCAGGTAGGAGACAGAGTGTACCTCAAGATGGCCATGTTGCAGGGTCCGAACAGGTCATTGTCAGAGACTAAGTTGAGTCTGAGGTATATGGGTCCATTCAGAGTGATTGAGCGGGTTGGACCTGTGGCATATAGATTGGAGTTACCTGAGGTTATGCGTGCATTCCATAAGGTTTTCCATGTGTCTATGCTACGGAAGTGTCTCCGTGAGGGTGAGAGAGTGTTGGCTAAGATTCCTGAGGATCTTCAGCCTAACATGACATTGGAGGCGAGACCAGTAAGGGTTCTTGAGAGGAGGGTCAAGGAACTTTGGAAGAAGAAGATTCCTTTGATGAGAGTCCTGTGGGACTTGATGGTGTTGAGGAGCAGACTTGGGAGCCTGAGGCAAAGATGAAGGCAAGGTTCAAGAAGTGGTATGAGAAGCAAGCCGTGACTTGAGCTTGTGTAGCCTGGTCCCATCTGTAGTCCGTGGCTGGAGCGGGAATGGAGTATTCCAGCCCACCTCTCTGGTTACTCGGTCGCTTGGGGTGGTTGGTTGTGCGACTCAGTAACAAGATGAGGTGGTGTTTGGAGTACAAGGTTTCCGTGAGGCGGGGTTTTGGAGGAAAGTTTCTTGAAATAGAAGTTTCCAAAAGTGGAACGTTTCCAAAAATGGAAAGTGCTAAATATGGAAAGTTTTATGGGAGTTAGAATTTGTCCATTTTAGCGGTGGAGAGCCTGGGAGGGGCTTGTGTGTGGTTGACTTTTGAGTCAGTATGCCGTGTGTGGCGGTCTTTTTAGACATTGTGTGGTCTTTGTGACGGGCTTTTTAGCCAGAGTGTCTTTGTGACGGTCCTCTTTAGGACATTTGTTTGGCCTTGGTGGCGGTCCTCTTTACGACATTTGTTTGGCCTTGGTGGCGGTCCTCTTTAGGACATTTGTTTGGCCTTGGTGGCGGTCCTCTTTAGGACATTTGTTTGGCCTTTGTGGCGGGCTGTTTAGCCAGAGTGTCTTTGTGACGGTCCTTCGGGACAGATGGTCTTTGTGACGGTCCTTCGGGACAGATGGTCTTTGTGACGGGCTTTTTAGCCAGAGTGTCTTTGTGACGGTCCTATTTAGGACATTTGTTTGGCCTTGGTGGCGGTCCTCTTTAGGACATTTGTTTGCCCATGGTGGCGGTCCTCTTTTAGACATTTGTTTGGCCTTGGTGGCGGTCCTCTTTAGGACATTTTGTTTGGCCTTGGTGGCGGTCCTTTTTAGGACATTTTGTTTGGCCTTAGTGGCGGCCCTTGTGGCAGGTATATGATCCTTGTGTGGTCATGTGGTATTCCAGTGAGGGGATATGTGGTTGGTAGGACATTGAGATGTTTTACGCGAGCCACAGGAAGGAAACATGGATAGGGATAGAACTCAAACGTGTTCAGAATCGTTTGCTCGCGACTCTTGGAGGACTTCGGTTCTCCTAGTACTGTCGTATTCAGAGACTTTGTGACTCGAGAATATGGTTGGTATATCGACTTCGGATGACGATCCGGGGGCGCGCTGTAGGGTGGCAACCCGAGAGACGAGTTGGATTTTTCCTTATATTTTATGGCATGCGGGTTTAGGCCCGATGAGGAGCCAACATTTGGCATGCAGACTTAGGTCTGATGAGGAGCCAATAAAACTCAAGGTTTAGGCCTATGAGTAAAGGAAAGTCCAAAAGTCGAGAGCAAATGACACCTGGAGCGTGAGTCTATCGCCTAGAGGTGACCTTCTGTAGATCGGTCGGAAGAGTGCGGGCCGTGGAGACGGCTGCACAGGAGTCCTTGGCTCATGGTTGTTCGAGATTCGAGGACAAATCTAGATTGGTGGGGGAGAATTGTAACATCCGCGAACCAAAAATTGGTTTTTGGGGATGGGTGTCGATGGACACCAAGGTGGTGTCCGTCGACACCACTTATTTCTGGTTCGATCAGATTGTTTTAATCGTCGGTTTTGGTTGGTTTAGTTTAAGGAGAACCATTAAACCGTGATATTTAAGTAGGAGAACGACCTAGGTCGTGCTTTGTTGTTGTCTAGCCGCTGGAAACAAAGAGTAAGAGGAGAAGGGAGAGTAAACTTGAGTGTTCAAAGCAAAATGAACAGAATCGTCAGGGTTTGGGAGAAGGAAGATCTGACTGCTCAAATCGTTCTGAAAGGTATTGATATTTGGTATGATTGTACCTAAGAGGTTTTCGTACACTCTCCTTTTTATAGAAGTGAATTTGATTTAATATTGTAAGAGATATCGGCAGTTTGGTGGGGCGTTTCTTCTCAGACGCGGTTTGAGACCAGCGGGCGTTTCGGGATCGATTTCGGTTTAATCTGAGATCTGATCGTGCTGTAATTTTGTTGGAAGCTTCATGACATCTAGGGATAGATTAACCAGAGGGATTTGTTAGTTAACGGTTGGTTTTCATTTTAGGAGGTGAGTGCATGACCATGGCTAATCTAAGCCTTTGATTCCCTTGTTCTTGCTTGTTGTTGCTTGTTTGTGTGTTTATCTTGCTGGCATTGGTTGATACAGGTTCATATGGAGGTATAAGGCTTGGGGTTTTGAGTATTGGACGTTTTGGAGGAGATTTGGGAGCGAGATTCGACTCTCGATTTCGCACGGATCGCAGTGCAGAGGGAGTGTCGATCGATACCACTTGGTGCCGGTCGACACCAGCAAATTGGGCATCGATCGACACTGTGGGGTAGTGTCGGTCGACACCATTGAGCCAGTGTTGGTTGACACTAGGCTGGTGTCGGTCACCTCCCTTCCAGCGAGACGATGTTTGATTTCCTGGTTTGTGTGTTTGTTTGTTGCTTGTTTTGGAACTTTGGAATCATTGTTGCTTGTGTGTATAGCCCAGTAGATGGGAGGATTGCCTCACTGAGTGTTTATCAAATACTCATGCATCTCACTTTGTGTTTGTGGTGCAGGTAAAGGCAAAGTGTGATCGTGGAATCAAGGCGATGAAGAAGAGGATGTTCTAGTGGTTCGCTTGGTTGTCTGACTTCTGTTAGGTTGCTAGTGTTGAGTCCTAGAACATTGTTTAGGATTGCTGGTTATTTGATTTATGCTGTTTGGATCATTAGTTTGTGATTGGAATTAATACTGGTTATGATTTTATTGGTTGTTGGTTTATTGGATATTTATTGGTTTGTTATTCCGCTGTTGATTGTGAATGTGGTTAGGTGGCTAGTGGATATGGGACCACTAGTTGTAGTTTATTTATTCTGTTATTATTATTATTATTATTTATTATATGAAAAAAAAGGTCGGTCGTTTCAGTTTTTCCAATCTATCTATCTATGTTTGTTGTAAGCTTGTGTTTAATTAGCCTATTTTATCCAACCATTAACTTGATAGGGTTCTACTCTTAATCTCCTTTTGGGATTAATGAATGGTAACAATTATGTTTGCATAAAAAAACGGTGATATATGAATCTCAAATCAAAGATGAAAATATAAATTAAATTAAATAATCTAAAAATTCTACAATAAAAATTTAAAATACAGTATTAGAAAAAGAAGACTTATATATTAATTTTACATTTTTGTTTCGGTCAACATATTAATCTTATAGAAGTGAGTATTTATATTTTTTAGAATGAATAATTAACTGTACATTTTCCTTAATCCTTTTTTTTTGTTGAATTAATAACTTAAAATTAAAAATAAGTTAATAATGTTATAATTTCAAATTTTATGAAATATTTAATCTTCTTATAATTATTTTTTAAATAACTGTTTAATTTTTGTAATTTTTTACAATTATCTCTTTACATAATTAATATTGTTTAAACAATGAGATATTTCTCCTAATAGATAATAACTTTTACATATACCAAAATCTCATATTAATAACTTGACACGTGTCAAAATCAAGTTAATGACTAACTTTCAAAACCCAACTTTATAGAATAAGATAACTTCCAGGCCTGGTCTATCCCTAAAGCAGCCAAAACATCTGTTTTAGGCTACATAATATATACAAAAAAATTTGGATTAATTGATGAAACAAGTTTCTAGCTAAGTTGGTTCTGTTGTACGAAAACATACCCCAGGTCACGGGTTTGATGCCCCAAAACAACAGTTTTTGTATTTTTTTAATTATTTGTATAATATGCTTATAATTAATATATTTTATAAAATATCTTGTATAATAAATGCTTTAGGCCTAGGTCATCTTAGGATCGGCCCTGCAACCCCCTATGTATATATACACCCTCTCTCATGTGCACTCTCTCCCTGCCCTCTATATATATATACAAACATATTCTCTCGAATCAATTATGAGAAAACCATTTTTTGGAATGGTTTTTGTTGGTTTTACCACTTTTTTAATAGTTTTTGTTGGGTTTACCACTTTTTTAATAGTTTGTGGGTTTTACCACTTTCTTAGTTACAAAATTTTGATTTAACATGTGTTATATTTGTTATGTTTGGGTTTAGACGGTTCTATTTGTTTTTAGGGTTTAGTATTTGGTATTAAGTACATATTGTATTTTGAAAAAAATAAAAATACATATTTTTTTCCTTCTCAAAAGTGGTAAAATCCATAAACTATTTGGAAAATGGTATATTCAATTTTTTTTTTTAAAAAAAAGTGTCATTTTTAACAAGAACCCTTATTCTCTCATCTCCCCATTATTTTATTTTTTATTCATTTATAACTTAGCAACACTTCCCACAGTGCAGCGCGCCACATTTGTCCTTTTTGGTAATCTCACCATGGGTCATGGCTACTTCCTTAATTTCTTACATTAAGGTAGTTATATTCTTTGTTTTTTTTTTTTTTTTTTTTTTTAGTTATTAGGTAAATTCGCCCAAGTTCTAAACCGATAATTAAAAAAAAAATCAATATAAGAAGAAAAGAAAAATTATATACTAATAAGAAAACATGAAAAATAATTTTAATTTTATTAAATTATTAACCAAATTTGTGAGAATTTTTTTTTGTTAAAAAAATAGTTCAGAAATTATTTAAATTTCTTTTTTATATATTAAGTGAATTTATTTATTGTATTTTGATTTCTTATTTGTTTTTGAGCTACTTGAAATTGTGAGATAAATTGTTTTGTTTCTCAAAATCTATTAAATATTGGAAGGTTCTATAAGAAAATGAATGGTCCATAGTTCAAAAACGATTTCTTAGTTTCTCAGTTCTATCTAACTTTCTTAGATCTAAGAATATTCATACAGAGTATATAAATTGAGATGAGGGTTAAGCATTTTAAATTAATTAAATATCATTTATGTATTTTAATATGTCTTTTTCTCTTATATTTTTGATTAAAGTATAATGTTATGAATTTCTATTTTTTATTTATCATTCTCAGCATTGTACCTAAAATAATAATAAAAAAACCAATTCCAGCAGGTTAATAATAATTTTCAGAAATGCCATTTTTGTATATCCCTTTTTAAAAATGTCTTATTCATCTATCAATTATCAAAAAATACCTCTTCTTAAACCTAAAAAATTATGATGTTTTAGAAGGTTTATAAGGTACTTGAGATCAAGACATATTTATTTATTTATTTTTATTACAAATCAAAATACAACTCTTTTTGCAAGATATCTGTTATTTTATTTTAATTTATCCAATCATATAGTTTATGCGGATTAACTGGGTGCTGAATAAAAGTACCACCTTTCTTTCTTTTCTCTAAATAAACTCCATCTTCTCTTGCTCTCCAATCCCATAGGCCTCCGATTCTTTTAACATTAATAACCTTAAATGCTGTAAAATTCTGGTAGTGTTTATAGTTTGGTCCTTGTTTCAAGGTACACATAAAACGAGTTGTAGCAATCAAATTAATGTCAAAATAAAATAAATAATGTTGTCCAATTGGTATTATCTTTGGACCAATAACATCATCTTTGGAATAACATCTCATCCAAAGATTTTTGTTGAATTGAAGGTCGTTCGCAATCCTGACTCCGTCGCCTGATACATGGTTAAGCAAGCAAAGAGTTAAAAAAAATAGAAAGACTACAAAGTTTTTCATTTTTTCTCTAGGTGAATGTTTAGAAATTAATTTTTTTTTTCAACTTGGTTTTTGTGTAGCTGGTAATTTATATAGACACATCTGTATAACTATGGTTGGAACAAGATTTCTTTCAATATTAGTTTCTAAGTTTTAACATATATGATATATATATATATATATATATATATATCAAATGGCATAATATCTTCCATAATTAGTTTATATTTGTAAATGTATCTTAAAATAATCATATTTGGTATCTGTAAATCTATTAAAACTAAATTTTGAAATAAAAAGGATAAATTAATTAACGCAATACCAAATACTCCTCTAGACAGATAAGTATATAGTTGTGTGTATAGCTAAATTTTCAGAGATTAATTTGTAAAACAATATTAGTGACTTATTGAAAAAACTCATATAGAGATATTAGTGACTTATTGAAACAACTCATATAGTATGTATGTTACAATTTGAAACAACCCGACCCTTTTTTTTTATAATAAATACAATACATATAATTAAGCATCTCATACTATTAAATTAACCACCACAAACCACAACTCATCATTAAACCAGCAATAACTATTAAGCAGAGCAGAATCATACCATTAATACCAAACCAATACATCATCAATACAATAACACTCCTAACCAATCTATCCAACAACCTAGCATAACTCTATCAAAGGTTCCAACATAAACAACATAACCAACAACACACAAACGAGACCCTTAATCATCCTCCTCCTTATTGCCATGATCCCACGTCACATACCTGCACACCACAAACAACAATTGAGATGCGTAAGTATTATCATAAATACTTAGTGAGGCAATCCTCCCATTTACTAGGCAATACACACAAGCAACTGAGATTCCCATGTTTAACAAACAACAAACAAACACAATAAACCAGGAAAAATCACGAATCAGACAAAAGTTGGTGTCGAGCGACACTAGCCCAAACATGGTGTTGACCGACACCAACCTTGATGTGAGCGCGGGTCGTGGTCGTCTACAGAGTCGCTCAGACGGATGGTCGCTACAGACGGACGGACGGATGCTGCGGTGGGAAAGACGCTGCGGACGGTCGGACGATCATTGAGGATGATCAGACACGGATCTTCGGTCACAGAACGACGATCGGCCTTCGAACTAGTCGGTTCTCTTCAAGGCTTGATGGGATGGAGGGGATCGACCGATAAGAAACTCGACTCGGCGATCTCTGGCAGAGATGGACGGATGGTAGGACGGAAGCAGGACGAGATTTTCTGATGAATAACTCGACTCGGAAATCTCTGGGAAGGATGGTCAGATGGGAGAACGTCTCGGTAAGAAACTCGACCCGATCGGTTCTCAAGGAAATGGTCGGATGCGAGGTTGCGTACGGACGGTGAACGGACGCAGCGGACAGAACAGTGGATTGATGGAATGACACACGAGAGATGCCTCGGCTCGTGATACGGTCAGACTAGGGGATTACAAACCCTGTTTGTGAATCTCCTAGGGTTTCTCAAGAGCCAAGTCCCGGACTTGGGCTAAGGAGAGAGGTGAGGCAAGAAACAAAGTTTCTCTTTTTGAGAAATTAATTCACTATTCAAATCTAAGTTTTACAATGAGGGTTTAGGCCTTTATATAGGGAGGCTTACATAAGGAGACATTTAACCCTAGAAACGTGGCAACATCTAAACCACACACTTGGCCATAAAGTATAAGCAAAAGCAAAAGAAAAAAAAGACCAATCCAACGATCAAGAGAGAGTTGAAAAGAAATAAAGGAAAGGAAGGAAGGATATAGGGTTGTTACGTCATTGGTGGGACGTGGGTGATAGGATCTTCACTTCCCTGGCTCCTAGGCATGTCAATGAATGTTTCCAAGTCAAGAGCCAAGCGGGAAAGAAGTGGAGATGCACTAGAGTTTGCTTCCTCGATAAAACCTCTTTGGTAAACCCATTGGGACAAACCCAAAGTAGGAAAAAGAGTACAGCTACTTCTAATGATTTAGGGATGTCTTCACACTAGCTTGTTGGTGAAGACACGCGTATCAAGCTTCCCAAAGCTGGTCGCACCCTAGGCTCTTCTTTGGTGATTCTAGCCATGAGCCCTTGGTGTAAAGGTTGGAGCTTGGCTTGAACTACCCATTAGATGACCTGTCTTGCTCTTCCTTGATGATCCTTGGGGACTGGTTGGTGCCGCACATCACTAGAAAGGCTGGTCCCAAGTTGTCCCACGGGTGGTACGATTGGCCGAGAGGTGTCCAAGAGGTGTCCGAGAGGTGGCCGAGAGGTATCCGAGAGGTGCGAGTGTTCATGGCCGAGTGATCGATCCCGTGCTCACATCATTCCCTCCCTCTTATAGAAATTTTGACCTCAAAACTTTGGTCAACACCTGTATCAAAAAGGAAACCCCAAATCAGCAGCATCAAAAGTCCTTCCACGGTCTAACTTACCGGGATCAAAAGGAAAAAGTAAGGCCTTAAGGGAAAAGGATAAGACTTCCCCGGTAAGACCAGTGGCATTGGTAGCTCCAACCCCTTCATGAACCTTGGTTGCTTGCTGAGAATCTCTAGGATGCCACACAAAGGTTTGATCCGCAACAACATTGTAAAGATGCCTCGCCATAGGACCTTGTGCGGTAGTGATCTTGGCGCTAAGGGTGGAGAAGGATGGAACGGCATTTGCAACTCCCAACTGGAGCATACTACTTGAAGTAGTCATGAATAACATCAAATGAAAAGACACATCAATGGCCATGTCCGGTGACTGAACTTTCTTGAAACTTCCGATTACCAAGTGGACTACAGATAGAGAAATGATTGCACGGCCAGAATCCCCTTGAGCTTCGCTTGATTGCTCGGTACGCGTCCCGGGTGAGGATTCATGTACCTCTGTCTGTTTCAAACGTAGTAGCCTAATGATGGCTTGGTCTCGATCAAGTAAAGTAAATAGTTGTCCGTGGTCCGCATCATTGCTTGAGCTTGTACCTCCGATTGTATTAGCTTGACGGTTTGGAGGCTCGGCTGGCGTCTCTATGATTCCTCCCGGATCAACAGCTTCCTCAGGACCTATTTGTTGATAGATGTCCAGTACTAAGCTTGGCTCGCGGTGTGGTTGCATCCTTGACATTGCTTGACTCGGTAAGACCTCGGCACAGACTTCTTCTTGGGCTGGTTCCTGGTACCGTGTTGGGAGCTCACGGTACTGGGATGGCAGAACACGTCCTCTCCTTGTAATCTCATCATGGTCCAGATGGTGACTTGGTCGCGGACTCGGTGCATGTGATGATGCAAGGTATTGGTGCCGCGATGATTTTCCACGAGTGTAGGATGACTCTACTTGGCCCAGCATTTCTCCAAGGTGTTGGAGCTGAGATTGGATAGAGATCAACTCGTCCATGAAACTTAGTGTTCAAGGAGAATGCACCGGCTTCCTTGAGGCTTGTTCCCTTGACTTAGCCCGTGATTCCATAATGCTAGCCTTGGCTTTGTCTTGACCGCGACTAGATTTGTTGACCAGTGATGTGCGTGGACACCAGCTCGGAAGACCTTGATTCTAGGTGCGGTATGCACTAGACTTGCTGGATGATCCGTACGGTGACAAGGTCGGAAATCTACGGGTGCAACTCGGGTACTCCTCTCGCTGTTATTGGTGTTGTCGGGATGGTGCATAGTTATGACCTAAGTTGTCGCCATAGGAGTCTTCGTCACTAGTTGGCCATGGCTCACGATGAGATGCGGTTTGTGAAGTAGACGGAAAATAGTAGTCCAATGATCCATGCTCTTGTCCCTCTGGTTCCAGATCTTCTTCACAGTCCTCCTCGTACCGTGATGCTTCCTCGGTAACCTCTTGTTCCGAATCAGTGCCTTAACGTTCTTTGTACTACGGTCGGTTCGTCCTCGGTAGCCTCTTGCTCCGGTTCACTGCCATGGTGTTCTTCATACCATGGTTCATCATAGGAGTAAGGATCGTCATGCTCCATACTTGATCAATGTTGAATCAAACATGGGCTATTGTTCGCGGACTTGGGACTCGGTACAGTCGACGGTACGGCTGGCAGATACGGACGACTGGTATGGACGGCTGATACGGACGATGATACGCGGTATGGTCGGCCGGTGCGATGGCTGGTACGGACGACTGGTACGAGCAATGGTAAGGACGGCCAAACGGTGGTCGGACGTCGGTACGGATGGCTAATATGGACGGCTGGTGCGGGCGACTAGTACGGATGGCCGATGGTGATCAGGCGACAGTACAGACGGTTGGTACGGACGATGGTGTCGTTGGATGGACAAAAAACTCGAGTAGCTGATGTCACGAACAGTCTTCGGGTCACGAACGGTAGATATCACGAACGGAGATGATTCTCGGACGGTGACGTGGCTTGGTCCGCAAGCGATGCGCTGTCCGAGTGAGTCACGTACCTCGTCAAAACAATACTGAATATTCGTGAGTATAACACATCTAAAGCTGGCGGATGAGATATTATCTGGGCAGTCAATGATTGATTAGACAGCAAGGCAAATGTACAACCTATGACAAACAAAAAGCAACTACACGCGCCTAAAAGCTAACTCACGCACAAAAAGTAAAAACTATTGGGACCACAACATGAACAAAAAACAAAAGTTGCTACTTTATGGATCTAACAAGTCCTAGGCAAGAACATCGAAAAACAAAACCCAGGAAAAAGACAGAGCAACGATAGAACAAACAATCTAACAAGGATGCTACACATAAAATGAAACCTAACGGACCTATGCGACTCTAAGGACGAACTAAGGAACCGCAAAAGACACAAAAACGAAAGCTTTAGCGATAAATGGAAAAGGTCTGGAGTTTCAGAAAGACACAACCTTTGGTATAACCTTTTGGCTCTGATACCAGCTGATGTGAGCGCGGGTCGCGATCGTCAACGAGTCGCTTGGACAGACGGTCGCTACGGACGGACGTACGGATGCTGCGGGTTGAAAGACGCTGCAGACGGTCGGATGGTCGTTGAGGACGGTCGGACGCGGAACGATGATTGGCCTTCGAACTAGTCGGTTCTCTTAAAGGCTTGATGGGATGGAGGGGATCGACCGATAAGAAACTCGACTCGGCGATCTCCAGAAGAGATGGACGGATAGGAAGACGGAAGTGGGACAAGATTTGCCAATGAATATCTCAACTCGGCAATCTCCGGGAAGGATGGTCGGATGCGACGCTGCGTACGGACAGTGAACGGACGCAGCGGAAGAAACGGTGGATTGATGCGATGACACACGAGAGATGGCTAGGCTCGTGATTCGGTCGGACTAGGGGATTACGAACCCGGTTCGTAAATCTCCTAGGGTTTCTCAAGAGCCAAGTCCCGGACTTCGGCTAAGGAGAGAGGTGAGACAAGAAACAAAGATTCTCTCTTTGGAAAATTAATTCTTTATTCAAGTCTAAGTTTTACAATGAGGGTTTAGAAAAAGTGCAGCAGCGTATTTTTAGTCCGTCCCTCAGAATTAAAATGTTAATTTTAAATCGAAATCAATGAATTATGAAAGAAACGTACATATAAACGGTACGTATATTGCTCCGTCCTTCATAACACGTGGCGGCGTGTAATAGGTTGGTGTCGTTTGGGTAGGGTGAACCGGAAAAATCGAAGTTTCGAGTCATTTGTTTTCTCTCCGTCTCTCTTTTTTTACTCTCTCTCTCTCCTGGCGGCGATTTGTTTGCAAAGGCCGATCTCCTTTATCATCTTGAAAATTGGCTCACGCAAAGGCAAATCTGGCGTAAATTTCCTCACGCCGGTTCCAATTGAAAGAGGTTTGTGTTCCAACTTTGTTTCCGATTGTAGATGATTTAGTTTTTTTTATGTATTATCGGTTTAGGGTTTAGGGAAATTGTTTATGGTATTTGATAGATTAGTCTCTGAGTTTTGATTGGATTGTTTACTATCTGTGTTTAGGTATATGTTCTCTCTGATTTTTGTTTCGATTTATGGTTTTGGATTATGTTTTGGGTTTCGATAGTTGAGTGTCTCATTTTTGGTTCGAATTAGGTTTTTGGATTATGTTTCTGGGTTTAGCTAGTTGAGTCTCGGAATGTTTATGGCTTTGTCTCTAAGATTGTTGTTAGTTTGTTTGGATTATGTGGATTCTTTTATGTTAAACTTGGTGATGTTTTTTTTGGAATTAGTAGAACAATGAACATGAAGCTATCTTCAAATTGGTTCTAATTCTATGAAATTTATTTGGGGATGCAGATTTCAAAGGATAAAGTTTGTTGCTTTGGTCGTATTTCGAATGGCATAGCAAGCGTTAGTACTTCCCTACATGGTAAGGCAACCAAATTGGCCTTATGATTATATATTTATCTGCAGCCTTTTCAATTGAAACCTAATAGTTTGCATCTTCTCTCTTGATGCTATCCTTGGAGTCATTCTTTGTTATATAGAAAGACTTGTAGATTCTATTTACTACACACCCATTTTGGTTTATGAGATTATATTGAGTTTACTTATACAAATATTTGTTTTGGCGTGAGGTGGATATTTTAACTCATTACTTGCTTTGCTTTCCATGATTCACAATCTGAGTCAACCCACACTGAGCAAGACTTTGAGATAAGGCCTCAAGGTATCAAGGCTGCAAAGGCCAAGAGGAACACTGCTCAGGGGAAGGCTCTAGCTGAGTACAAGAGCATGTGGGAAGTAAAGAAGGTGGATATGGCTGAAAAAAGAGAAGTTTGGCATACTAGACACACTTCTTGCCAAACCAGAGCCACTTAGTGAAGCTGATCAAGTTATCAATGATAAGATAGTGGCTCAGTATTTCTGAGATTGATGTATTGACTTAAGATGTAGCTTAGTATGATTTGGTAGTATCTAAGTTCAAATTTCGTAATTTGGTTTGTTATGTATTCAATTATGTCTGTTCTTGAACAACTCGGCTTAATATGCAACTTTGTATGATTAATCAATTATGTTTGTTCTTGTTTCATCAACTCGGCTTAATATGCAACTTTGTATGATTAATCAATTATGTCTGTTCTTGTTTCATCAACTCAGCTTAATATGCAACTTTGTATGATTAATCTATTGTCGATATGTTTCAAATAAATCAGATGGGCCAAGACTACGGCTACTCTCAGCATGATTCCTCAGATCAATATGATAGATACTCTGAGGACACTGATGACAGGGAAATAGAAGCTTTGATTCGGATGGATGAGGCTGAGAGTAGCTTCATCAGTGCACCGGAGGCTCAATACCCTCCTCAACCTGAGGTTGAGTTCGGATTCCCCAAGGTATGCTAATGTGGTGGTCAGCCCCTGTTATCCGCAATCTACAACAGATTATGAAATGTTTTTGCTATGTTTTAATTAATATATGTTATTGCAGGTTCTTCACATGTGGTAATGTTGACGATGGAGAGATGCATATTCACAAGTGGTGGGATGAAGCTGTCATGGAGGAGATGAGAGAGATGGGCAGACAATGTGAAGTGTTGTCTCAGAAGGTAGATAACCTTACATTCTCGAGTGACTATGAGTCACTCATGAGTAATGAAACAGAGCAGAAAATAGTCCGGTTAGAGAAAGAAGTGTTTGAGCTAGGGAAGACCAGAAAAAGGTTTAGAATTGGTTTTGAATTGATGGTTTTGGTAGCAATAGTAGGTATGGTATCCTGTTTTGTCAATCGTCTTTGTATGATAATGTGAAGTGTTGTTTGTAAGCTTTTGGTTTTGCTAAGTATCACGGATCAATGTAAGCTTTTGGTTTTGCTAAGTATCACAGATCAATGTAAGCTTTTGGTACATTATGGTATCACGGATCAATGTAAGCTTTTGGCATTTTGGTATCACGGATCAATGTAAGCTTTTGGCATTTTGGTATCACGGATCAATGTAAGCTTTTGGCAATTTGTGAAGTATCACGGATCGTGACTAGTTACAATATATGATAATATCACGGATTGAGTATACAAACTAAAACTTCTTTTCGTATATATATGCTTCTTTTGTACTCGATTTCTTTCTCAATAACAAAACAACATCTACACTTCTCTTTTTTTTTTTTAAATGGCATCTTCATCATACCATTATCACTACCAAAGAGATGGTATGGATTATGATTTTTATGCTTATTTTGATAATTTTCCCGAAAACTCTAATCTCATTCAAGAACCAATAGAGCCAAAGAAACGAATATTTATCCCAAGAAACCGAGAAGAAGGCCACAATAATCTTTGGAATGATTATTTCAGTGATACTCCAACATACCCGGACTATTTATTCTGGCGACGGTTTCGCATGCATAAGCCATTTTTCATGCGTATTGTGCAACGTCTCTCTACCGAAGTCGAGTATTTCCGTCAATCCCAGGATGCAACCGGACGGGCTAGTCTGTCACCTATAGAAAAATGTCTGCAGCAATTTGCCAATTGGCATATGGTACTGCATTTGACTCAGTTGACAAGTATGTACAAATTGGTGGTTCAACAGCTCGGAAATATTTGCACGAGTTTACCACTGGAATAATCATGTTGTTTGACGATGAATACCTAAGACGTCCCGAACGGACAACCTGGATTTCCCGGGATGGTTGGGAGCATTAACTGTATGCATTGGGGTGGAAGAATTGTCCAACAGCTTGGAAAGGGATGTATTCACGATCAACCGGAAAACCTACAATCATGTTGGAGGCGGTAGCTTCGTACGACCTCTGGATATGGCATGCTTTTTTTGGAGCTCCAGGTACTATGAACGATCTTAATATTCTAGATCGATCAAATGATTGTCGAGGATGAACGAGGAACATACAGTTACCGAAACATTGTGTAACGCCCGTGAACCAAAAATCCCGGTTTAGGTTCTGCATCGGTCAATGCAAGTTGTGCATCGGTCGATGCAAGGTCTAATTTCTGCGTTTTGATTTAAGTCAAACGCTGCGTTTTGGGCAAAGGGAAAAGGAAACCCTTAAGTCGTGTTTTGGTTTCATTCGAGGGGGGCAGCCGTTTTTGAGAGCGAACGAGAGAGAAAAAGAGTTCTTGAGAGTTTCTGGAGTTTTCTTGGAGATTTGGTGTTTTCCTGTAGAGATCTGTAGCTGGGATCGTTGTAGGAGTTTCCTAGAGGCTTGTTCTTGCTTGTTTCTTGTTCAGATTCGTCTTGGCACAGGTAAGTGCATGACCATGGCTGATCTAAGCTAGAGGAACCTTTAACTTGCTTGTTAGGTGTTGTTAGATGTGTTAGATCGTAGTTAAGGATGTTAGGAAGCTTTCTTGTGGCTTGGGAATGAGTTTCTGTGGTTGTAGGAACGAGATCCGGCGAGAAGCTTCGGGGAAATCACGGTGCTCGACGTTGCGTCGATCGATGCATTGCTTGCGTCGGTCGATGCAAGTGCGAGGACGGCGCGATAAACTTTAGGGTTTTCGTGTTGCGTCGAGCATGCGTCGGTCGATGCAGTCTGGGTATCGGTCGATGCAAGTGCAACTTGCATCGGTCGATGCAGCTCCTGTGTCGATCGATGCTTCCTCAGTTGGCATCGGTCGATGCTGAGTCCTGGTTCGTTGATTGTTGTGTGTTTATTGTTGTGTGTGGTTATTGGTTACTCTATTGCTTGTGTGTATAGCCCTGTAGATGGGAGGATTGCCTTACTGAGTGTTTGTAAAATACTCATGCATTGCAATATGTGGTTGTGGTGCAGGTAAAGGCAAAGTGTGATCGTGGAATCAAGGCGATGAGGAAGGGATGTTCTAGAGGCTTGATTGATTGTGGTCTAGCTATTGTTAGGTTGCTAGATTAAGTCAATGGAACATTGTAGGTTGTTAGCTTTTGGTTATTTTTCCTATTTGGATTATGTTGCTATTGAGTATTGGTTTATTGTTATTGGAATTGGTTTTATTTGGTTATTCCGCGGTTATTGATTGTTGTTAGGATGTTAGTGGGTATGGGACCACTAGTAAATTAAAGTATTAAAAAAAAAAAAAAAAAACGGGAAGGGTTGTTTCATTTTGGTATCAGAGCCCTTACGGTTCTAGGTCTAGGGTTCATTGTGCTTTTGCTGTTGATGTTTAGGATTACATGCTATAATTGATTGTGTGAATGGCAATTGTGTGTGGCATGAAGTCCTAGAACATCCCCTTCGAGCCTGTTTCGTGATTCCACGGTGAGTTGAGTTTTTGTGTATTAGAATTATTGTTTGCTTAGCCTTCTGTTCTTGGTTGACACAGATGGTTAGAGGTGGGGTTGCTGCTGGTCGCGGGCGTGGTCGTGGTCGTGGTCGGGGTCGTGGACGTGGTCGTGGTCGTGGTCGGGGACGAGGTCAGGTTCCTGTGGCCAGTGAGAGTGAGACCCAGAGCATGGCCAGTGAGGAGGTAGCGGAGTCACAGGCTGATCCTATAGTGTTTGGAGACCAGGCTGGTTTGGGTGACGGTGTTGGTCACGGTGTTGCCCCGGGTGTGGGGGTTGCAGCAGGAGGTGCTTCGGGCAGGGAGGATGTCTTGATTGACTTGCTAGCTCAGGTGGCTCAGGCTTTGCAGCGACTTCCAGCAGCTGTGCCGCCGGTGGTTGGTGGGCAGGGTCCAGTGGTGCCGCCAGTGGTTGGTGGGCAGGATCCAGTGGTGCCGCTAGTGGTTGGTGAGCAGGATCAAGTGGTGCCACCAGTGGGTGGTGGACAGGTTCCAGTGGTGCAGCCTGCAGCGGGTTTGCAAGCAGGTGTGCAGCCCGGGACCGAGGTAGTGGATGCACAGTATGTGCGGATGATGGAGCAGCTGCGGCATGTGGGAGCAGGGTATTTCTCAGGGAGTACCGATCCGAGTGTAGCGGATGAGTGGAGAGAGCGGATGGAGGATATTTTCCTTTCGCTTAGGTGTCCCGACCGGTACAGAGTGGATCTGGCAGTGTTTTACTTGTCAGGAGATGCACAGAGTGGATCTGGAGGTCGGTGACGGCACGGAGGGTGCAGCAGGGTATGTCTTGGGGAGATTTTGTGCGGGAGTTTAACTCCAAGTATTTTCCTCAGGAGGCTCTTGATCGCATGGAGGCACGGTTCTTGGGGTTGACTCAGGGAGACCGTACAGTGCGGGAGCTGGATGCAGAGTTCAGTTGGCTTGTGGGGTATGCAGGCAGGGCTTGGGAGCCAGAGTCGGCTCAGGTGCGGAGGTTTTTGTTGGCTCTGCGGGATGATTTGAGGACTCGGTGCAGAGTGAGGAGCTATGCTACGAGAGCAGAGTTGGTGGAGGTTGCAGCTGGGATAGAGGATGACTTGAGGTCACAGGTGGTTGTGGTCAGTTCTTCAGTGCAGCCACAGCAGTCTCAGCCGTCTTCTGTTCCTAGCAAGGGCGGCAAGCCTGCGCAAGGGCAGAAGCGGAAGTTTGATGTTATGCAGAGGTCGAGGCACGGGGGTGCGAGATGCTTTGGGTGTGGTAGCAGGGACCACAAGTTGACTAGCTGTCCGCAGAGAGGTGAGCAGCGGGCAGTGACTGAGCAACGGGCGGTGACAGAGCCGCGGGCAGATACTCGAGTGTGTTACTACTGCAGAGAGACGGGGCATATCAAGCCTCCTTGTCCCAAGTTGCAGCAGAGGGCAGTAGCAGTGTTGCAGGCTGGAGCTCAGCCAGGGATGCAGCAGGTGGTGCAGCACGGTGTACAGCCGGTGGGTTGGATCGAGCCGACGTCTCAGGTGTACTCGACTCAGGAGGCCGGTGGCACTAGTGCAGGAGCGATCACAGGTATAACTTCTGAGATTCGAACTTGGTTAATTCAATAGTTCAAATTATTTTTTTGTTTTGCTTGTGGTCAAGTGTTAGGTTCTCAACACATAGGGTTTGTGTAGGGACCTTGTTGGTGGGCGGGTTTAAGTCCCATGTTATGTTTGATTCTGGAGCTTCTCATAGCTTCATTACTCCGGAGTGTGCCGAGAGTGCGGGGATCAGAGGGGATCCTGGAGAGCGTTCAGGAGTTGTCAGAGTTGCGGGAGGCAAGTTCCTGAGGGTTATTGGACGAGCTGGAGGAGTTGATATTCAGATCGCAGGGGAGTCATGGCCAGCGGATTTGCTTATCAGTCCAGTGGAGTTATATGATGTCATTCTTGGTATGGATTGGTTGCATCGGTATAAGGTGCATTTGGACTGCTATCGGGGTAGAGTGGAGTTTGAGCGTCCAGGAGGGAAGTTGGTGTTTCAGGGTATTAGACCGACTTCGGGGAGTCTCGTGATCTCAGCCGTTCAGGCAGGGAGGATGATCGAGAAGGGCCGTGAGGCTTATCTGGTTACTATATCTATGCCAGAGTCAGTGGGGAAGTCTACGGTTAGCGGTATTCAGGTTGTGGAGGACTTTGAGGATGTGTTCCAGTCATTGCAGGGATTACCACCATCTCGGTCAGATCCTTTTACTATTGAGCTGGAACCGGGGACGATGCCGTTATCCAAGGCTCCTTACAGGATGGCTCCAGCAGAGATGGCAGAGCTGAAGAAGCAGCTGGAAGATTTGTTGAGTAAGGGTTTTATCCGTCCTAGTTGTTCACCGTGGGGAGCTCCGGTGTTGTTCGTTAAGAAGAAGGATGGGAGTTTTCGGTTGTGTATTGACTATCGGGGTTTGAACCGAGTTACTGTGAAGAACAAGTACCCTCTCCCGAGGATTGATGAGTTGTTGGATCAGTTGAGGGGTGCTACTTGGTTCTCCAAGATCGATTTGGCGTCAGGATACCATCAGATTCCTATACAAGAGGCGGATGTGAGGAAGACAGCCTTCAGGACGAGATATGGACACTACGAGTTTGTGGTGATGCCGTTTGGGTTGACAAACGCGCCAGCTGCGTTTATGAGATTGATGAACAGCGTGTTCCAGGAGTTTCTGGACGTGTCAGTCATCATTTTCATCGACGACATCCTGGTATATTCTAAAGGTCCTGAGGAGCATGCAGTACATCTGAGAGCGGTGTTGGAGAAGCTGCGGGAGCAGAAGCTGTTTGCTAAGCTGAGTAAGTGCAGTTTCTAGCAGCGTGAGATGGGGTTCTTAGGACACATTGTTTCTGCAGAGGGAGTTTCAGTGGATCCAGAGAAGATTCAGTCCATCAGGGAGTGGCCGAGGCCGCAGAGTGCCACTGAGATTCGGAGTTTCCTGGGGTTAGCAGGTTACTACAGGAGGTTTGTTCGGGGTTTTGCGAGTATGGCTCAGCCGATGACTAAGCTTACAGGGAAGGATGTCCCATTTGTGTGGTCACCAGAGTGTGAGGCAAGTTTTGCAAGTCTCAAGCAGATGTTGACTACCACGCCGGTGTTAGCATTGCCTGAGCAGGACGAGCCTTATATTGTGTATACAGATGCTTCTAGAGTGGGGTTCGGTTGTGTACTTATGCAGCAGGGGAAGGTTATAGCTTATGCTTCGCGGCAGTTGCGGAAGCATGAAGCTAATTATCCTACTCATGATTTGGAGATGGCAGCAGTGATCTTTGCTCTTAAGATTTGGAGATCCTATCTGTATGGTGGGAAGGTGCAGGTGTTTACAGATCACAAGAGCCTGAAGTACAGTTTTACTCAGCCTGAGCTGAATTTGAGGCAGAGGCGTTGGATGGAGTTAGTAGCAGATTATGACCTGGATATAGCTTACCATCCTGGTAAAGCTAATTTGGTTGCAGATGCCTTGAGTCGGAAGCGGGTGGCTTTGGCTCAGGAGCAGGATATGGAGGCATTGGTAGGTGAGATCAGTGCATTGAGTTTGTGTGCTATCTCACAGGAACCTTTGGGTTTGGAGGCAGCTGATAGAGCGGATTTGTTAAGCAGAGTGAGGTTAGCTCAGGGGAGCGATGAGGGGCTGATGAATGCCTCTAAGGCTGCGGGTGCAGAGTATCAGGTTTCTGCTAATGGTACTATCCTTGTGCATGGTCGGATCTGTGTGCCCAAGGGTGAGGATTTGAGGCAGGAGATCCTGAGAGAGGCTTATTCGAGCAAGTTCTCTATTCATCCAGGGGCGACCAAGATGTACCGTGACCTCAAGCGGTATTATCACTGGGTCGGGATGAAGAAGGACGTAGCGGACTGGGTGGCAAAGTGTGATACTTGCCAGCTGGTGAAGGCAGAGCATCAGGTTCCTGGTGGTTTATTGCAGAGTTTGCCTATTCCAGAGTGGAAGTGGGATTTGATCACGATGGACTTCGTGGTAGGTTTGCCTGTGTCGAGGACGTTTGATGCTATTTGGGTCATTGTGGACCGTTTGACTAAGTCTGCACATTTTCTGGCCATCAAGAAACGGATGGAGCAGCGGTTTTGGCCAAGAAGTATGTGAGGGAGATAGTCAGATTGCATGGTGTGCCTGCTAGTATTGTGTCTGATAGGGATTCCAAGTTCACTTCGGTGTTCTGGAGGGCATTTCAGGCAGAGATGGGCACGAAGGTGCATATGAGTACAGCCTATCATCCTCAGACGGACGGTCAGTCTGAGAGGACGATCCAGATTTTGGAGGATTTGTTGAGGATGTGTGTGCTGGATTGGGGTGGTCATTGGGCAGATCACTTGAGCTTGGTGGAGTTTGCTTATAACAACAGCTACCAGGCTAGTATTGGGATGGCTCCTTATGAGGCTTTGTATGGGAGGCCGTGTCGTACACCATTATGTTGGACTCAGGTGGGGGAGAGGAGCATATTTGGTGCAGATTTTGTTCAGGAGACCTCGGAGAAGATTCGGGTTTTGAGGCTGAACATGAAGGAGGCTCAGGATCGGCAGAAGAGCTATGCTGATAGGAGGAGAAAGGATCTTGAGTTTCAGGTTGGTGATAGAGTGTACCTCAAGATGGCCATGTTGCGGGGTCCGAACAGGTCATTGACAGAGACTAAGTTGAGTCCGAGGTACATGGGTCCGTTCAGAGTGGTTGAGCGGGTGGGACCAGTGGCATATAGGCTGGAGTTGCCTGAGGTTATGCGTGCGTTCCACAAGGTATTTCATGTGTCGATGCTGAGGAAGTGTCTTCACGAGGGTGATCAGTTGTTGGCTAAGATTCCTGAGGATCTTCAGCCTAACATGACTTTGGAGGCGAGACCATTGAGGGTGCTCGAGAGGAGAGTCAAGGAACTTCGGAAGAAGAAGATTCCTTTGATGAGAGTCCTGTGGGACTGTGACGGAGTAGAGGAGCAGACTTGGGAGCCCGAGGCGAGGATGAAGGCAAGGTTTAAGAAGTGGTTTGAGAAGCAGACCGCTTGAGCTTGTCTAGCCGGGTCCGAGTTGTAGTCCGTGGCTGGAGCGGGTACGGAGTATTCCAGCCCATCTCTCTTGATATTTGGTCGCTTAGGGGTGGTTGGTTGTGCGACTGAGTATCAAGATGAGGTGGTGCTCGGGATGCGGGTTGATGGCTCCGGTTGTTGTATTTTTGGTTTTCTGATGTATTTTCGTTGAGATTGTAAAGATTATGACATTTTGAGATTAATAAGATGAGTATTTTTCTTTATGTTGACTGTGGTTGTCATGGGAAAAGAGAAATAGCTCGGGTTTCTATTTTTGGAAAGTTTCCATAAATAGGAAGTTTCCACAAAAGGAAAGTTTCCAGAATTAGAAAGTTTTCTAGGAAGGAAAGTTTTGTGGAAATGTTGAGGTAGATCTAGCCGGGAGATACTCGTTGGCATCAGTATTTGTTTTGCTCGATGGACTTTGTGGCCAGAGAGTGGGAGTGGTATGTTGCTTCGGATGACGATCCGAGAGCGCGCTTGAGGGTGACGACCCGAGAGCGGGATATGTGAGGCTCCCTGGATACCGTAGCTGTGAGCCGAGGCTCGGCAGTGAGCCGGTATGTCTCTAGGGTTGCGACCCGAGAGCGGGGGGAGTGTGTGGGAGTGACTTCCTGGATGTCGTAGCTTAAGGCGGTTGGCCTGATAGCAAGCCGGCATGATTCGTTGGTTGCGACCACGGACGGGGGAAGCACTGAGTTGTGAGCAAATAGTGTTATGATGCGAGTATATTGGCTAGAGGGAGACCTCGAGGGTCAGTCGGAGGTGTGCGGGATGTTGCGACAGTGGCACGGGAAACCTTGGCTGATGGTGTATAGTCCGGTCTGGGGACGTGCGGGCCGTGTTGACGGTGGCACGAGGGTCCTTGGAGGAGGATGGTGTTGCGGGATTCGGGGACGAATCCATATTGGTGGGGGAGAATTGTAACGCCCGTGAACCAAAAATCCCGGTTTAGGTTCTGCATCGGTCGATGCAAGTTGTGCATCGGTCGATGCAAGGTCTAATTTCTGCGTTTTGATTTAAGTCAAACGCTGCGTTTTGGGCAAAGGGAAAAGGAAACCCTTAAGTCGTGTTTTGGTTTCATTCGAGGGGGGCAGCCGTTTTTGAGAGCGAACGAGAGAGAAAAAGAGTTCTTGAGAGTTTCTGGAGTTTTCTTGGAGATTTGGTGTTTTCCTGTAGAGATCTGTAGCTGGGATCGTTGTAGGAGTTTCCTAGAGGCTTGTTCTTGCTTGTTTCTTGTTCAGATTCGTCTTGGCACAGGTAAGTGCATGACCATGGCTGATCTAAGCTAGAGGAACCTTTAACTTGCTTGTTAGGTGTTGTTAGATGTGTTAGATCGTAGTTAAGGATGTTAGGAAGCTTTCTTGTGGCTTGGGAATGAGTTTCTGTGGTTGTAGGAACGAGATCCGGCGAGAAGCTTCGGGGAAATCACGGTGCTCGACGTTGCGTCGATCGATGCATTGCTTGCGTCGGTCGATGCAAGTGCGAGGACGGCGCGATAAACTTTAGGGTTTTCGTGTTGCGTCGAGCATGCGTCGGTAGATGCAGTCTGGGTATCGGTCGATGCAAGTGCAACTTGCATCGGTCGATGCAGCTCCTGTGTCGATCGATGCTTCCTCAGTTGGCATCGGTCGATGCATGTTGGCATCGGTCGATGCTGATTCCTGGTTCGTTGATTGTTGTGTGTTGATTGTTGTGTGTGGTTATTGGTTACTCTATTGCTTGTGTGTATAGCCCAGTAGATGAGAGGATTGCCTTACTGAGTGTTTGTAAAATACTCATGCATTGCAATATGTGTTTGTGGTGCAGGTAAAGGCAAAGTGTGATCGTGGAATCAAGGCGATGAGGAAGGGATGTTCTAGAGGCTTGATTGATTGTGGTCTAGCTATTGTTAGGTTGCTAGATTAAGTCAATGGAACATTGTAGGTTGTTAGCTTTTGGTTATTTTTCCTATTTGGATTATGTTGCTATTGAGTATTGGTTTATTGTTATTGGAATTGGTTTTATTTGGTTATTCCGCGGTTATTGATTGTTGTTAGGATGTTAGTGGGTATGGGACCACTAGTAAATTAAAGTATTAAAAAAAAAAAAAAAAACGGGAAGGGTTGTTTCACATTGTTTCTGAATTTCAACACGGAGAAGATGTGGATCAAACATATACCGTCGGTGCCGCCAGTTTGGGTTCAAATATGAGCACTACGATTACTCGTCTTACAAAAATTCGGGATAAAAAAGTCCATGAACGGTTAAAAGAAGATTTGATTGAGCATATTTGGACTAACTTTGGATATCTTCCAGATAATAAAGATTAATTAAAAAATAATCTATTGAATAAAATGGTTGTTTTTATATTTGATGTTTGTATGGTTTATGTTTTTTATCTTTAATGTTTTAATTGTATGTTTTGTTTTTTTTTCAAGTTTTTGTAACTTTGTAATTTTCTAATGGTTTTAATGTCAATTAGAATTTACCCCGTGGTATACCACGGAATATTTTTTTAATTAATTTACTTTTATATAATTTTTATAATTTTATACTATAAGTATATCTAGTTTCCTTTAATTTACATATAAATTTTATAGTGTTATATATATATTATGTTACTGAATGTATTTGGGTCAAGCTTTTAAAAAAAGTAAAATATCAATTTGAAGTTTTAAAAAGTTTGAACATTTAATTTGAGGAACTTTTTTAATCTAAAAATTTTGTAATTTTAAATTTGAAAATAGTATGTGGCTCAAGTACATTATGATACTGCTAGTTAATGTCTTTTTTGGACAAACGTTATGTAATGTTTTACTTCGAAAAGATTGTTTAGATACCCTTCTAATTTTCTAAATGGTGGGCGTTAGCCCTTCGAAAACACTAAATCTAGCGTTTCCTGAATTCGCGACCCATCAAATTATCTGTTCACTCTAATCGGCAACATCTCATCTCAATTATCTGTTTCATTTCTACTTAACCCGATGAGTTAATTTTCTTCTGTTTATCTAAAACACTTTGCAGCATCAATGAATTCACTGGTTCTCCTTTGCTTCTCTAATCTAGCACTTTCACGACGCATTTGTTTGAGTTATTACATACTTGGATCCAGAATTGGAGTGTGATTGTCATCTCTTTAAATAATATATAGGAATGACTTGGATTTGTGAATTTGTGAATTTGTGAATTATGTATATCTCCATATCATTTACATTACTGATTTAGTCATAGTTTATTGGACTGAGTTCTTATTCACAAATTTCAGCGATAGTGAGAGTGAGAGAAGTGAACATAGCCCGTTTTATCTGCATGGTGGAAAAATATATCTACTGTCCCTGGAATCCGGTCTTCTTTTCTCAATCTACTCCAGGATAATCATTTATCTTCTCAGCAATATGATGTCTCGTAAGTATTCCTTCATCAACTGGATCTTTTCTTTGAAACCTGGTTCATGCAAAACAATACATAAAGATATGTAACTAGGAGAATTTTGATGTAGAATTGATGTCTCATTTATACAGATGAGAAACTCACATAGGTAGCCACAAAGGAAGCCTTTCCGGTACGTTGCCACTTGCCAAATTGTTTATTGATTTTTATTCTTCTTTTGATGTCATTAGAGTGTGAGAACATGGAGTGCTTTTGTTGTCAACATAACTCTTGGTAAAGAAAAACAATTTTTTCTTTGGTAAGAGATTTGAAAAGGAGGTGTGTCGAGTTTGATGCATTTTGGTGGTGTGATTGAATACTACATATAGTACTCGACTAAATGGTAGGGTTTCTCTTAGGTTTTCTAAAAGTTCTTGATGATCAAGTTTAAAATATATAGGAAGATATTCAAGTTGAAGATTTTGGGAATAGGAGATTAGGCATATGCTTCTTATATGCTTGTAACTTTTAAAATTATGTTAAAAACATCTTTACAATCAAGAATCGTATATATCATAATAGAAAGGCGAGATTAACGTACCTTAATTATAGGAGTAGATTTACCAACAACCCGCATTCCATGCGTAATTGTTATTGGCTTTAATTTCAGTTTCTAAAAACAAATTGCCCTGTAAAGATTCGTCCACAACAATCATTCAGTTTAGGATTTTGGTTTAATATACTTCCATATATTGTTGAGACGACTGAATTATTGAGTTGGATCTGAAAAGTTGATTTCGGGTTCTAAAGTATTAAATTGAGCCGACCCGTTTACAATTAGAGGATGGCACAAATTTGTACTCCAAAAATGTTAAGATAGATGTTATATGTTTTATTTAAATTAAAACTTTAATATGTTTTTATTTATTAATTTAAATAATTAATTTTTTTAATTTAAAATACTATTATTTTTTCTAGGGGACCAACTATGAGGGACACCAATGCTCATACAGAACTTAAAAAATCTGAAAAATAAGATTAATATATTTGAGGGACCAAAATTTGTCCTACACCAATGTCCATGCTCTTAGGCCTTTATATAGGGAGGCTTACATAAGGAGACACTTAACCCTAGAAACGTGGCCAACATCTAAACCACACACTTGGCCATAAAGTAAAAGCAAAAGAAAACAAAGACCAATCCAATGGTCAAGAGAGAGTTCAAAAGAAATAAAGGAAAGGAAGGAAGGAGATAGGGTTACTACGTCATTGGTGGACGTGGGTGATAGGATCTTCAATTCCTTGGGTCCTAAGCATGTCAATGAATGTTTCCAATTCATGAACCAAGCGGGAACGAAGTGGAGATGCACTAGAGTTCTCAGCCTCGTTAAAACCTCTTTGGTAAACCTATTGGGACAAACCCAAAGTAGGAAAAAGAGTACAGCTCATTCTAATGACTTAGAGGTGTCTTCACACTAGCTTGTTTGTGAAGACACGCGTATCAAGCTTCCCAAAGCTGGTTGCACCCTAGGCTCTTTTTTAGTGATGCTAGCCATGAGCCCTTGGTGTAAAGGTTGGAGCTTGGCTTGAACTGCCCATTAGATGACCTGTCTTGCTCCTCCTTGATGATCCTTGGGGACTGGTTGGTGCCGCACATCACTAGGAAGGCCGGTCCAAAGTTGTCCCACGGATGGTAAGAGTGGCCGGGAGGTGTTCGAGAGGTGGCCGGGAGGTGCAAGTGTTCATGGCCGAGTGACTGATCCCGTGCTCACATTAAACCTGGTGTCGATCGACACTGGAGACGCGTTCTGCTCGAATCTGATCATCGAGTCTCTGTTTCTAATCACCTCCAATCCGTTCCAAACTCACCCAAAAGCTTCAGGAACCTATAAGAACAATAACACAACACCACCACAAGCAAGAACAACACCACAAAACACAACCAATCAAGCAAACAAAGAATTCTCAGGCTTAGATAAGCCATGGTCATGCACTCACCTCTTTGCAGGAAGATTATGACCAAAAGATGACGAATCCCATACCTTAGGAAACTTCTCCTTCGTCCTTAGCTCTAGCTCTCCACTCCACAAGAACAGATCTCACCCACAGGCCTAGAAATCCCACAATCTCTCCTAAAAACATCAAGAACACTTCCTCTCCTTTTCTCTCTGTCTCAAATGGCGTAACACTACCAATAACACGACCTAGATCCTTCTCCCACTTAAATATGACGGTTCAATGGTTTTCCTTAAACCAAACTGACCCAAATCGACAAATTAAACAATCTGGTTGAACCAGAAAAGCTGGTGTCGATCGACACTACCCTGGTGTCGATCGACACCCATCCCCAAAATCCCCAATTTTGGTTCACGGATGTTACACCATTAAAAGTGTATGTTTTACATTTAGGTATACTGTATGTTACAAATATATAATTTACCACCACCTAGAAAATGTCTATATAAACAAATTAAGCCAACTATTATATGTCTCTTTACTTTCACTTCTGCATAGTTTCTTTAATCACTAAAATTGTTGGCTCAAAAAATATTTTGAATAAAAAATAAATTACACACAATAGTGTGTGACTAATCATGGAGAGAACCTCGGATCTGCACTCCTCCCTTATGGAGAGAACCTTGTGTCCAACGTCCTCCACCATGGAGAGAACCTTCGCTCCGCCTTCCTTCCTTGGGGAGATAACCTTGCGTCCAACCTCCTCTACCATAGAGAGAACCTCAGCTCTGCCCTCCTCATGTGTGGAGAGAACATGTTAACGTCTTTTAGCTATCTCAAAGTGGCTTGCTCCAACAACGAATGAAACTAAAGACCTTTTTCTAACGTCAAAAAATCTTTTGATAGTAACTAATGTTAAATTTTCCAATGTATTTCATGAAAGTTTCTTGGACACACCATGATGTAGGCTCTGTCTCCAAGCTCCTATGGATCTATCAACAATGATTTATGTTTTTTCAATCTATATATGTTTGTTGTAGGCTTGTGTTTGATTAGCCTATTTTATCCAACCATTAGGTTGATGACCTTCTCTCTTTATCTCCTTTTGAGATTGAACGAATGGTAACAATAATGTTTGCACAAAAAAAAGGTCTATGACCAACCAATCAAGGTAGAGAAATTAGAAGAAAATTGTTTAACATAATTAATGAAATAATATAAAACTATAAGAACGGTAATATATGAATCTCAAATAATTCAAAGATGAAAATATAAATTAAAAAAAAAATCTAAAACTACTACAGTAAATTTTGAAATACAATATTAGAAAAAGAAGATGCATATGTTAATCTTCCATTTTTTTTTGGGTCAACATATTAATCTAACATATTTCAAACTGAAAAAAGTAGAAAGTATGGATATATTTTGGATTAAAAAAATAAGGAAAATTTGTCTTCTCATTAAAAAAGTTTAACCAATAGAACAATGTTGAAAATAATATTTTAAATAAATTATTTTGTTAGATGAATAATATGAGACGATCTATGTTTATATAAAAGTGAGTATTTACATTTTTTAAATTATTAATTTTTCTGTATTTTCCTTAATCCCTTTTTTATTTTATAGAAAATTTATTCCACTGAGCTCATTTTTTAAAAACAATTTCTTGCTTCTCACTTTCTTGTAAGACGTACTATCGTTCAACGATAAGAACACTTTCTGTTAGTTGATTTAGTGTTATATAATCTTTGTTATTATCTTGCATTTGTGAATTCATCTTTTTTTTTTTATGCTACTTGTCCTGCAAATTAATAGAAATAATAGTAACACCGTGAGAAATTTGTTAATCTCAAAAGCTTTAGTTATTATGCATAAGAAACTTAGTCAACACTTCAAAGTCAAAGATTGCATAGTGTGCATTACGACATTGAGAAACGAAACAAAATTCAAAGAAATGACGACAAAAATACGTGGTAATATCTAAGAATTTTTTTATATAGTTGTTTCGATTAGACAACAAACAAATTGTTCATTTATACAACAATAACATATTACCAACTATGGAGAGAACCTCGGGTCCGCCCTCCTCCCTTATGGAGAGAACCTTGCGTCCAACCTCCTCCACAAGGAAGAGAACCTTGGCTCCGCCTTCCTCCATTGGGGAGATAACCTTGCATCCGTCTAACCTCTTCCACCATGGAGAGAACCTTGGCTCTGCCCTCCTCATGTGTGAAGAGAACATGTTCACGTCTTTTAGCTATCTCAAAGTGGCATGCTCCGGAAACCAATGAAACTAAAAACCTTTTTTCAACGTATCAAAATCTTTTGATAGTAACTAATGTTAAATTTCTCAATGTATTCGTGGAAATGTCTTTGACACATCATGATGTAGTCTTTGTCTCCTAACTCCTATGGATCTATCAAAAACGGTTTATGTTTTCAATCTATCTATCTATGTTTGTTGTAAGTTTGTGTGTGATTAACCTATTTTATCCAACAATTAGGTTGATAAGGTTCTACTTATTTTATGAAATATATAATCTCCTTATAATTATTTTTTATAAAAACTTTTTAATTTTTGTAACATTTTATAATTATCTTTTTATATTATTAATTTTTTTTAAACAATTTTTTTTTATTTTTTTGTCATAATCTCAAATCCTCCTATTAAATATTAACTTTTACACATGTCAAAATCTGAGATTAATAACTTGACACATATCAAAATCCTGTTAATGGCTAACTTTCAAAATGCAACTTTATATAATACTCCCTCCGTTTCAAAATATAAGATGTTTTGGAGAAGTTTGTTGTTTCATAATATAGGATGTTTTCAAATTTCAATGCAACTTTTAGATTAGTTTAGTATTTTATATTATGCAGTATTGTTTCTGATTGGTGGAAATTATTAAAAGTAAAGACTTCTTAATCAGCGTGTTTTGCTTAAAACATCCTATATTTGAAACGAAGGGAGTAAGATTTTTAAAGATTTTTCATTAACTAATTTTGAAATTGAATTACTTGTAAATTCAAATATCAACTTATGAAATTCTTAAATTCTTAAATAGCACGTAATGAAAAAGAAAAGAAAATTATTTTTTAAACATTTTGTAATTTAGAAAAACAGACAATATAGATATAATTATATATACTCAACTCTATCCTTTTTTTTTTTTGAAATTTTCATTTTTTTAATCTTTGGAAACAAGAGCCTATAATACGTAAAATATTTGATGGAGAAGATACATTGAAGTCTAAACAAAATTACTAGAATGGAAAGCTTTTAACGAATGGTCAGAAAGCCTTCAAAGAAAGTTTCAAGATATCATCAAGCACTTGATTACTATAAATAGATCGTCACTTCCAATTTTAGCAAGTACCAACGATATAGTTCATATCATTTCCCACATCAGGAAACGAAAATAATAATGTCTTATTTGAAGACAGCAACACTGCATAGTGACGTTCCCAATTAAATTCAATGACTGGTTTGTTGAGGATAAGCTTGAATTAGCTTAGGCTACAAGTTATCTTAGTTATGATTCCTAAAGAGATTAGGATTAGGACAATTAGGAGTTATCTAATTGTTATGTTTATTAAGGAAATATTATAAGGTCTCTCTATATATAAGGAGTTGTTAAGATGTAACAACACTTGTGAGATTAGAGAGATCAATATTGCATTAGTTTTAAGAAGTTTCTAAGGCAATAAAACGAGAGTTATTCGTTGATTCTTTTGTGTTGATTCAATATTTAGTATCAGAGCATTATTGAATCAAAAACACAATTCGTGTTTCTTGTTGTTCAAAAGAAAATCTGATCGATTACTTCACGAAGCCCGTCGATCAAGAATGAGGATGTCAAAGAAGATTACAAACGCTGATGTCAGACTTTGAAAGAATGAGGATGAAAACAACAGATACAATTGATGACTTTGTGGGAATGTTGTCAGAGCTTTCGTCGAAAGCAGGAGCTCTAGGTGTGAGTATCGAAGAACCCAAGTTGGCGAAAAAGTTCTTGAACAGCCTACCAAGGAAGAAGTACATCCACATTACTGCAGCCTTGGAACAAGTTCTCGATTTCAACAAGACCACTTTCGTGGACATAGTGGGTAGATTGAAGACATACGAGGAGAGGATCCGTGATGAGGAAGATCAAGAAGAGGATCAATCAAAGCTTATGTATGCAAACAACTACCAAGAAGGCTATGATCAAGTATGTGGAAGGGGTGCAAGAGGTGGACGTTCTCAAGGTCGAGGTAGAGGACGTGGCCGTGGTAATTATCAGAATAGAGACAAGTCGCTGATTGTCTGCTATCGTTGCGACAAGAATGGCCATTCCGCCTCTAATTGTCCGGATAGGTTACTCAAGCTTCAAGAAGTTCAAGATGCGTCTGAATCCGACAACCAGGAAATTGAAGATCTTCTAATGCATGAGGTAGTGTTCCTCAATGAGAAGAAAGTCGAACCTCGTAAGTATGAAGCAGATACAGGAAGAGATAATGTGTGGTATCTTGACAACGGTGCCAGTAATCATATGACTGGAAACCGAAGCTTCTTTACCAAACTCGATGAGACAGATACCGTAAAAGTTATGTTTGGTGATGATTCAAGAGTCGATATCAAAGGAAGAGGTTCTGTTCTTTTCATTACCAAAACATGTGATCGGAAGGTTTTGGCACAGGTCTACTGGATACCGGATCTCAAAAGTAATATCCTAAGCCTTGGACAAGCAACAGAGACAGGTTGTGAAGTTAGGATGAAGGACAATTACTTGATGTTGTACGATCGTGATGGAAAGCTCTTGGTAAAGGCAAACAGATCACCAAACAGGCTATACAAAGTTCGTATGGAAGCTGAAGATGTTTGTCTGCAAGCAACAGAAAAGGATAGTTCTACGAGGGGGCATGAGAGGCTAGGTCATATCAATCACAGGTCAATGGAGTCTATGGTACGAAGGGAGCTGGTCATTGGATTGCCTAACCTGAAGGTTATCAAGGAAACATGTGCTGCATGTTTGTTTGGTAAACAAACGAGATCAACATTCCCTAATGCAACCGGATTTCGAGCTGAAAAACCTCTTGATTTGATTCATGGAGACCTTTGTGGTCCCATCTCACCTGCTACAGCCGCACAAAACAAGTATATTTTTGTGCTCATCGATGATCACTCTCGATATATGTGGTCTATGCTTCTGAAGAATAAGAGTGAGGCTTTCACTATGTTTAAGAGGTTCAAAGCTCTTGCCGAGAAGGAAGTTGGAGCAACTATCAAGATGCTCAGAACCGATAGGGGAGGTGAATTTGTGAATGCTGAATTCACAAAGTTTTGTGCAGAATCAGGGATTCAGAGACAGTTGACAACTCCTTATTCACCACAACAGAACGGTGTGGTAGAAAGAAGAAATAGAACTCTTCTTGAGATGGCTAGGAGCATGTTGAAGCATATGGATGTTCCCAATTACCTTTGGGGTGAAGCAGTAAGGCACTCTACTTATTTGATCAACAGGGTAGCCACTAGAACGTTGTGTGATAAGACACCTTATGAAATGCTTAAGGGAAGAAAACCAAACATAGAACACCTGCGTGTGTTTGGCTGTGTCAGTTATGCCAGAGTGGAGTCTGCACACCTTAAGAAGCTAGATGATAGATCTCGTGCTTTGGTTCACCTTCGAACAGAGCCTGGAAGCAAAGCATACCGACTTTTGAATCCTTCAACATGGAAGATAATAGTGAGTCGGGATGTGACTTTTGATGAGGAGAAGAAGTGGAACTGGAGTGGTGGTTCACATACTGAAACAGAGGTTCCAGGGTCTTTTACTGTAAGCTTCGGAGATTATGGTAACAATGGTGCAACAGAGGTTGTTGCAGAGGAAACAGAGGAAGTTGACAGTTCAGGGAATGGGGTCGAAGTTTTAGCAGAACGAGAGATAGTAGTAGTTCAACCTGAACTACGAAGATCCACTCGACCAAGTGTAAAACCGAGTTATTTAAGTGACTACGTTCTCTTGGCTGAAAACAAAGGAGAGTTGCTTTTGAATTCCTTAGATAATGAGCCAAGGAATTATGAAGAGGCAAAGGTTTTGGAAGTATGGAGAGTGGCTTGTCTTGAAGAACTGAACTCTATCGAGAAAAACAAAACTTGGAATCTGGTTGAGTTGCCGAGTGGTGTTAAACCAATTGGTTTAAAGTGGGTATTCAAGATCAAACGTAACTCTGATGGTTCTGTTAACAAATACAAGGCACGTCTAGTTGCAAAAGGTTATGTTCAGAGACACGGGATCGACTTTGATGAAGTGTTCGCACCGGTAGCACGTCTTGTTACTATTCGATTTATCCTTGCTTTAGCTGCTTCCAACGGATGGGAAGTGCACCATCTTGATGTGAAGACTGCCTTCCTACATGGAGAGCTTAGGGAAGAAGTTTATGTTAAGCAACCTGAAGGTTTCATTAAGAAAGGTAGAGAAAGTTTGGTGTACAAGCTTAATAAGGCTCTTTATGGATTGCGTCAAGCTCCATGGGCTTGGAATCACAAGCTCGATCAGATTCTGAAGGATTTGGGCTTCGTGCGCTGTGCTAAGGAGCCGGCGTTGTATCGTAGACAAGAGAAGGAACATTTGTTGATCATCATGGTGTATGTGGACGACCTTCTCGTCACCGATAGCAATCTGAAGCTGATTTCTGATTTCAAACAGAGTATGTCTTCCAAGTTCGAGATGAGAGATCTAGGCAAATTGACTTACTACCTGGGTATTGAGGTTTTACAAGAGAGCAAAGGAATTACTCTGAAGCAGGAAAGGTACGGAGAAAAAATTCTTGAAGAGACTGGTATGAGTGAGTGCAATCCTGTGCAGATTCTGATGGATTCAGGAATAAAACTCTCGAAGTCTTTGGAGGAACAGTCTATCAGTGAAAGCGACTTTAGGAGATGCATTGGTTGTCTCAGATACCTGGTTCATACTAGACCAGATCTTTCGTTTGCAGTTGGTATTCTGAGTCGCTATATGCACAATCCGAAGAAGAGTCATGGCGTGGCTCTGAAACATGTTTTGAGGTACTTGCAGGGAACTACAGGTTATGGTCTCGTGTTTAAAAGAGGAAGCTGTTCGGGTTTGGTTGGATATTGTGACAGTAGTCACAATGTCGATGAGGATGATGGTAGAAGCACTGGTGGCCATATTTTCTATCTCAACGGTTGTCCGATTACCTGGTGTTCGCAGAAGCAGGAGACAGTGGCGTTGTCCTCTTGTGAAGCAGAGTTTATGGCGGCCACAGAAGCAGCTAAGCAGGCCATTTGGTTGTAGGACTTGCTCGCTGAAGTTTTAGGTGATGTTTCTAAGAAGGTAACGGTTTGAATTGATAACAGGTCTGCTATAGCACTCACCAGAAACCCTGTCTTCCACGGACGTAGCAAGCACATTCACAGGAAGTATCATTTTATACGTGAGTGTGTTGAGAATGAGCAGGTGGAGGTTGAGCATTTTCCGGGAGTTGATCAAAAGGCCGATATCTTAACAAAACCGCTTGCCAGGATCAAGTTCAGAGAAATGAGAGATTCAGTGGGTGTTCACGAAGTGTCGAAGAAAGACTTCAAGCTTAAGGGGGTGATTGTTGAGGATAAGCTTGAATTAGCTTAGGCTACAAGTCATCCTAATCTCAACCGAGTTATGATTCCTAAAGAGATTAGGATTACGACAATTAAGAGTTATCTAATTGTTATGTTTATTAAGGAAATATTATAAGGTCTCTCTATATATAAGGAGTTGTTGAGATGTAACAACACTTGTGAGATTAGAGAGATCAACATTGCATTAGTTTTAAGAAGTTTCTAAGGCAATAAAACGAGAGTTATTCGTTTATTCTTTTGTGTTGATTCAATATGGTTGATAAATAATATCTCAATAACTCACTTATTGGTTTTCTACGACCTCATATTATAGTATAAGTTATAACACCACAGAAGCATAGTGGTTCATTTCTTCGAGTCATTGCCTCCCGTGGAGGCACTGGCGATCCTTTTCGACCTCGATGAATCTGTGCAACATCAGAATAATTTCTTGTTAACTCTACTCTGGTATCTCCCTCGTCTCTACTGTGTTCCTGGTTTGCAGCCTAGGTTATGGCTTTTCTTTTGTTGCAAGGTTGTAGTCATAGTTTAGCTCTTGATCTTGAAGAAGTTATGGCCGGGTCTTTTGTCTAGTTTAGGATAGCTTTCGCTTACTTCTTTTCTGTTTGTTGAATCTTTTAACTAAGTCTCCTACCACCGCTTTAGTTTAGAAAATAAATAGGTCTTCTTCCGTGGTATGTTCCTTGTCTGTTATTGTAAGGCTAACCTCTTGTAGAAATGTCTCTTGTGGGGATGCAAAGTCCTAAATTTAGATTCTCGGTAAAAGATTACTTTGTTCGAGGTATCCGTTTTCAGTTGGGTTAGAACATCGTGGTAGCCTCTATCCTTTGTCTTCTTCCATCTGCGCTTGTAGGTCCTTGCGACACCGACTCTTGAGTATGTAGTCCCTCGACTATTGTTCTCTTCCGACTTCTTCGTTGATTTTGAGAGTTTTTCTTTTGACTTTGTTGTTTTAATTTGTGTGTCCCGCGTATCGGGCTTAACCTTCCAGAGATATCTTTGTTTTTTGCTGGCTTTAGGATTTCAAAATCGCATTCCACTTTTATATTCTATCCTTTTAGTATATAATGAAAATATTTAAGTGAAAAAGAAAAAAAAAAAAAAAAAAAAAAAAACACCACAGAAGCACGCCTAGTTTCAAATTAAAACTGACAAAAATGTAGGATATCATTCTTATGGTTCGAGCATTTGGTAGGTTCTCTCATAGGTGGCACGGGACGACTTTACTAATTAGCTTTAGCTCCTCATATCGATATCGTTATGACTTATTGTTGTGAATACGGGTAAATCTGGATAATCTGAATAATATAGTTTAAAACCTCAAACCCCGATACTACTAGAAAACGTAGGTGTGTTATGAAAACTTGGCTTATTCTTTATATACTGGCCTCATGTCCAAATTTTATAGCAAATTGGTCCGATAATCTGAATGTGTTATACTTTCTATTCCAGTTGTGGATTTGTGTATATATAGATTTCACGATAACGCCGGACTTTATAATGTATTGCTATATCAAGATCAGGTACCGTATAATAATAAAAAGGAAAAATGTTTGCTACTTGAAGTATCGTCCAACACATCGCCACACATACAGAGAAAATAAATGTTCTCTAAACTACTTAATCTATTGTATTTGATTAAATTTAATTTACTTTATACTTAACGCAAGTAAACCCTCTCTTTTTCTCTGTTTATGTTGGAGAGATCTCATTGACGATTCGTTTGCCACATGGGCAAATTCGAGGCATGCCAAAATCACCATCGGCTATGGCTTCTCGCCACGCTTCTAACTTCCTCGCCCTCTTCTGATCAGCATAGTATGGGTCGGCCTCAAATTGTTCCATAGTTTGAGAAGGAGAGAAATAGATCTAGGATCTTCGACTTTGAAGATGAGAGAAGAGAAGACTCGGTGTACTTTAGGTTTCGAAGAAGAAAATGAATGAATAGATGAGAATGAGCTGGAGTGAAGATAGATAAAAAATAAATCTTCATGCTGTTGTGAAGAAAGAAAGAAAAAACGAAATTCTGGCCACGTGTAAAAGATGTGTGCGTTCACACTGTGTGTTCACACACAGTTTTACCGAGTAATGCGGTTGCACTAAACTTGCAAATAGTTGTACTTTAGAGGTTTCTCAGTTTAATTAGTTTTACTAAACCCTAGCATTACTTTTTTTAGTTTTACAGTTTATTAAACTTAACTAACATACAATTACAAGTTTTTGGCAACTTCATAAGTTAAAACTTATTTTTCTATAACTTTTTCATGCTTACTTGGTAATTATTTACAAAGTGACATTAAAAGTGTAAGGAAACACTTGTTGAGATTCTTTCATAAATAAATTAAAATTGGTATATTTTCGAAAATTATTCATTTATAGTAGAAACCTATGTAGAACATTTATATAATATGTATTATACAATATGTATTGGTTTGAAGTAGTACCAATTTTATTATTTTTACCAGTTTTATCTTAGTTCTGCCAGTTCTACTCTCTTATATACACATATTTTGAAAGAAGAAAACATTAATAGACTTCAAATTAAGTTTCAAACCAAGTTTTACATTAAGTTTCAAACCAAACACAATTGATACATGAAGAGGTGAATCAAACATGAACATTATCTCCAAATAACAACCATTGGAGTCCTTGTCTCCGGCGCCTTTTATTCTGCGTCCTAGGTCGAGTTTTTGGTCGTTTTCCCCCAGCAGATGCATACCTTTTTGTTTTCTTTCTTCCCCCTTTTATTTTCCAATTCGGAGGCATGATCTCCATATCTTGGACGTCATCTAGGACATCCCATCGAGACTTATCAAGTACTAAATAAATTGTCCTGCAATATGCAATTGCCCACAGCTCCGTCCAATAATACTTAGAACACAACTCATGTAACTCGAAATCCTTACCTCCATATTTTTGGAATGTAATGAAAGACGCCAATGCATGCACACAAGGATACTTTTGTATATCGAAAAACCTGCAACTGCAACTTCTCAATCGCAACTTCACCAAATAAGGCTTTCCGTCACTGTCAATGACATTGTATTCAAGCTCGAAACCATTTAGCTCTATCACCTTTAGTTTCTCATCAGTTGCCCATAAATCATGTAAGTAGTTCTCCACTAAAGGCACCAATTTATTTGCGACTGATCCAGACACAGCATCTTTCCGATGTTCATTAAACCATTCGGAGAATTTTTTAAGTATTGCATCAAGAATGGGTATCAAGGAGTACCTCCTTGCATCTTTGAATACATTGTTCAACGATTCAACACAGTTGCTTGTGTCTAGGTTGTATCTATCTCCTGGAAAAACACATCTTGCCCATCTTTCTTTCTGGGTAGATTCTTCAAGATACTTAGCAGCAGAAGGATATCTTGTCTTAAAAGATGCGTAAGCAATGTTGAACTCAGCCACAGTGTAAAACCTACTACACTCCATGAATCTCCATGCAACAACGTCTTTGTTCACGTTACGAGCATAACCTTTCACATTTTGGGATAAATGCCATATACAAAAACCATGATGAGCCAGAGGATACACATTCGCTATAGCTTTTATGAGACTTGTATTTCTGTCAGTCATAAATACTATTTCAGAAGAATCTCCAACAACGGTTTTCAACATCTCCAAAAACCAATTCCAACTTGCATCATTCTCACCATCAACAACACCAAACGCCAAGGGATAATGGTGACGGTTAGGATCTTGAGCCGACGCAAAAACAAGAACACCCTTATATCCGTTCTTTAGAAAAGTTGCATCCATAGTTATAACTTTCCTCATGACTTTAAATCCTTCAATGCTAGCTCCCAAAGCTATGAACAAGTACATGAATTTATTATTCTCATTGCAATGGACATATGATCTTATACCATGATTAACCTTCTCTAACATGTGCAGATAACATCGCAGCATCTTGTAACTTTCTTCTAGGCTACCTTTCAAATCAGTAACAGCTTGATTTTTCCCTCTCAACGCCGTGTAATATGATATATCAACACCTAATTTTGTCTTGACAAGATCCATGATAATTTTCGGAGGTGGAGTTTCCATTTGCCCTGGATAATCACCATGTAAAAGAGAAGCAACTAATTGTGGAGTGCCTTGCCTCTTACTATTGCTTGAACTTTGATTAGCCCGAGAGCATGTATGCATCTTGTTGTGCCTTCTAATCGAGAAAATATATGTACCTCGAATCCTACCACCTCGTAAACCCCAGTTACATCCTTCTTTAGGACATTTGACCACATAACGCACCTTGTCCGACTTTACTATTTCAAAACTAAAACAGTTAGCGAATGAAGCTCTATCCACCACATCTTGCAATGCCTTCTTGTTTGGAAATTCTTGAAGTTTAGTCAGATCCAAACCGTCATTCCATGGTTCAATATACTTACATGGTTCTACAACAGGGCGTGGCTCAGTATATTCATCACCTTCATCACCTGATTCAGCTTCACCCTCTACAGCCTTTTCTTTGCCTATGTAGACAACAATGGCGTTAGGTCCGATTTCACCATCCTTCGCATGTTGGTTTTCATAGTTCATTCCAACAGAACTTTGGTCCACTATGGGCACTGTGGGCACTATGGGCACTATGGGAACTTGCTCAGGCTAAGGCTCAGAAGGGATGACATTCACAAACAACATACATCTTCGCTTCTCATAATTAACGGAGTCTAGATAAACATTAACATCCTCATCATCATTGAGCTCAAAATGCTCCAATGTTTCTACTAGTAGTGGCTTGTAGCTCAGCTGCAAGTGAACGTTACTTTCAACAAACCCAAGCTTCCTCTGTATCCTTGCTTTTAACATCAACAGTGTTATATTCCTCTTGAACATTATACTATACATGCGTCCTTCATATTTAAAATGTAGGCTGACGTTCTCGCATATTGTATCCTGCCAAACAAAGCAATATAAAAAAATCATAATTAGTACTACTACTAGTTTTACTAAATATACCAGTATTACCAGTTTCACCACCTTCTCTCTCCTATCAAAATCGAATCAAATGGTAGACGAGTTCTAATCGAGTTAATTCACTGAAATCGAAAGCCAAATCCCTTTCTTATCTAATAGATAGCTCAATCGACCAATAAACATTTGTAAAACACCCAATGTGCTAAGCTTTCTTTGATCTAAATCCAATTGAATTTCTAAATTTACAAATCAAAAACAAATTCAACCAGAAGCAACTATAAAGTGAAGTAGTGCACCTGCATTTTGAAGAACAACTTGATGCAACTCGATTTGGTGAAGAACGACAGCAGTAGGAGCTCCGACGACGGAAGAATCGCCGGCGGCTGGGTCGAGAGGTTGTCGGGTGAGTTTCTCGGGTCGAAAGAAGCTGGGTTTGAGAGACTCGTTTTTGTTTTTTTATTAAAAAAAATTAATCTCATTCAGTAAAATAAAAAGGGTAAAATCGTCTCACCACATATTATTCAAATAGCTGGGGGTATGAAGAATAGAGAGGGAGATAGGAGATTTGTCAAAAAAATTTAAGGACTTCTGAGACGTTTACTCGTTATTTTTGCTACTAAATATCGTGGTGTGAAAAAGTTTTGGCAGGTGCCTCAAACGCGCTTCTCCCTTCTTTCTGCTCTTTCTCCTCTTTCTCTTCAAACTCAGATCTAGGTTTTCGTTTTTTTTTTCTCTCCGGTTTGCTTTTACGGGTCCGGAGGGACTCGGCTCTTGTTCTTAATGAAGGTCTGGACAAGTACAGTGAAACAAGAGTGAGCAAGCCTCCTTCTCCGGCAACGACGAGGTGTGGAGTAACCTCTGGTTGATGCGGCTGCGGCCTCTTCAAGGTGGTCAAGAAGCTTCACTTTTGTTTCTGCCTTGGTTTCAAGACAATCAAGAGAAACATAGTGAGGTTTCTCGAGGCTTAGCCACTTTGTTGGTCACTGCGGTTGCGGCGGAAGACGTCGGGGTTCGGTGGGTATCATTGCTAGTTCAGTGATTAAATGTAGATCTTCGGATCTTAGATGGCCATCATGGGTTTTCGGCTATTGAGGGATTCATTGAGCCAGCTTTCCTCTCTAGATGCCGCGACTTGCATTCACTGGACCGGATTGAAGGGTGGTTTTTTTTTCTCAGGGATACCAGAGGGAGCGCGGTATGGTGGTCGGGTGTTAGATCTGTTGACGTTTTGCTAGGTCCGGGATTCATCAACAGAGTGCCAGCTTGTCGGAAACTGGATCTGTCCGGGAGGCATGTTGAGGGATTGGCTATTCGACGGTGACGCTTAGGAGACGGGAACCGAATACTCCAGTCAAGATTCGTTAATCCGTCGTTTGTGCCGCAAATCAGTGTGCCTTGTATTCGCTGGAGTTACAGCCGTTTCTGCTTCCGGTTAACGCCGAGATCCGATCTCAATCACTGTTCCATTTAACCAAATGTCTTCTCTTTTTGTAACTGTGGATCTGTAGTTTTACCAGGCCTAAGCCCATTTGGGAAGGCCTTTTAATAAAATCTTTGTTATTAAAAAAAAAAAAAAAAAATCCTGGTGTGAATCTTTAATTAAATGACTAACTACTCTAACCATTATCTTTTGATATATTATGTATATTTTATAATATTGACAATTTTACCCCATCTAAATAATCAATATACACCCTCTACACAGTGCATACTCTCCTCCCCTCTATATATACAATAAGGATCCGCCTGATGTGCGGATTTTAAACTTTTGTAAATAAAATTAAATTTAACAAAATTTACTGTATGTTATTGATAATTTTTTTTTTACTATAATATACTGGTTTATATCCATTTGATGTATGTTACAATTAAACATGTATTTCTTTACACCTAAACTTATTGTATGTTACAAATATATTCTTTACCAACACCTAGGAAAATATCTTTATCAACACATTAAGCCAATTATTATTTGTCTATTTATTTTCACTTTTGCATAGTTTCTTTTAATCACTAAAATTGTTGGTTCAAGAAACTTTTCGAAAAAAATATATTACATATTATACTAATCAATGATGTATCATCACAATAATGTATGACCAACCATGAAGAGAACCTTGGCTCCGCCCTCCTTCTTTATGGAGAGAACCTTTTGTCCAACCTCCTCCACCATGAAGAGAGCCTTGGCTCCGCCGTCCTCCTTTGGGGAGATAACCTTGCATGCATCTGACCTCCTCCACCATCGAAAGAACCATGGCTCTGCCCTCCTAATATGTAGAGATAACATGTTCACGTCTTTTAGCTATCTCAAAGTGGCATGCTCTTGCAACCAATGAAACTAAAAGTCCTTTTCTAACATCACAAAATCTTTTGATAGTAACTAATGTTAAATTTTCCAATGTATATATGGAAGTGTCTTTAACACATCATGATGTAAACTCTATCTCCGAGCTCCTATGGATCTATCAAAAACGGTTTATGTTTTTCCAATCTATCTATCTATGTTTGTTGTAAGCTTGTGTTTAATTAGCCTATTTTATCCAACCATTAACTTGATAGGGTTCTACTCTTAATCTCCTTTTAGGATTAATGAATGGTAACAATTATTTTTGCATAAAAAAACGGTGATATATGAATCTCAAATCAAAGATGAAAATATAAATTAAATTAAATAATCTAAAAATTCTACAATAAAAATTTAAAATACAGTATTAGAAAAAGAAGACGCATATATTAATTTTATATTTTTGTTTCGGTCAACATATTAATCTTATAGAAGTGAGTATTTATATTTTTTAGAATGAATAATTAACTGTACATTTTCCTTAATCCTTTTTTTGTTGAATTAATAACTTAAAATTAAAAATAAGTTAATAATGTTATAGTTTCAAATTTTATGAAATATTTAATATTCTTATAATTATTTTTTAAATAACTGTTTAATTTTTGTACTTTTTTACAATTATCTCTTTACATAATTAATATTGTTTAAACAATGAGATATTTCTCCTAATAAATATTAACTTTTACATATATCAAAGATTAATAACTTGACTCGTGTCAAAATCAAGTTAATGACTAACTTTCAAAACCCAAGTTTATATAATAAGATAACTTCCAGGCCTGGTCTATCCCTAAAGCAGCCAAAACATCTGTTTTAGGCTACATAATATATACAAAAAAATTTGGATTAATTGATGAAACAAGTTCCTAGCTAAGTTGGTTCTGTTGTACGAAAACATACCCCAGGTCACGGTTTGATGCCACAAAACAACAGTTTTTGTATTTTTTTAATTGTTTGTATCATATGCTTATACTTAATATATTTTATAAAATACCTTGTATAATAAATGCTTTAGGCCTAGGTAATCTTAGGACCGGCCCTGCAACCCCCTATATATATATACACCCTCTCTCATGTGCACTCTCTCCCCGCCCTCTATATATATATACAAACATATTCTCTCGAATCAATTATGAGAAAACCATTTTTTGGAATGGTTTTTGTTGGTTTTACCACTTTTTTAATAGTTTTTGTTGGGTTTACCACTTTTTGAATAGTTTGTGGGTTTTACCACTTTCTTAGTTACAAAATTTTGATTTAACATGTGTTATATTTGTTATGTTTGGGTTTAGTCGGTTCTATTTGTTTTTAGGGTTTAGTATTTGGTATTAAGTACGTATTGTATTTTGAAAAAAACGAAAATACATATTTTTTTCCTTCTCAAAAGTGGTAAAATCCATAAACTATTTGAAAAATGGTATATTCAATTTTTTTTTTTTTTTAAAAAGTGGCATTTTTAACAAGAACCCTTATTCTCTCATCTCCCCATTATTTTATTTTTTATTCATTTATAACTCAGCAACACTTCCCACAGTGCAGCGCGCCACATTTCTCCTTTTTGGTAATCTCACCATGGGTCATGGCTACTTCCTTAATTTCTTACATTAAGGTAGTTATATTCTTTGTTTTGTTTTTTTTTTTTTTTTTTGGTTATTAGGTAAATTCGCCAAAGTTCTAAACCGATAATTAAAAAAATCAATATAAGAAAAAAAGAAAAATTATATACTAATAAGAAAACATGAAAAATAATTTTAATTTTATTAAATTATTAATCTAATTTGTGAGAATTTTTTTTTGTTAGAAAAATAGTTCAGAAATTATTTAAATTTCTTATTTATATATTAAGAGAATTTATTTTGTGTATTTTGATTTCTTATTTGTTTTTGAGCTACTTGAAATTGTGAGATAAATTGTTTTATTTCTCAAAATCTATTAAATATTCGAAGGTTCTATAAGAAAATGAATGGTCCATAGCTCAAAAACGATTTCTTAGTTTCTCAGTTCTATCTAACTTTCTTAGATCTAAGAATATTCATACAGAGTTTATAAATTGAGATGAGGGTTAAGCATTTTAAATTAATTAAATATCATTTATGTATTTTAATATGTCTTTTTCTCTTATATTTTTGATTAAAATATAATATTATGAATTTCTATTTTTTATTTATCATTCTCAGCATTGTACCTAAAATAATAATATAAAAAAACCAATTCCAGCAGGTTAATAATAATTTTCAGAAATGCCATTTTTTGTATATCCCTTTTTAAAAATTTCTTATTCATCTATCAATTATCAAAAAATACCTCTTATTAAACCTAAAAAATTATGATGTTTTAGAAGGTTTATAAGGTACTTGAGATCAATACATATTTATTTATTTATTTTTATTACAAATCATAATACAACTCTTTTTGCAAGATATCTGAAACAACCCTTCCCTTTTTTTTTTTTATATACCTTAATTTACTAGTGGTCCCATACCCACTAACATCCTAGCAACAATCAATAACAGCGGATAAACAAATAAAACAATTTCCATTAATCCAATAAAATTCCAACATAAATGAACCAATAACATCATAATCCAAAATAAGCAATATCCAAAGACTAACATCCTACAATGTTCCAATGACTTAATCTAGCAACCTAACAACAGCTAGATCACAATCAATCAAGCCTCTAGAACATCCCTTCCTCATCGCCTTGATTCCACGATCACACTTTGCCTTTACCTGCACCACAAACACATATTGCAATGCATGAGTATTTTACAAACACTCAGTAAGGCAATCCTCCCATCTACTGGGCTATACACACAAGCAATAGAGTAACCAATAACCACACACAACAATCAACATGCAACAATCAACGAACCAGGACTCAGCATCGACCGATGCCAACAAGCATCGACCGATACCAACTGAGGAAGCATCGATCGACGCAGAAGCTGCATCGACCGATGCAAGTTGCACTTGCATCGACCGATACCCAGTCTGCATCGACCGACGCCTGCTCGACGCAACACGAAAACCCTAAAGTTTATCGCGCCGTCCTCGCACTTGCATCGACCGATGCAAGCAATGCATCGATCGACGCAACGTCGAGCACCGTGATTTCCCCGAAGCTTCTCGCCGGATCTCGTTCCTACAACCACAGAAACTCATTCCCAAGCCCCAAGAAAGCTTCCTAACATCCTTAACTACGATCTAACACATCTAACAACACCAAACAAGCAAGTTAAAGGTTCCTCTAGCTTAGATCAGCCATGGTCATGCACTTACCTGTGCTAAGACGAATCTGAACAATAAACACGCAAGAAAACGCTTCTAGGAAGCTCCTACAACGATCCCAGCTACAGATCTCTACAGGAATGCACCAAATCTCCAAGAAAAATCTAGAAACTCTCAAGAACCCTTTCTCTCTCTCGTTCGCTCTCAAAAACGGCTGAAACCCTCGAATGAAACCAAAACACGACTTAAGGGTTTCCTTTTCCCTTTGCCCAAAACGCAGCGTTTGACTTAAGTCAAAACGCGCAGAAACAACCTTGCATCGACCGATGCACAACTTGCATCGACCGATGCAGAACCTAAACCGGGATTTTGGTTCACGGGCGTTACAATATCTGTTATTTTATTTTAATTTATCCAATCATATACTTTATGCGGATTAACTGGGTGCTGAATAAAAGTACCATCTTTATTTCTTTTCTCTAAATAAACTCCATCTTCTCTTGCTCTCCAATCCCATAGGCCTCCGATTCTTTTAACATTAATAACCTTGAATGCTGTAAAATTCTGGTAGTGTTTATAGTTTGGTCCTTGTTTCAAGGTACACATAAAACGAGTTGTAGCAAACAAATTAATGTCAAAATAATATGAATAATGTTGTCCAATTGGTATTATTTTTGGACCAAGAACATCATCTTTGGAATAACATCTCATCCAAAGATTTTTGTTGAATTTAAGGTCGTTCGCAATCCTGACTCCGCCGCCTGATACATGGTTAAGCAAGCAAAGAGTTCAAAAAAATAGAAAGACTACAAAGTTTTTCAGTTTTTCTCTAGGTGAATGTTTAGAAATTTTTTTTTTTCAACTTGGTTTTTGTGTAGCTGGTAACTTATATAGACACATCTGTATAGCTATTGTTGGAACAAGATTTCTTTCAATATTAGTTTCTAAGTTTTAACATATATGATATATATATATATATATATATATATCAAATGGCATAATATCTTCCATAATTAGTTTATATTTGTAAATGTATCTTAAAATAATCATATTTGGTATCTGTAAATCTATTAAAACTAAATTTTGAAATAAAAAGGATAAATTAATTAACGCAATACCAAATACTCCTCTAGAAAGATAAGAAGTATATAGAGTTGTGTGTATAGCTAAATTTTCAGAGATTAATTTATAAAACAATATTAGTGACTTATTGAAACAACTCATATAGAGATATCAGTGACTTATTGAAACAACTCATATAGTATGTATGTTACCATTTGAAACAACCCGACCCTTTTTTTTATAATAAATACAATACATATAATTAAGCATCTCATACTACTAAATTAACCACCACAAACCACAACTCATCATTAAACCAGCAATAACTATTAAGCAGAGCAGAATTGAAACGACCGACCTTTTTTTTTTTTTTTTAAATAAAAATAATTATAATAAATAAACTACAACTAGTGGTCCCATACCCACTAGCCACCTAACCACAAACACAATCAACAGCGGAAATAGCAATACCATTATCATTATCCAATAATACTCAATAGCATTCCAATATCATAGCATAGCAATACCAAATACCAAACAACAAGAAAACATGAAAAACCGGCAACCTAGCAACGTTTCTAATGACTCAACTCTAGCAACCTAGCAATGCCAGACAACATCCAATTGAGTCCCTAGAACATCCTCCTCTTCATTGCCTGGATTCCACGATCACACTTTGCCTTTACCTGCACCACAAACACAAATTGAGATGCGTAAGTATTATCACAAATACTTAGTGAGGCCGTCCTCCCATCTACTGGGTTATACACACAAGCCATTGAGACCCTCATACTCAAGCAACAATCAAATACACAACAATGCATCAAACAGGAAAAACAAGTCACGGATATAAACTGGTATCGACCGATGCTACAACGGTGCCGATCGATGCTCCTTGATATGGTGCCGATCGATGCCACCCCATGGTGCCGATCGATGCCTCACAAGAAGGTGCCGATCGATGCCAAAGGTGCCGATCGATGCTCCCTCTGCAACCACGAACTGCCGACGCGAAACACCAAAAATCCGAATCCAAAACTCCAATATCATTCCCAAACTCGCCCATATGATCCGCAAACCTGTAAGAAACTCAAGAACAACACACCCAAGCAAACAAACAACAAGAATAACACACAAATCACCCAAATACAAGAGATCTCAAGCTTAGATCAACCATGGTCAAGCACTCACCTCTTTCAAGGAGATTCTGACCAACAAGAACGAATCCAACACTCCTAGCACCCTTCCAACACGTTCCTAGCCTTGGATCTTCAATCCCACAGCAAGAATCTCTCAATCTCTCCCCAAAAGCTCAAGAACACTATCTCTTTGTTTCTCTTTCAAAAACGGCGACTAACTCCCAAATAACACGACCCTGGGTCGTTTTCTACCCTAAAAACTCGATTTAGGGATTCACTAAACCAACCACGCAAACCGGACAATTAAAATTGAACCGACCAAACCGGCCACAATTGGTGTCGATCGATGCCTCACTAGAAGGTGTCGATCGACACCCTTACCAAAATACCAAAATTTGGTTTGCGGGTGTTACAATTCTCCCCCACCAAACTAGATTCGTCCTCGAATCTCATCAACCATCAATCAAGGACTCCCGTGCAACCGTCTCCACGGCCCGCACTCCTCCGACTGATCCACAGAAGGTCACCTCTAGGCGATAGACTCACGCTCCAGGCGTCATTTGCTCTTGACTTTTTGGACTTTCCTTTACTCATAGGCCTAAACCTTGAGTTTTTATTGGCTCCTCATCAGACCTAAGTCTGCATGCCAAATGTTGGCTCCTCATCAGGCCGAAGCCCGCATGCCATAACATATAAGGAAAAGTCCAAACTCGTCTCTCGGGTTGCCACCCTACAGCGCGCCCCCGGATCGTCATCCGAAGTCGATATACCAACCATACTCCCGAGCCACAAAGTCTCTGAATATGGCAGTACTAGGAGAACCTAAGTCCTCCAAGAGTCGCGAGCAAACGATTCTGAACACGTCTGAGTCCTATCCCTATCCAGGTTTCCTTCCCGTGACTCGCGTAAAAACATCCCGATGTTCTACCAGCCACATATTCCCTCACCGGAATACCATATGACCACACAAGGATCATATACACGCCACAAGGGCCGCCACAAAGGTCAAACAAAATGTCCCAAAGAGGACCGCCACCAAGGCCAAACAAATGTCCTAAAGAGGACCGCGCCACCAAGGCATTCTGGCTAAACAGCCCCGCCACAAAGGCATCTGTCCCGAAGGACCGTCACAAAGACACTCTGGCTAAACAGCCCCGCCACAAAGGCCATCTGTCCCGAAGGACCGTCACAAAGACACTCTGGCTAAACAGCCCCGCCACAAAGGCATCTGTCCCGAAGGACCGTCACAAAGACACTCTGGCTAAACAGCCCCGCCACAAAGGCATCTGTCCCGAAGGACCGTCACAAAGACACTCTGGCTAAACAGCCCCGCCACAAAGGCCAAACAAAACGGCTACACAGCCCCGCCACAAAGGCCACACACAAGCCCCTCCAAGGCTTCCCACGCCAAACGGACAAATTTCTCCCTCCCGAGAAACTTTCCATATTTAGCACTTTCCATTTCTGGAAACTTTCCACTTAAGGAAACTTCTATTTCGGGAAACTTTTCCCCCAAACCCTGCCTCACAGAAACTTTGTACCCCAAATACCACCTCATCTTGTTACTGAGTCGCACAACCAACCACCCCAAGCGACCGAGTAACAAGAGAGATGGGCTGGAATACTCCATTCCCGCTCCAGCCACGGATTACAGACGGAACCAGACTAGGCAAGCTCAGGTCGTGGTTGCTTCTCATACCACTTCTTGAACCTTGCCTTCATTCTTGCCTCAGGTTCCCAAGTCTGCTCCTCCACACCATCACAGTCCCAAAGGACTCTCATCAAAGGAACCCTCTTCTTCCGAAGTTCCTTGATCCTCCTCTCGAGAACCCTCACTGGTCTCGCCTCCAAAGTCATGTTAGGCTGAAGATCTTCTGGAATCTTAGCCAACAACTGATCATCCTCACGGAGACACTTCCGCAACATAGACACATGGAATACCTTATGGAAAGCACGCATAACCTCAGGTAACTCCAGTCTATATGCCACTGGTCCAACTCGCTCAATCACTCTGAACGGACCCATATACCTCGGACTCAACTTAGTCTCTGTCAATGACCTGTTCGGACCCCGCAACATGGCCATCTTGAGGTACACTCTGTCTCCTACCTGAAACTCCAGGTCTCTTCTCCTCTTATCAGCATAACTCCTCTGCCTATCCTGAGCCTCCTTCATGTTCAGCTTGAGAACCCGAATCTTCTCTGAGGTCTCCTGAACAAAATCCGCCCGTACATGCTCCTCTCCCCCACCTGAGTCCAGCATAACGGTGTACGACACGGCCTCCCATACAAAGCCTCATAAGGAGCCATACCAATACTCGCCTGATAGCTGTTGTTGTAAGCAAACTCTACCAGGTTCAGGTGATCTGCCCAATGGCCACCCCAATCCAAAACACACATCCTCAGCAAATCCTCCAACGTCTGGATCGTCCTCTCAGACTGTCCATCTGTCTGGGGATGATAAGCTGTACTCATATGCACCTTAGTGCCCATCTCTGCCTGAAATGCCTGCCAGAACACCGAAGTGAACTTAGAATCTCTGTCAGACACAATGCTCGCTGGCACCCCATGCAATCTGACTATCTCCCTCACATACTTCTTAGCCAAGACCGCTGCTCCATCAGTCTTCTTAATGGCCAGAAAATGTGCTGACTTAGTCAACCGGTCCACAATGACCCAAATAGCATCAAAGGTCCGTGACACTGGCAATCCTACCACAAAATCCATGGTAATCATATCCCACTTCCACTCAGGAATGGGTAAGCTCTTCAGTAACCCGCCAGGAACCTGATGCTCAGCCTTCACTAGCTGACACACATCACACCTCGAAACCCAACTCGCTACATCCTTCTTCATCCCGACCCAATGATAGTACCTCTTGAGATCACGGTACATCTTAGTCGCTCCTGGATGAATAGATAACTTGCTCGAATGAGCCTCTCTCAGTATCTCCTGCCTCAACTCCTCATCCTTGGGCACACAAATCCGACCATGCACCAGGATAGTACCATTATCTGAGACCTGATACTCTGACTCAACATCCTTTGAGGCATTCACCAGCCCCAAATCCTTCTCCTGTGCCAACCGCACCCTACTCAAAAGATCTGCTCGGTCAACTGCTTCCAAACCCAACGGTTCCAGTGAAACAGCACACAAGCTCAACGCACTGATCTCTCCTACTAGAGACTCCATCTCCTGCTCCTGAGCCGAAGCTACCCTCTTCCGACTCAGAGCATCTGCAACCGTGTTAGCCTTACCAGGATGATAGGCTATCTCCAAATCATAATCTGCCACAAGCTCCATCCACCGCCTCTGCCTCAAATTCAACTCAGGCTGAGTGAATATATACTTTAGACTCTTATGATCTGTAAACACCTGTACCTTTGCACCATAAAGATAAGATCTCCAAATCTTCAGGGCAAAAACTACAGCACCCATCTCCAAATCATGAGTAGGATAGTTGCTCTCATGCACCCGCAACTGCCGCGATGCATAGGCAATCACCTTCCCACGCTGCATCAGAACACACCCCAAACCAACTCTGGATGCATCTGTATAAACCACATAGGGTTCTCCCTGCTCAGGCAAAGCCAATACTGGCGCAGTAGTCAACATCTCCTTCAGGCTTGCAAAGCCCTCCTCACACTCTTCGACCAGACAAAAGGAACATCCTTCCCTGTCAACTTAGTCATAGGACGTGCTCTGCTTGCAAACCCCTGCACAAATCTCCTGTAATATCCCGCCAACCCGAGAAAACTTCTGATCTCTGTAGCATTCTGCGGTCTAGGCCAATCTCTGATAGCCTGAATCTTCTCTGGATCCACAGAAACCCCCTCTGCATAAACGATATGACCCAGAAAGCCCATCTCACGCTGCCAGAAACTGCACTTGCTCAACTTAGCAAACAACTTCTGCTCCCGCAGCTTCTCCATAACCGCCCTCAAATGCACTGCATGCTCCTCAGGGCTCTTAGAATAGACCAGGATATCGTCGATGAAAATGATGACAGATACATCCAGAAACTCCTGGAACACACTGTTCATCAATCTCATAAACGCCGCTGGTGCGTTTGTCAACCCGAAAGGCATCACCACAAACTCATAATGCCCATACCTCGTCCTGAAAGCAGTCTTCCTCACATCTGCCTCATCTATCGGTATCTGATGATAACCCGACGCCAGATCCACCTTAGAGAACCAAGTAGCTCCCCTCAACTGATCCAACAACTCATCGATCCTAGGAAGAGGATACTTGTTCTTCACAGTGACCCGGTTCAAACCCCGATAATCAATGCATAATCTGAAACTCCCATCCTTCTTCTTCACAAACAACACCGGCTCTCCCCACGGTGATACACTAGGACGGATGAATCCCTTACTCAACAAATCTTCTAGCTGCTTCTTCAGCTCTGCCATCTCTGCTGGAGCCATTCTGTAAGGAGCCTTGGATAACGGTGTCGTCCCGGTTCCAGTTCAATGGTGAAAGGATCCGACCGAGATGGTGGTAATCCCTGCAATGACTGAAACACATCCTCAAACTCCTCTACTACTGGAATACCGCTAACCGTAGACTTCCCCACTGACTCTGGCATAGATATAGTAACCAGATAAGCCTCACGGCCCTTCTCGATCATCTTCCCAGCCTGAATAGCTGAGATCACGAGACTCCCGAAGTCGGTCTAATTCCCTGAAAAACCAACTTCTCTCCTGGACGCTCAAACTCCACTCTACCCCTATGGCAATCCAAATGCACCATATGCCGATGCAACCAATCCATCCCGAGAATGACATCATACAACTCCACTGGACTGATAAGCAAATCCGCTGGCCATGACTCTCCTGCGATCCGAATATCAACCCCTCTAGCTCGTCCAATAACTCTCAGGAACTTGCCTCCAGCAACTCTAACAACTCCTGTACGCTCCCGGAATCCCTCTGATTCCCGCACACTCTGCACACTCCGGGGTAATGAAGCTATGAGAAGCTCCAGAATCAAACATAACGTGGGACTTAAACCCGCCCACCAACAAGGTCCCTACACAAACCTCATGTGTTGAGAACCTAACACTTTTCCACAGGAAACAGAAAATCTGAACCTACTATAAATTCACAAAGTTAAAGTATCAGAAATTATACTGTGATCGCCCGGCACTGGTTCCACCAGTCTCTGCTGTCGTGTAAACCCGCGGCGCCTGCTCAATCCGTGCCACCTGCTGCCCTCCAGGCTGCACCTGCTGCAACGCTGCCACTGCTGCCGGCTGCAACTTGGGACAAAAAGGCCTGATGTGCCCTGTCTCCCTGCAGTGATAACAAACCCGAGGCCCTGCCGCCGGAACACTCTTCTTGGGACAAGTAGCAATCTTGTGATCCCTGCTCCCACAGCTGAAGCAACCAGCACCACTCGGCTTCTGCGTAGCCTCCCACTTCCTCTTGGTTCCCTGGGCATGCCTACCGCCCCTGCTAGAACCACCCTGCTGCTGAGCCTTACTAGGCTGAACTGCTGGAGTAACCGACACTGACTGTGCCCGGATATCCTCCTCGATCTCTGCTGCTGTCTCAACCAGCTCAGCACGCGTAGCATAACTCCGCCCTCTTCAATGGACTCTCAAATCATCACGTAGAGCCCTCATAAACCTCCTGATCTGAGCCTCCTCAGACTCCATACTCCGACCCCCATAACATAGAAGTCGACTGAACTCCAAGTCCAGCTCCCGCACTGACCGTGTCCCCTGAGACAACTGAAGGAACTGCACCTCCAAACGATCCAATGCCTCTCTAGGAAAATACTTGCGGTTGAACTCCAAAACGAAGTCAGCCCAAGTCATATCCCGCTGCACCCTCCTAGCAGCCACAGACCTCCACCACAACTCAGCATCTCCACTCAAAAAGTAGACCCCTATGTCCACCCAGAACTCCTCGGGACATCTCAGAGTGTGGAAGTTACGTTCCACTCTCGTCCTCCACGCATCCGCAGCAGTAGGATCTACACCTCCTGAGAACTGCTCAGTACGCAACTTGCCCATCTCTGACAACATGTTGAGATAACGAGCATGATCCCCACATCTGCAGCCACTGGCTGCCGCTCCTCCGCCACCACTGGTGGCGCTACCCGAGCCTGAGCCGGTACCACAGGTGGTAACCGCTCCAACACCTGTGCTAGCAAAGCCGCAATGTCAACACCAGGGACTCCACCCGCTGGGGCTCCCACACCCGGGACCCTAGCATCACCGACCACTGGAGCATCTACACCGCCCCCTCCGGCCACACTCACTGAATCCCCCGGTACACCCTGCGACTCGCCAACACCCTCAGCTGTCACACTCTGGTCCTCGGACTCACTAACCACTGGGGCTCTCCCCTACCACGACCACGACCACGACCGCGACCACGACCGCGTCCACGACCTCGACCAGCAACAGCACCACCTCTAACCATCTGCACTACCATGAACAGAAGGCTAAGCAAACAATTACTATTTAACACCGAAATAGAAACTCACCGTGGAATCACCAATAGGCTCGAAGAGGATGTTCTAGGACTCCATGCCACACACAATTGACTAACTCACATAATCAATCAAAGCATGCAATCCCAACCATCTACAACAGAAACCTAGTGAACCCAAACCTAGAACCGTAAGGGCTCTGATACCAAAAATGAAACGACCGACCTTTTTTTTTTTTTTTTAAATAAAAATAATTATAATAAATAAACTACAACTAGTGGTCCCATACCCACTAGCCACCTAACCACAAACACAATCAACAGCGGAAATAGCAATACCATTATCATTATCCAATAATACTCAATAGCATTCCAATATCATAGCATAGCAATACCAAATACCAAACAACAAGAAAACATGAAAAACCGGCAACCTAGCAACGTTTCTAATGACTCAACTCTAGCAACCTAGCAATGCCAGACAACATCCAATTGAGTCCCTAGAACATCCTCCTCTTCATTGCCTGGATTCCACGATCACACTTTGCCTTTACCTGCACCACAAACACAAATTGAGATGCGTAAGTATTATCACAAATACTTAGTGAGGCCGTCCTCCCATCTACTGGGTTATACACACAAGCCATTGAGACCCTCATACTCAAGCAACAATCAAATACACAACAATGCATCAAACAGGAAAAACAAGTCACGGATATAAACTGGTATCGACCGATGCTACAACGGTGCCGATCGATGCTCCTTGATATGGTGCCGATCGATGCCACCCCATGGTGCCGATCGATGCCTCACAAGAAGGTGCCGATCGATGCCAAAAGGTGCCGATCGATGCTCCCTCTGCAACCACGAACTGCCGACGCGAAACACCAAAAATCCGAATCCAAAACTCCAATATCATTCCCAAACTCGCCCATATGATCCGCAAACCTGTAAGAAACTCAAGAACAACACACCCAAGCAAACAAACAACAAGAATAACACACAAATCACCCAAATACAAGAGATCTCAAGCTTAGATCAACCATGGTCAAGCACTCACCTCTTTCAAGGAGATTCTGACCAACAAGAACGAATCCAACACTCCTAGCACCCTTCCAACACGTTCCTAGCCTTGGATCTTCAATCCCACAGCAAGAATCTCTCAATCTCTCCCCAAAAGCTCAAGAACACTATCTCTTTGTTTCTCTTTCAAAAACGGCGACTAACTCCCAAATAACACGACCCTGGGTCGTTTTCTACCCTAAAAACTCGATTTAGGGATTCACTAAACCAACCACGCAAACCGGACAATTAAAATTGAACCGACCAAACCGGCCACAATTGGTGTCGATCGATGCCTCACTAGAAGGTGTCGATCGACACCCTTACCAAAATACCAAAATTTGGTTTGCGGGTGTTACAAGAATCATACCATTAATACCAAACCAATACATCATCAATACAGTAACACTCCTAACCAATCTATCCAACAACCTAGCATAACTCTATCAAAGGTTCAAACATAAACAACGTAACCAACAACACACAAACGAGACCCTTGATCATCCTCCTCCTTATTGCCATGATCCCACGTCACATACCTGCACACCACAAACAACAATTGAGATACGTAAGAATTATCATAGATACTTAGTGAGGCAATCCTCCCATTTACTAGGCAATACACATAAGCAACTGAGATTCCCATGTTTAACAAACAACAAACAAACACAATAAACCAGGAGAAATCACGAATCAGACAAAAGTTGGTGTCGACCGACACTGGCCCAAACAAGGTGTCGACCAACACCAACCTTGATGTAAGCGCAGGTCGTGGTCGTCTACAGAGTCGCTCGGACGGACGGTTGCTACAGACGGACGGACGCTGCGGTCGGAAAGACGCTGCGGATGGTCGGACGATCGTTGAGGACGATCGGACACGGATCTTCGGTCACAGAACGACGATTGGCCTTCGAACTAGTCGGTTCTCTTCAAGGTTTGATGGGATGGAGGGGATCGACCGATAAGAAACTCGACTCGGCAATCTCTGGAAGAGATGGACGGATGGTAGGACGGAAGCAGGACGAGATTTGCTGATGAATAACTCGACTCGGAAATCTCTGGGAAGGATGGTTAGATGGGAGAACGTCTCGGTAAGAAACTCGACCCGATCGGTTCTCAAGGAAATGGTCGGATGCGATGCTGCGTATGGATGGTGAACGGACACAGCGGACAGAACAGTGGATTGATGGAATGACACACGAGAGATGCCTCGGCTCGTGATACGGTCAGACTAGGGGATTACATACCCGATTCGTGAATCTCCTAGGGGTTCTCAAGAGCCAAGTCCCGGACTTGGGCTAAGGAGAGAGGTGAGACAAGAAACAAATATTCTCTCTTTGAGAAATGAATTCACTATTCAAATCTAAGTTTTACAATGAGGGTTTAGGCCTTTATATAGGGAGGCTTACATAAGGAGACACTTAACCCTAGAAACATGGCCAACATCTAAACCACACACTTGGCCATAAAGTAAAAGAAAAAGCAAAAGAAAACAAAGACCAATCCAACGATCAAGAGAGAGTTCAAAAGAAATAAAGGAAAGGAAGAAAGGAGATAGGGTTACTACGTCATTGGTGGGACGTGGGTGATAGGATCTTCAATTCCTTGGGTCCTAAGCATGTCAATGAATGTTTCCAATTCATGAGCCAAGCGGGAACGAAGTGGAGATGCACTAGAGTTCGCTGCCTCGTTAAAACCTCTTTAGTAAACCTATTGGGACAAACCCAAAGTAGGAAAAAGAGTACAGCTCATTCTAATGACTTAGAGATGTCTTCACACTAACTTGTTGGTGAAGACACGCGTATCAAGCTTCCCAAAGCTGGTTGCACCCTAGGCTCTTTTTTAGTGATGCTAGCCATGAGCCCTTGGTGTAAAGGTTGGAGCTTGGCTTGAACTGCCCATTAGATGACATGTCTTGCTCCTCCTTGATGATCCTTGGGGACTGGTTGGTGCCGCACATCACTAGGAAGGCCGGTCCCAAGTTGTCCCACGGGTGGTACGAGTGGCCGGGAGGTGTCCGAGAGGTGGCCGAGAGGTGTCCGAGAGGTGCGAGTGTTCATGGCCGAGTGACTGATCCCGTGCTCATATCAAACCTGGTGTCGATCGACACCGGAGACGCGTTCTGCTCGAATCCGATCATCGAGTCTCCGTTTCTAATCACCTCCAATCCGTTCCAAACTCACCCAAAAGCTTCAAGAACCTATAAGAACAATAACACAACCACCACAAGCAAGAACAACACCACAAAACACAACCAATCAAGCAAACAAAGAATTATCAGGCTTAGATAAGCCATGGTCATGCACTCACCTCTTTGCAGGAAGATTCTGACCAAAAGATGACGAATCCCATACCTTAGGAAACTTCTCCTTCGTCCTTAGCTCTAGCTCTCCACTCTACAAGAACAGATCTCATCCCACAGGCCTAGAAATCCCATAATCTCTCCCAAAAACCTCAAGAACACTTCCTATCCTTTTCTCTCTGTCTCAAATGGCGTAACACTACCAATAACACGACCTAGGTCGTTCTCCCACTTAAATATGACGGTTCAATGGTTTTCCTTAAACCAAACTGACCCAAATCGACAAATTAAACAATCTGGTTGAACCAGAAAAGCTGGTGTCGATCGACACTACCCTGGTGTCGATTGACACCCATCCCCAAAATCCCCAATTTTGTTTCACGGATGTTACACCATTAAAAGTGTATATTTTACATCTAGGTATACTGTATGTTACAAATATATAATTTACCACCACCTAGAAAATGTCTATATGAACAAACTAAGCCAACTATTATATGTCTCTTTACTTTCACTTCTGCATAGTTTCTTTAATCACTAAAATTGTTGGTTCAAAAAATATTTTGAATAAAAAAATAAATTACATCACAATAGTGTATGACTAATCATGGAGAGAACCTCGGATCTGCACTCCTCCATTATGGAGAGAACCTTGTGTCCAACGTCCTCCACCATGGAGAGAACCTTCGCTCCGCCTTCCTTCCTTGGGGAGATAACCTTGCGTCCAACCTCCTCTACCATAGAGAGAACCTCGGCTCTACCCTCCTCATGTGTGGAGAGAACATGTTAACGTCTTTTAGCTATCTCAAAGTGGCTTGCTCCAACAACGAATGAAACTAAAGACCCTTTTCTAACGACAAATAATCTTTTGATAGTAACTAATGTTAAATTTTCCAATGTATTTCATGAAAGTTTCTTGGACACACCATGATGTAGGCTCTGTCTCCAAGCTCCTATGGATCTATCAACAATGATTTATGTTTTTTCAATCTATCTATGTTTGTTGTAGGCTTGTGTTTGATTAATCTATTTTATCCAACCATTAAGTTGATGACCTTCTCTCTTTATCTCCTTTTGAGATTGAACGAATGGTAACAATTATGTTTGCACAAAAAAAGGTCTATGACCAACCAATCAAGGTTGAGAAATTAGAAGAAAATTGTTTGACATAATTAATGAAATAATATAAAACTATAAGCACGGTAATATATGGATCTCAAATAATTCAAAGATGAGAATATAAATTAAAAAAAAAAAAAAAAAAAAAAAAAAAAAAAAAATCTAAAACTACTACAGTAAATTTTGAAATACAATATTAGAAAAAGAAGATGCATATGTTAATCTTCCATTTTTTTTTGGGTCAACATATTAATCTAACCTATTTCAAACTGAAAAAAGTAGAAAGTATGAATATAATTTGGATTAAAAAAATAAGGAAAATTTGTCTTCCCATTAAAAAAGTTTAACAAATAGAACAAAGTTGAAAATAATATTTTAAATAAATTATTTTGTTAGATGAATAATATGAGACGATCTATGTTTATATAAAAGTGAGTATTTACATTTTTAAAATTATTAATTTTTCTGTATATTTTCCTTAATCCCTTTTTATTTTATAGAAAATTTATTCCACTGAGCTCATTTTTTAAAAACAATTTCTTGCTTCTCACTTTCTTGTAAGACGTACTATCGTTCAACAATAAGAACACTTTCTGTTAGTTGATTTAGTGTTATATAATCTTTGTTATTATCTTGCATTTTTGTATTTATCTTTTTTTTTTATGCTACTTGTCCTGCAAATTAATACAAATAATAGTAACACCGTGAGAAATTTGTATCTCAAAAGTTTTAGTTATTATGCATAAGAAACTTTGTCAACACTTCAAAGTCAAAGATTGCCTAGTGTGCATTACGACATTGAGAAACGAAACAAAATTCAAAGAAATGACGACAAAAATACGTGGTAATATCTAAGAATTTTTTTATATAGTTGTTTCGATTAGACAACAAACAAATTGTTCATTTATGCTACAATAACATATTACCAACTATGGAGAGAACCTCGGGTCCGCCCTCCTCCCTTATGGAGAGAACCTTGTGTCCAAGCTCCTCCACCAAGAAAAGAACCTTGGCTCCGCCTTCCTCCATTAGGGAGGTAACCTTGCATCCGTCTAACCTCTTCCACCATGGAGAGAACCTTGGCTCTGCCCTCCTCATGTATGAAGAGAACATGCTCACGTCTTTTAGCTATCTCAAAGTGGCATGCTCCGGAAACCAATGAAACTAAAAACCTTTTTTCAACGTATCAAAATCTTTTGATAGTAACTAATGTTAAATTTCTCAATATATTCGTGGAAATGTCTTTGACACATCATGATGTAGTCTTTGTCTCCTAACTCCTATGGATCTATCAAAAACGGTTTATGTTTTCAATCTATCTATCTATGTTTGTTGTAAGTTTGTGTGTGATTAACCTATTTTATCCAACAATTAGGTTGATAAGGTTCTACTTATTTTATTAAATATATAATCTCCTTATAATTATTTTTTATAAAAACTTTTTAATTTTTGTAACTTTTTATAATTATCTTTTTATATTATTAATTTTGTTTAAACAATTTGTTTTTGTTTTTTGTCATAATCTCAAATCCTCCTATTAAATATTAACTTTTACACATGTCAAAATCTGAGATTAATAACTTGACACATATCAAAATCCTGTTAATGGCTAACTTTCAAAATGCAACTTTATATAATACTCCCTCCGTTTCAAAATATAAGATGTTTTGGAGAAGTTTGTTGTTTCATAATATAGGATGTTTTCAAATTTCAATGCAACTTTTAGATTAGTTTAGTATTTTATATTATGCAGTATTGTTTCTGATTGGTGGAACTTATTAAAAGTAAAGACTTCTTAATCAGCGTGTTTTACTTAAAACATCCTATATTTGAAACGAAAGGAGTAAGATTTTTAAAGATTTTTCATTAACTAATTTTGAAATTGAATTACTTGTAAATTCAAATATCAACTTATGAAATTCTTAAATTCTTAAATAGCACGTAATGAAAAAGAAACGAAAATTATTTTTTAAACATTTTGTAATTTAGAAAAACAGACAATATAGATATAATTATATATACTCAACTCTATCCTTTTTTTTTTTGAAATTTTCGTTTTTTTAATCTTTGGAAACAAGAACCTATAATACGTAAAATATTTGATGGAGAAGATACATTGAAGTCTAAACAAAATTACTAGAATGGAAAGCTTTTAACGAATGGTCAGAAAGCCTTCAAAGAAAGTTTCAAGATATCATCAAGCACTTGATTACTATAAATAGATCGTCACTTCCAATTTTAGCAAGTACCAACGATATAGTTCATATCATTTCCCACATCAGGAAACGAAAATAATAATGTCTTATTTGTAGACAGCAACACTGCATAGTGATGTTCCCAATTAAATTCAATGACTGGTTTGTTGAGGATAAGCTTGAATTAGCTTAGGCTACAAGTTATCCTAATCTCAACCGAGTTATGATTCCTAAAGAGATTAGGATTAGGACAATTAGGAGTTATCTAATTGTTATGTTTATTAAGGAAATATTATAAGGTCTCTCTATATATAAGGAGTTGTTGAGATGTAACAAACACTTGTGAGATTAGAGAGATCAATATTGCATTAGTTTTAAGAAGTTTCTAAGGCAATAAAACGAGAGTTATTCGTTGATTCTTTTGTGTTGATTCAATATTTAGTATCAGAGCATTATTGAATCAAAAACACAATTCGTGTTTCTTGTTGTTCAAAAGAAAATCTGATCGATTACTTCACGAAGCCCGTCGATCAAGAATGAGGATGTCAAAGAAGATTACAAACGCTGATGTCAGACTTTGAAAGAATGAGGATGAAAACAACAGATACAATTGATGACTTTGTGGGAATGTTGTCAGAGCTTTCGTCGAAAGCAGGAGCTCTAGGTGTGAGTAAAGTTTTTTTTTACTATAATATACTGGTTTATATCCATTTACAAATTTTGATGTATGTTACAATTAAACATGTATTTATTTACACCTAAACATATTGTATGTTACAAATATATTTTTTACCACCACCTAGGAAAATATTTATATAAACACATTAAGCCAATTATTATTTGTCTATTTATTTTCACATTTGCATAGTTTCTTTAATCACTAAAATTGTTGGTTCAAGAAACTTTTTGAAAAAAAAATATTATATAGTATACTAATCAATAATGTATCATCACAATAATGTATGACCAACCATGAAGAGAACCTTGGCTCCGCCCTCCTTCTTTATGGAGAGAACCTTTTGTCCAACCTCCTCCACCATGAAGAGAACCTTGGCTCCGCCGTCCTCCTTTGGGGAGATAACCTTGCATGCATCTGACCTCCTCCACCATCGAAAGAACCATGGCTCTGCCCTCCTAATATGTAGAGATAACATGTTCACGTCTTTTAGCTATCTCAAAGTGGCATGCTCTTGTAACCAATGAAACTAAAAGTCATTTTCTAACATCACAAAATCTTTTGATAGTAACTAATGTTAAATTTTCCAATGTATATATGGAAGTGTCTTTAACACATCATGATGTAACCTCTATCTCCGAGCTCCTATGGATCTATCAAAAATGTTTTATGTTTTTCCAATATATCTATCTATGTTTGTTGTAAGCTTGTGTTGAATTAGCCTATTTTATCCAACCATTAACTTGATAGGGTTCTACTCTTAATCTCCTTTTGGGATTAATGAATGGTAACAATTATGTTTGCATAAAAAAACGGTGATATATGAATCTCAGATCAAAGATGAAAATATAAATTAAATTAAATAATCTAAAAATTCTACAATAAAAATTTAAAATACAGTATTAGAAAAAGAAGACGCATATATTAATCTTATAGAAGTGAGTATTTATATTGTTTAGAATGAATAATTAGCTGTACATTTTCCTTAATCCTTTTTTTTGTTGAATTAATAACTTAAAATTAAAAATAAGTTAATAATGTTATAATTTCAAATTTTATGAAATATTTAATCTTCTTATAATTATTTTTTAAATAACTGTTTAATTTTTGTAATATTTTACAATTATCTCTTTACATAATTAATATTGTTTAAACAATGAGATATTTCTCCTAATAAATATTAAATTTTACATATATCAAAATCTCATATTAATAACTTGACACGTGTCAAAATCAAGTTAATGACTAACTTTCAAAACTCAATTTTATATAATAAGATAACTTCCAGGCCTGGTCTATCCCTAAAGCAGCCAACCCATATGTTTTAGGCTACATAATATATACAAAAAAATTTGGATTAATTGATGAAACAAGTTCCTAGCTAAGTTGGTTCTGTTGTACGAAAACATACCCCAGGTCACGGGTTTGATGCCCCAAAACAACAGTTTTTGTATTTTTTTAATTGTTTGTATCATATGCTTATAATTAATATATTTTATAAAATACCTTGTATAATAAATGCTTTAGGCCTAGGTAATCTTAGGACCGGCCCTGCAACCCCCTATATATATATACACCCTCTCTCATGTGCACTCTCTCCCCGCCCTCTATATATATATACAAACATATTCTCTCGAATCAATTATGAGAAAACTATTTTTTGGAATGGTTTTTGTTGGTTTTACCACTTTTTTAATAGTTTTTGTTGGGTTTACCACTTTTTGAATAGTTTGTGGGTTTTACCACTTTCTTAGTTACAAAATTTTGATTTAACATGTGTTATATTTGTTATGTTTGGGTTTAGTCGGTTCTATTTGTTTTTAGGGTTTAGTATTTGGTATTAAGTACGTATTGTATTTTGAAAAAAACGAAAATACATATTTTTTCCTTCTCAAAAGTGGTAAAATCCATAAACTATTTGAAAAATGGTATATTCAAATTTTTTTTTAAAAAAGTGGCATTTTTAACAAGAACCCTTATTCTCTCATCTCCCCATTATTTTATTTTTATTCATTTATAACTCAGCAACACTTCCCACAGTGCAGCGCGCCACATTTGTTCTTTTTGGTAATCTCACCATGGGTCATGGCTACTTCCTTAATTTCTTACATTAAGGTAGTTATATTCTTTGTTTTGTTTTTTTTGTTTTGGTTATTAGGAAAATTCGCCCAATTTCTAAATCGATAATTAAAAAAAAAAACAATATAAGAAGAAAAGAAAAATTATATATTAATAAGAAAACATGAAAAATAATTTTAATTTTATTAAATTATTAACCTAATTTGTGAGAATTTTTTTTTGTTAAAAAAATAGTTCAGAAATTATTTAAATTTCTTATTTATATATTAAGAGAATTTATTTTGTGTATTTTGATTTCTTATTTGTTTTTGAGCTACTTGAAATTGTGAGATAAATTGTTTTGTTTCTCAAAATCTATTAAATATTCAAAGGTTCTATAAGAAAATGAATGGTCCATAGCTCAAAAACGATTTCTTAGTTTCTCAGTTCTATCTAACTTTCTTAGATCTAAGAATATTCATACAGAGTATATAAATTGAGATGAGGGTTAAGCATTTTAAATTAATTAAATATCATTTATGTATTTTAATATGTCTTTTTCTCTTATATTTTTGATTAAAGTATAATATTATGAATTTCTATTTTTTATTTATCATTCTCAGCATTGTACCTAAAATAATAATAATAATAATAAACAATTCCAGCAGGTAAATAATAATTTTCAGAAATGCCATTTTTTGTATATCCCTTTTTAAAAATGTCGTATTCATCTATCAATTATCAAAAAATACCTCTTATTAAACCTAAAAAATTATGATGTTTTAGAAGGTTTATAAGGTACTTGAGATCAAGACATATTTATTTATTTATTTTTATTACAAATCATAATACAATATTTTAATTTATCCAATCATATACTTTATGCGGATTAACTGGGTGCTGAATAAAAGTACCATCTTTATTTCTTTTCTCTAAATAAATTCCATCTTCTCTTGCTCTCCATCTGTAACATCCGTGAACCAAAATCCCGGTTTGGGATCTGCATCGGTCGATGCATGTTCTGCATCGGTCGATGCAAGGTCTAATTCCTGCGTTTTGACTTAAGTCAAACGCTGCGTTTTGGGGAGAAGAGAAAGGGAAAACCCTTAACTCGTTTCTTTTGGTCTCATTCGCGAGTTGGCCGACTTTTAGAGAGAAAAGAAAAGAGAGAAAAGTTCTTGAGAGATTCTTGGAGTTTTGGTGCTTTCCTGAGGAGATCTGTAGCTGGGATTGCTGTAGGAGCTTCTAGGAAACGTTTTCTTGCTTTTGTGTTGTTCAGATTCGTCTTGGCACAGGTAAGTGCAGGACCATGGCTTATCTAAGCTAGAGAATTCAGTGATTTGCTTGTTACTTGTTGTTAGACGTATCAGATTGTTGTTATGGACGTTAGGAAGCTTTCTTGTGGCTTGGGATTGAGTTTCTGTGGTTGTAGGAACGAGATCCGGCGAGAAACTTCGGAGAAATCACGGTGCTCGACGTTGCGTCGATCGATGCATAGCTTGCATCGGTCGATGCAAGTGCGAGGACGGCGCGATGAACTTTAGGGTTTTTCGTGTGTGTCGAGCATGCGTCGGTCGATGCAGATTGGGTATCGGTCGATGCAAGTTATACTTGCATCGATCGATGCAGCTTCTGTATCGATCGATGCTTCTCCTGTTGGCATCGATCGATGCAGTTGTGGCATCGGTCGATGCTACGTCCTGTTTTGTTATTGTCTGTTGATTGTTGTGTGTTGATTACTGATACTCTATTGCTTGTGTGTATAGCCCAGTAGATGGGAGGATTGCCTTACTGAGTGTTTGTAAAATACTCATGCATTGCAATATGTGTTTGTGGTGCAGGTAAAGGCAAAGTGTGACCGTGGGATCCAGGCAATGAAGAGGAGGATGTTCTAGGGACTCGGTTGGTTGTTGATCTGGCATTGTTAGGTTGCTAGAGTTGAGTCTTAGAGCATTGTTTAGGATTGCTGGTTATTTGGTTTATGATGTTTGGATCTTTAGTTAAGATTGGAATTTATATTGGATATTTATTATTTGATTGGTTATTGGTATTATTTTTCCGCTGTTGGTTGTGTTTGTGGTTAGGTGACTAGTGGGTATGGGACCACTAGTTGTAGTTTATTATTTTATTATATTATATATTTATTATTTATTATTTGTTATAAAAAAAAAAAAAAGGGGTCGGTCGTTTCATTTTGGTATCAGAGCCCTTACGGTTCTAGGTTTGGGTTCACTAGGCTTTGTGCTGTAGATGTTTGGGATTGCATGTCTTGATTGATTATGTGAGTTAGTCAATTGTGTGTGACATGGAGTCCTAGAACATCCTCTTCGAGCCTATTGGTGATTCCACGGTGAGTTTCTATTTCTGTGTTAAATTGTACTTGTTTGCTTAGCCTTCTGTTCATGGTAGTGCAGATGGTTAGAGGTGGTGCTGTTGCTGGTCGAGGTCGTGGACGCGGTCGTGGTCGCGGTCGTGGTCGTGGTCGTGGTAGGGGAGAGCCCAGTGGTTAGTGAGTCCGAGGACCAGAGTGTGACAGCTGAGGGTGTTGGCGAGTCGCAGGGTGTACCGGGGATTCAGTGAGTGTGGCCGGAGGGCGGTGTAGATGCTCCAGTGGTCGGTGATGCTAGGGTCCCGGGTGTGGGAGCCCCAGTGGGTGGAGTCCCTGGTGTTGACATTGCGGCTTTGCTAGCACAGGTGTTGGAGCGGTTACCACCTGTGGTACCGGCTCAGGCTCGGGTAGTGCCACCAGTGGTGGCGGAGGAGCGGCAGCCAGTGGCTGCAGATGTGGGGGTTCATGCTCGTTATCTCAACATGTTGTCAGAGATGGGCAAGTTGCGTACTGAGCAGTTCTCAGGAGGTGTAGATCCTACTGCTGCGGATGCGTGGAGGACGAGAGTGGAACGTAACTTCCACACTCTGAGATGTCCTGAGGAGTTCTGGGTGGACATAGGGGTCTGTGGCTGCTAGGAGGTCTGTGGCTGCTAGGAGGATGCAGCGGGAGATGACTTGGGCTGACTTCGTTTTGGAGTTCAACCGCAAGTATTTTCCTAGAGAGGCGTTGGATCGTTTGGAGGTGCAGTTTCTTCAGTTGTCTCAGGGGACACGGTCAGTGCGGGAGCTGGACTTGGAGTTCAGTCGACTTCTATGTTATGGGGGTCGGAGTATGGAGTCTGAGGAGGCTCAGATCAGGAGGTTTTTGAGGGCTCTACGTGATGATTTGAGAGTCCACTGCAGAGGGCGGAGTTATGCTACGCGTGCTGAGCTGGTTGAGACAGCAGCAGAGATTGAGGAGGATATCCGGGCTCAGTCAGTGCCGGTTACTCCAGCAGTTCAGCCTAGTAAGGCTCAGCAGCAGGGTGGTTCTAGCAGGGGCGGTAGGCATGCCCAGGGAACCAAGAGGAAGTGGGAGGCTACGCAGAAGTCGAGTGGTGCTGGTTGCTTCAGCTGTGGGAGCAGGGATCACAAGATTGCTACTTGTCCCAAGAAGAGTGTTCCGGCGGCAGGGCCTCGGGTTTGTTATCACTGTAGGGAGACAGGGCACATCAGGCCTTTTTGCCCCAAGTTGCAGCCGGCAGCAGTGGCAGCGTTGCAGCAGGTGCAGCCTGGAGGGCAGCAGGTGGCACGGATTGAGCAGGCGCCACGGGGTTACACGACGGTAGAGACTGGCGGAACCAGTGCCGGGGCGATCACAGGTATAATTTCTGATACTTTAACTTTGGGAATTTATAGTAGGTTCAGATTTTCTGTTTTCCTGTGAAAAAGTGTTAGGTTCTCAACACATGAGGTTTGTGTAGGGACCTTGTTGGTGGGCGGGTTTAAGTCCCACGTTATGTTTGATTCTGGAGCTTCTCATAGCTTCATTACCCCGGAGTGTGCAGAGTGTGCGGGAATCAGAGGGGATCCCAGGGAGCGTACAGGAGTTGTTAGAGTTGCTGGAGGCAAGTTCCTGAGAGTTATTGGACGAGCTGGAGGGGTTGATATTCAGATCGCAGGAGAGTCATGGCCAGCGGATTTGCTTATCAGTCCAGTGGAGTTGTATGATGTCATTCTCGGGATGGATTGGTTGCATCGGCATATGGTGCATTTGGATTGCCATAGGGGTAGAGTGGAGTTTGAGCGTCCGGAGAGAAGTTGGTTTTTCAGGGAATTAGACCGAGGGAGTCTTGTGATCTCAGCCATTCAGGCTGGGAAGATGATCGAGAAGGGCCGTGAGGCTTATTTGGTCACCATATCCATGCCAGAGTCAGTGGGGAAGTCTACGGTTAGCGGTATTCCGGTAGTAGAGGAGTTTGAGGATGTGTTTCAGTCTTTGCAGGGATTACCACCATCTCAGTCGGATCCTTTCACCATTGAACTGGAACCGGGGACGACACCGTTATCCAAGGCTCCTTACAGAATGGCTCCAGCAGAGATGGCAGAGCTGAAGAAGCAGCTAGAGGATTTGTTGAGTAAGGGATTCATCCGTCCTAGTGTATCACCATGGGGAGCGCCGGTGTTGTTTGTGAAGAAGAAGGATGGGAGTTTCAGATTATGCATTGATTATCGGGGTTTGAACCGGGTCACTGTGAAGAACAAGTATCCTCTTCCTATGATCGATGAGTTGTTGGATCAGTTGAGGGGAGCTACTTGGTTCTCTAAGGTGGATCTAGCGTCGGGTTACCATCAGATACCGATAGATGAGGCAGATGTGAGGAAGACTGCTTTCAGGACGAGGTATGGGCACTATGAGTTTGTGGTGATGCCTTTCGGGTTGACTAACGCACCAGCAGCGTTTATGAGATTGATGAACAGTGTGTTTCAGGAGTTTCTGGATGTATCTGTCATCATTTTCATCGACGATATCCTGGTCTATTCTAAGAGTCCCGAGGAGCATGCAGTGCATTTGAGGGCGGTTATGGAGAAGTTGCGGGAGCAGAAGTTGTTTGCTAAGTTGAGCAAGTGCAGTTTCTGGCAGCGTGAGATGGGCTTTCTGGGTCATATCGTGCAGAAGGGGTTTCTGTGGATCCCAGGCTATTCAGGCTATCCTAGATTGGCCTAGACCGCAGAATGCCACAGAGATCAGGAGTTTCCTTGGATTGGCAGGCTATTACAGGAGATTTGTGCAGGGGTTTGCAAGCAGAGCACGTCCTATGACTAAGTTGACAGGGAAGGATGTTCCTTTTGTCTGGTCAGAAGAGTGTGAGGAAGGCTTTGCAAGCCTGAAGGAGATGTTGACTACTGCACCAGTGTTGGCTTTGCCTGAGCAGGGAGAACCCTATGTGGTTTATACAGATGCATCTAGAGTTGGTTTAGGGTGTGTGCTGATGCAGCATGGGAAGGTGATAGCCTATGCATCGCGGCAGTTGCGGGTGCATGAAGGCAACTATCCTACTCATGATTTGGAGATGGGTGCTGTAGTTTTTGCCCTGAAGATTTGGAGATCTTATCTTTATGGTGCAAAGGTACAGGTGTTCACAGATCATAAGAGCCTGAAGTATATATTCACTCAGCCTGAGTTGAATTTGAGACAGAGGCGGTGGATGGAGCTTGTGGCGGATTATGATTTGGAGATAGCCTATCATCCTGGTAAGGCTAACACGGTTGCAGATGCTCTGAGTCGGAAGAGGGTAGCTTCGGCTCAAGAGCGGGAGATGGAGTCTCTGGTAGGAGAGATCAGTGCGTTGAGTTTGTGTGCTGTTTCACTGGAACCATTGGGTTTGGAAGCAGTGGACAGAGCAGATCTTTTAAGTAGGGTGCGGTTGGCACAAGAGAAGGATTTGGGGCTGGTGATCGCCTCAAAGGATGTTGAGTCAGAGTATCAGGTCTCAGATAATGGTACTATCTTGGTGCATGGTCGGGTTTGTGTGCCCAAGGATGAGGAGTTGAGGCAGGAGATTCTGAGAGAGGCTCATGCGAGCAAGCTGTCTATTCATCCAGGAGCGATTAAGATGTACCGTGATCTCAAGAGGTACTATCATTGGGTCGGGATGAAGAAGGATGTAGCTAGTTGGGTATCGAGGTGTGATGTGTGTCAGCTAGTGAAGGCTGACCATCAGGTTCCTGGCGGGTTACTGAAGAGTTTACCCATTCCTGAGTGGAAGTGGGATATGATCACCATGGACTTTGTGGTAGGATTACCAGTGTCACGGACCTTTGATGCTATTTGGGTCATTGTGGACCGGTTGACTAAGTCAGCACATTTTCTGGCCATTAAGAAGACTGATGGAGCAGCAGTCTTGGCTAAGAAGTATGTGAGAGAGATAGTCAGATTGCATGGGGTGCCAGCGAGCATTGTGTCTGACAGAGATTCTAAGTTCACTTCGGTGTTCTGGCAGGCGTTTCAGGCAGAGATGGGCACTAAGGTGCATATGAGTACAGCTTATCATCCCCAGACAGATGGACAGTCTGAGAGGACGATCCAGACGTTGGAGGATTTGCTGAGGATGTGTGTTTTGGATTGGGGTGGCCATTGGGCAGATCACCTGAACCTGGTAGAGTTTGCTTACAACAACAGCTATCAGGCGAGTATTGGTATGGCTCCTTATGAGGCTTTGTATGGGAGACCGTGTCGTACACCGTTATGATGGACTCAGGTGGGGAGAGGAGCATGTACGGGCGGATTTTGTTCAGGAGACCTCAGAGAAGATTCGGGTTCTCAAGCTGAACATGAAAGAGGCTCAGGATAGGCAGAGGAGTTATGCTGATAAGAGGAGAAGAGACCTGGAGTTTCAGGTAGGAGACAGAGTGTACCTCAAGATGGCCATGTTGCGGGGTCCGAACAGGTCATTGACAGAGACTAAGTTGAGTCCGAGGTATATGGGTCCGTTCAGAGTGATTGAGCGAGTCGGACCAGTGGCATATAGACTGGAGTTACCTGAGGTTATGCGAGCTTTCCACAAGGTATTCCATGTGTCTATGTTGCGGAAGTGTCTCCGTGAGGATGATCAGTTGTTGGCTAAGATCCCAGAAGATCTGCAGCCTAACATGACCTTGGAGGCGAGACCAGTGAGGGTTCTCGAGAGGAGGATCAAGGAACTTCGGAAGAAGAAGATTCCTTTGATGAGAGTCCTGTGGGACTGTGATGGTGTGGAGGAGCAGACTTGGGAACCTGAGGCAAGGATGAAGGCAAGGTTCAAGAAGTGGTATGAGAAGCAACCACGACCTGAGCTTGCCTAGTCTGGTTCCGTCTGTAATCCGTGGCTGGAGCGGGAATGGAGTATTCCAGCCCATCTCTCTTGTTACTCGGTCGCTTGGGGTGGTTGGTTGTGCGACTCAGTAACAAGATGAGGTGGTGCTCGGGGTACAAAGTTTCCGTGAGGCGGGGTTTGGGGAAGTTTCCCGAAATAGAAGTCTCCTTAAGTGGAAAGTTTCCAGAAATGGAAAGTGCTAAAAATGGGAAGTTTCTCGGGAGGGAGAATTTGTCCATTTTAGCGGTGGAAAGCCTTGGAGGGGCTTGTGTGTGGCCTTAGTGGCGGGCTGTTTAGCCGGGTGTGGCCTTTGTGGCGGGCTGTTAGCCGTTTTGTTTGGCCTTTGTGGCGGGCTGTTTAGCCGTTTTGTTTGGCCTTTGTGGCGGGCTGTTTAGCCGTTTTGTTTGGCCTTTGTGGCGGGCTCCTTAGCCAGAGTGTCTTTGTGACGGTCCTTCGGGACAGATGCCTTTGTGGCGGGCTGTTTAGCCAGATTGTCTTTGTGACGGTCCTTCGGGACAGATGGCCTTTGTGGCGGGGCTGTTTAGCCAGAGTGTCTTTGTGACGGTCCTCCGGGACAGATGGCCTTTGTGGCGGGGCTGTGTAGCCAGAGTGCCTTGGTGGCGGTCCTCTTTAGGACATTTGTTTGGCCTTGGTGGCGGTCCTCTTTAGGACATTTGTTTGGCCTTGGTGGCGGTCCTCTTTAGGACATTTTGTTTGGCCTTTGTGGCGGCCCTTGTGGCGAGTATATGATCCTTGTGTGGTCATGAGGTATTCCAGTGAGGGGATATGTGGTTGGTATGACATTGTGATGTTTTACGCGAGCCACAGGAAGGAAACCTGGATAGGGATAGGACTCAGACGTGTTCAGAATTGTTTGCTCGCGGCTCTTGGAGGACTTTGGTTCTCCTAGTACTGCCATATTCGGAGACTTTGTGACTTTGGAGTATGGTCGGTATATCGACTTCGGACGACGGTCTGGAGGCGCGTTGTAGGGTGACGACCCGAGAGACGAGTTTGGATTTTCCTTATTTATATTATGGCATGCGGGCTTAGGCCTGATGAGGAGCCAACATTGGCATGCAGACTTAGGTCTGATGAGGAGCCAATGAAACTCAAGGTTTAGGCCTATGAGAAAAAGGAAAGTCCAAAAGTCGAGAGCAAATGACGCCTGGAGCGTGAAGTCTATCGCCTAGAGGTGACCTTCTGTAGATCGGTCGGAGGAGTGCGAGCCGTGGAGACGGTTGCACGGGAGTCCTTGGCTGATGGTTGTTTGGGATTCGAGGACGAATCCAGTTTGGTGGGGGAGAATTGTAACATCCGTGAACCAAAATCCCGGTTTGGGATCTGCATCGGTCGATGCATGTTCTGCATCGGTCGATGCAAGGTCTAATTCCTGCGTTTTGACTTAAGTCAAACGCTGCGTTTTGGGGAGAAGAGAAAGGGAAAACCCTTAACTCGTTTCTTTTGGTCTCATTCGCGAGTTGGCCGACTTTTAGAGAGAAAAGAAAAGAGAGAAAAGTTCTTGAGAGATTCTTGGAGTTTTGGTGCTTTCCTGAGAAGATCTGTAGCTGGGATTGCTGTAGGAGCTTCTAGGAAACGTTTTCTTGCTTTTGTGTTGTTCAGATTCGTCTTGGCACAGGTAAGTGCAGGACCATGGCTTATCTAAGCTAAAGAATTCAGTGATTTGCTTGTTACTTGTTGTTAGACGTATCAGATTGTTGTTATGGACGTTAGGAAGCTTTCTTGTGGCTTGGGATTGAGTTTCTATGGTTGTAGGAACGAGATCCGGCGAGAAACTTCGGAGAAATCACGGTGCTCGACGTTGCGTCGATCGATGCATAGCTTGCATCGGTCGATGCAAGTGCGAGGACGGCGCGATGAACTTTAGGGTTTTTCGTGTGCGTCGAGCATGCGTCGGTCGATGCAGATTGGGTATCGGTCGATGCAAGTTATACTTGCATCGATCGATGCAGCTTCTGTATCGATCGATGCTTCTCCTGTTGGCATCGATCGATGCAGTTGTGGCATCGGTCGATGCTACGTCCTGTTTTGTTATTGTCTGTTGATTGTTGTGTGTTGATTACTGATACTCTATTGCTTGTGTGTATAGCCCAGTAGATGGGAGGATTGCCTTACTGAGTGTTTGTAAAATACTCATGCATTGCAATATGTGTTTGTGGTGCAGGTAAAGGCAAAGTGTGACCGTGGGATCCAGGCAATGAAGATGTTCTAGGGACTCGGTTGGTTGTTGATCTGGCATTGTTAGGTTGCTAGAGTTGAGTCTTAGAGCATTGTTTAGGATTGCTGGTTATTTGGTTTATGATGTTTGGATCTTTAGTTAAGATTGGAATTTATATTGGATATTTATTATTTGATTGGTTATTGGTATTATTTTTCCGCTGTTGGTTGTGTTTGTGGTTAGGTGACTAGTGGGTATGGGACCACTAGTTGTAGTTTATTATTTTATTATATTATATATTTATTATTTATTATTTGTTATAAAAAAAAAAGGGGTCGGTCGTTTCACCATCAGAGATTAATTTATAAAACAATATTAGTGACTTATTGAAACAACTCATATAGAGATATCAGTGACTTATTGAAACAACTCATATAGTATGTATGTTACCATTTGAAGCAACCCGACCCTTTTTTTTTATAATAAATACAATACATATAATTAAGCATCTCATACTACTAAATTAACCACCACAAACCACAACTCATCATTAAACCAGCAATAACTATTAAGCAGAGCAGAATCATACCATTAATACCAAACCAATACATCATCAATACAATAACACTCCTAACCAATCTATCCAACAATCTAGCATAACTCTATCAAAGGTTCCAACATAAACAACGTAACCAACAACACACAAACGGGACCCTTGATCATCCTCCTCCTTATTGCCTTGATCATCTCAATTGTTACCTGCACACCACAAACAACAATTGAGATGCGTAAGTATTATCATAAATACTTTGTGAGGCAATCCTCCCATTTATTAGGCAATACACACAAGCAACTGAGATTCCCATGTTTAACAAACAACAAACAAACACAATAAACCAGGAGAAATCACGAATCAGACAAAATTTGGTGTCGACCAACACTGGCCCAAACATGGTGTCGACCGACACCAACCTTGATGTGAGCGCGGGTCGTGGTCGTCTACAGAGTCGCTCGGACGGACGGTCGCTACAGACGGACAGATGGATGCTGCGGTCGGAAAGACGCTGCGGACGGTCAGACGATCGTTTAGGACCATCGGACACGGATCTTCGGTCACAGAACGACGATCGGCCTTCGAACTAGTCGGTTCTATTCAATGCTTGATGGGATGGAGGGGATCGACCGATAAGAAACTCGACTCGGCGATCTCTGGAAGAGATGGACGGATGGTAGGACGGAAGCAGGACGAGATTTGCTGATAAATAACTCGACTCGGAAATCTCTGGGAAGGATGGTCAGATGGGAGAACGTCTCGGTAAGAAACTCGATCCGATTGGTTTTCAAGGAAATGGTCGGATGCGATGCTGCGTACGGACGGTGAACGGACGCAACGGACGGAACAGTGGATTGATGGAATGACACACGAGAGATGCCTCGGCTCGTGATACGGTCAAACTAGGGATTACAAACCCGGTTCGTGAATCTCCTAGGGTTTCTCAAGAGCGAAGTCGCGGACTTGGGCTAAGGAGAGAGGTGAGACAAGAAACAAAGATTCTCTCTCTGAAAAATTAATTCACTATTCAAATCTAAGTTTTACAATAAGGGTTTAGGCCTTTATATAGGGAGGCTTACATAAGGAGACACTTAACCCTAGAAACGTGGCCAACATCTAAACTACACACTTGGCCATAAAGTAAAAGCAAAAGCAAAAGAAAACAAAGACCAATCCAACGATCAAGAGAGAGTTCAAAAGAAATAAAGGAAAGGAAGGAAGGATATAGGGTTGTTACGTCATTGGTGGGACGTCGGTGATAGGATCTTCACTTCCTTGGCTCCTAAGCATGTCAATGAATGTTTCCAAGTCAAGAGCCAAGCGGGAAAGAAGTGGAGATGCACTAGAGTTTGCTTCCTCGATAAAACCTCTTTGGTAAACCCATTGGGACAAACCCAAAGTAGGAAAAAGAGTACAGCTACTTCTAATGATTTAGGGATGTCTTCACACTAGCTTGTTGGTGAAGACACGCGTATCAAGCTTCCCAAAGCTGGTCGCACCCTAGGCTCTTCTTTGGTGATTCTAGCCATGAGCCCTTGGTGTAAAGGTTGGAGCTTGGCTTGAACTACCCATTAGATGACCTGTCTTGCTCTATCTTGATGATTCTTGGGGACTGGTTGGTGCCACACATCACTAGAAAGGCTGGTCCCAAGTTGTCCCACGAGTGGTACGATTGGCCGAGAGGTATCCGAGAGGTGTCCGAGAGGTGGCCGAGAGGTATCCGAGAGGTGCGAGTGTTCATGGCCGAGTGACCGATCCCGTGCTCACATCATTCCCTCCCTCTTATAGAAATTTTGACTTCAAAACTATGGTCAACACCTGGATCAAAAAGGAAACCCCAAATCAGCAGCATCAAAAGTCCTTCCACGGTCTAACTTACCGGGATCAAAAGGAAAAAGTAAGGCCTTAAGGGAAAAGGATAAGACTTCCCTGGTAAGACAAGTGGCATTGGTAGCTCCAACCACTTCATGAACCTTGGTTGCTTGCTGAGAATCTCCAGGATGCCACACAAAGGTTTGATCCGCAACAACATTGTAAAGATGCCTCGCCATAGGACCTTGTGCGGTAGTGATTTTGGCGCTAAGGGTGGATAAGGATGGAACGGCATTTGCAACTCCCAGCTGGAGCATACTACTTGAAGTAGTCATTAATAACATCAAATGAAAAGACACATCAATGGCCATGTCCGGTGGCTGAACTTTCTTGAAACTTTCGGTTACCAAGTGGACTACAGATAGAGAACTGATCGCACGGCCAGAATCCCCTTGATTGCTCGGTACGCGTCCCGGGTGAGGATTCATGTACCTCGGTCTGTTTCAAACGTAGCGACCTAATGATGGCTCGGTCTCGATCAAGTGAAGTAAATAGTTGTTCGTGGTCCGCATCATTGCTTGAGCTTGTACCTCCGATTGTATTAGCTTGACGGTCTGGAGGCTTGGCTGGCGTCTCTATGATTCCTCCCGGATCAACAGCTTCCTCAGGACCTATTTGTTGATAGATGTCCAGTACTAAGCTTGGTTCGCGGTGTGGTTGCATCCGTGACATTGCTTGACTCGGTAAGACCTCGGCACAGACTTCTTCTTGGGCTGGTTCCTGGTACCGTGTTGGGAGCTCACAGTACTGGGATGGCGGAACACGTCCTCTCCTTGTTATATCATCATGGTCCAGATGGTGACTTGGTCGCGGACTCGGTGCATGTGATGATGCAAGGTATTGGTGCCGCGATGATTTTCCACGAGTGTAGGATGACTCTACTTGGCCCAGCATTTCTCCAAGGTGTTTGAGCTGAGATTGGATAGAGATCAACTCGTCCATGAAACTTAATGTTCAAGGAGAATGCACCGGCTTCCTTAAGGCTTGTTCCCTTAACTTACCCCGTGATTCCCTAATGCTAGCCTTGGCTTTGTCTTGACCGCGACTAGATTTGTTGACCAGTGATGCGCGTGGACACCAGCTCAGAAGACCTTGATTCTAGGTGCGGTATGCACTAGACTTGCTGGATGATCCGTACGGTGACAAGGTCGAAAATCTACGGGTGCAACTCGGGTACTCCTCTCGCTGCTCTTGGTGTTGTCGGGATGGTGCGTAGTTATGACCCAAGTTGTCGTCATAGGAGTCTTCGTCACTAGTTGGCCATGGCTCAAGATGAGATGCGGTTTGTGAAGTAGGCGGAAAATAGTAGTCCAATGATCCATGCTCGTGTCCCTCTTGTTCCAGATCTTCTTCATAGTCCTCCTCGTATCGTGATGCTTCCTCGGTAACCTCTTGTTCTGAATCAGTGCCTTAACGTTCTTTGTACCATGGTCGGTTCGTCCTCGGTAGCCTCTTGCTCCGGTTCACTGCCATGGTGTTCTTCGTACCATGGTTCATCATCGGAGTAAGGATCGTCATGCGCCATACTTGATCAATGTTGAATCAAACATGGGCTATCGTTCGCGGACTTGGGACTCGGTACAGTCGACGGTACGGCTGGCAGATACGGACGACTGGTATGGACGGCTGATACGGACGATGATACGCGGTATGGTCGGCCGGTGCGATGGCTGGTACGGACGACTGGTACAAGCAATGGTACGGACGGCCAAACGGTGGTCGGAAATTTGTACGGATGGCTAATATGGACGGCTGGTGCGGGCGAGTAGTACGGATGGCTGATGGTGATCAGGCGACAATACGGACGGTTGGTACGGACGACTGGTGGTACGGACGATGGTGACGTTGGATGGACAGAAAACTCGAGTAGCTGACGTCACGAACAGTCTTCGGGTCACGAACGGTAGATATCACGAACGGAAGATGATTCTCGGACGGTGACGTGGCTTGGTCCGTAAGCGATGCGCTGTCCGAGTGAGTCACGTACCTTGTCAAAACAATACTGAATATTCGTGAGTATAACGCATCTAAAGCTGGCGATAAGATATTATTTGGGCAGTCAATGATTGATAGGACAGCAAGGCAAATGTACAACCTATGACTAACAAAAAGCAACTACACGCGCCTAAAAGCTAACTCACGCACAAAAAGTAAAAACTATTGGGACCACAACATGAACGAAAAACAAAAGACGCTACTTTATGGATCTAACAAGTCCTAGGCAAAAACATCGAAAAATAAAACCCAGAAAAAAGACAGAGCAACGATAGAACAAACAATCTAACAAGGATGCTACATATAAAATGAAACCTAACGGACCTATGCGACTCTAAGGACGAACTAAGGAACCCCAAAAGACACAAAAACGAAAGCTTTAGCGATAAATGGAAAAGATCTGGATTTTCAGAAAGATACAACCTTTGGTATAACCTTTTGGCTCTGATACCAGCTGATGTGAGCGCGGGTCGCGATCGTCAACGGAGTCGCTTGGACAGACGGTCGGATGGTCGTTGAGGATGGTCGGACGCGGAACGACGATCGGCCTTTGAACTAGTCGGTTCTCTTAAAGGGTTGACGGAAGCGGGACAAGATTTGCCGATGAATAACTCAACTCGGCAATCTCCGGGAAGGATGGTCGGATGCGACGCTGCGTACGGACAGTAAACGGACGCAGTGGACGAAACGGTGGATTGATGCGACGACACACGAGAGATGGCTAGGCTCGTGATTCGGTCGGACTAGGCGATTACGAACCCGGTTCATGAATCTCCTAGAGTTTCTCAAGAGCCAAGTCCCGGACTTGGGCTAAGGAGAGAGGTGAGACAAGAAACAAAGATTCTCTCTTTGGAAAATTAATTCTTTATTCAAGTCTAAGTTTTACAATGAGGGTTTAGAGCAAGTGCAGCAGCGTAGTTTTAGTCCGTCCCTCAGAATTAAAATGTTAATTTTAAATCGAAACCAATGAATTATGAAAGAAACGTACCTACAAACGGGACGTATATTGCTCCGTCCTTCATAACACGTGGCGGCGTGTAATATGTTGGTGTCGTTTGGGTAGGGTGAACCGGAAAAATCGAAGTTTCGAGTCATTTGTTTTCTCTCCGTCTCTCTTTCTTTACTCTCTCTCTCTCTCTCTCTCCTGACGGCGATTTGTTTGCAAAGGCCGATCTCCTTTATCATCTTGAAAATTGGCTCACGCAAAGGCAAATCTGCCGTAAATTTCCTCACGCCGGTTCCAATTGAAAGAGGTTTGTGTTCCAACTTTGTTTCCGATTGTAGATGATTTAGTTTTTTTATGTATTATTGGTTTAGGGTTTAGGGAAATTTTTTATGGGATTTGATAGATTAGTCTCTGAGTTTTCATTAGATTGTTTACTATCTGTGTTTAGGTATATGTTTTCTCTGATTTTTGTTTCGATTTATGGTTTTGGATTATGTTTTGGGTTTCGATAGTTGAGTGTCTCAGTTTTGGTTCGAATTAGGTTTTTGGATTATGTTTCTGGGTATAGCTAGTTGAGTCTCGGAATTTTAATGGCTTTGTCTCTAAGATTGTTGTCAGTTTGTTTGGATTATGTGGATTCTTTTATGTTAAACTTGGTGATGTTTTTTTGGAATTAGTAGAACAATGAACATGAAGCTATCTTCAAATTGGTTCTAATTCTATGAAATTTATTTGGGGATGCAGATTTCAAAGGATAAAGTTTGTTGCTTTGGTCGTATTTCGAATGGCATAGCAAGCGTTAGTACTTCCCTACATGGTAAGGCAACCAAATTTGCCTTATGATTATATATTTATCTGCAGCCTTTTCAATTGAAACCTAATAGTTTGCATCTTATCTCTTGATGCTATCTTTGGAGTCATTCTTTGTTATATAGAAAGACTTGTAGATTCTATTTACTACACACCCATTTTGGTTTATGAGATTATATTGAGTTTACTTATACAAATATTTGTTTTGGCGTGAGGTGGATATTTTAACTCATTACTTGCTTTGCTTTCAATGATTGATAAAGTGTATTCAAGAAGAAGAAGAAGAAGAAGCATATACACATCTACTGACTAAGCTATTGACTGAGCTTAGGGTCTTCTATAGAGTTTATTATTCGTGAGATAAAAGTTTTGATCTTGATCATTTAAACATCTTTTGAATTGGGTTTGATCCAGTTTTTTGAATTGGGTGTTTTAAATAGTCACTGCCTTTCTTGTGAATTAGACCGAGTTTTAACATTGCACTTGTTTGTTGATGATGATTGAAGTCTGTTAAAAGTGAGCGAATATTATTGGTGATGATCTCTGTTAAAACTCAAAGATTAATGCAAATGTAACATATATAAAACTGGAAATATTGTATAACTTAGTTTCAAAAATGTAAAACTCTTTAAAAAACCATATTCTTCCTAAAAAAACAGAGTTGAAGTCTATGACTGTTTGTCTTAAACCATCTTCTCTATGAATTTAATGGGATACTCTAGTGCTTTGTACTTGTATAAGTTGTCATAAATTGTGATTAGACTTAGGTAGTTGAAGGATAGGTCATTATGAATGGTAACTTATTACTTGATACCTTTTCACCTTTTAAACACCAAACCAGCCTTCAATCTTTCTCCATCATCTTCTATCTCTCTTCTTTTGTAAACCAACAACATTTCCGATTCCTCATTATCTAAAACTCTTCTTCAAATGAGTTCTTACAATACATTCAGTCAGACCTCTAGTTATTTAGAGCTTCTCAACAGTCAAGGTGAGTCCCTTAACCAAGAAAACTCTCCTTATGAGAGTTTTCCATCACCTGGCGACAATGGTGCTTATGAAGTACCTCCTTGGAGCTCTCAAGAATCTCAGGATGTACCTCTTTCTCAAGAGACACCTGTCAGGAAGGATAGGAAGAAATGGAATCCAGCTGATGATGAAATTCTTATCAGTGTGTGGCTGAACACTTCAAAGGACCCGATTATTGCAAATCAACAAAAGGGAGGAAGCTTTTGGCAAAGAGTTAACAAATACTATGTAGACACTCTTCATGCTATAGCCAATGGTGAACAGGGGATGAACATAAACTGTAAGCAGAGGTGGTTTAGGATCAATGAGTTCACTAACAAGTTACTGCGGGGCTTACGCAACTGCGGAGAGAGTAAACACTAGTGGACACCCTGAGAACGATGTGCTGAAGATGGCTCACGACATCTACTTCTCTGAATATAAGACGAAGTTTACAATGGAGCATTGCTGGTGTTTGTTAAGGTTTGAGCAGAAACGGCTGAACCTTAACGCTATTAATAACCCTTCAACTTCAGTCAGAACAAAGAGGAAACCAGTTGCTGCAGCTTCACAATCCGAGTCAGGTTCACAATCCGAGGCAGCTTCACAATCCAAGGCAGGTTCACAATCTGAGTCAACCCACACTGAGCAAGACTTTGAGATAAAGCCTCAAGGTATCAAGGCTGCAAAGGCCAAGAGGAACACTGCTCAGGGGAAGGCTCTAGCTGAGTACAAGAGCATGTGGGAAGTAAAAAAGGTGGATATGGCTGAAAAAGAGAAGCTTGGCATACTAGACACACTTCTTGCCAAACCAGAGCCACTTAGTGAAGCTGATCAAGTTATCAAGGATAAGATAGTGGCTCAGTATTTCTGAGATTGATGTATTGACTTAAGATTGAAACGACCGACCTTTTTTTAAAAAAAAATAATAAATAATAAATATAATTTAATAAAATAAACTACAACTAGTGGTCCCATACCCACTAGCCACCTATCCACAAACACAATCAACAGCGGAAATAACCAACCAATAACCAATAATAATCCAATAAATAAATATAGCAATATTCCAACATAAACCATATCCAAACAACATAAATCATAGAACCAGCAACCTAGCAATGTTCTAATGACCAAACTCTAGAAACCTAGCAATGCCAGACAACATAAAATCCGAGTCCCTAGAACATCCTCCTCTTCATTGCCTGGATTCCACGATCACACTTTGCCTTTACCTGCACCACAAACACATATTGCAATGCATGAGTATTTTACAAACACTCAGTAAGGCAATCCTCCCATCCACTGGGCTATACACACAAGCAATAGAGTATCAGTAATCGTCATACAACAATCAACACACGTCAATCACAAAACAGGACTTAGCATCGACCGATGCCACACTAGCATCGACCGATGCCAAATGGAGAAGCATCGATCGATACAGAAGCTGCATCGATCGACACAAGTATAACTTGCATCGACCGATACCCAGTCTGCATCGACCGACGCATGCTCGACGCACACGAAAAACCCTAAAGTTCATCGCGCCGTCCTCGCACTTGCATCGACCGATGCAAGGTATGCATCGATCGACGCAACGTCGAGCACCGTGATTTCTCCGAAGCTTCTTGCCGGATTTCGTTCCTACAACCACAAAACTCGATCCCAAGCCACAAGAAAGCTTCCTAACGTCCATAACCACAACCTAATACGTCTAACAACAAACAACAAGCAAATCACTGAATTCTCTAGCTTAGATAAGCCATGGTCCTGCACTTACTTGTGCCAAGACGAATCTGAACAATAAACAAGCAAGAACACGCTTCTAGGAAGCTCCTACAACAATCCCAGCTACAGATCTCACCAAGAAACGCCCCAAATCTCCAGAAATCTCAGGAACGCTCAAGAACAGTTTTTGTCTCTTTCTTTCTCTCAAAAATCGGCCAACCCACTCGAATGAGACAAAAACTTGCGTTTAAGGGTTTTCCCTAAAACAAAACGCAGCGTTTGACTTAAGTCAAAACGCACAGAATTGAGCCAGCATCGATCGATGCTCCTACTGCATCGATCGATGCACATCCCAAACCGGAATTCCGGTTCGCGGATGTTACAAAGATGCAGCTTAGTATGATTTGGTAGTATCTAAGTTCGAATTTTGTAATTTCGTTTGTTATGTATTCAATTATGTCTGTTCTTGAACAACTCGGCTTAATATGCAACTTTGTATGATTAATCAATTATGTTTGTTCTTGTTTCATCAACTCGGCTTAATATGCAACTTTGTATGATTAATCAATTATGCCTGTTCTTGTTTCATCAACTCAGCTTAATATGCAACTTTGTATGATTAATCTATTGTCGATATGTTTCAAATAAATCAGATGGGCCAAGACTACGGCTACTCTCAGCCTGATTCCTCAGATCAATATGATAGATACTCTGAGGACACTGATGACATGGAAATAGAAGCTTTGATTCGGATGGATGAGGCTGAGAGTAGCTTCATCAATGCTCCGGAGGCTCAATACCCTCCTCAACCTGAGGTTGAGTTTGGATTCCCCAAGGTATGCTAGTGTGGTGGTCAGCCCCTATTATCCGCAATCTACAACAGATTATGAAATGTTTTTGCTATGTTTTAATTAATATATGTTATTGCAGGTTCTTCACATGTGGTAATGTTGACGATGGAGAGATGCATATTCACAAGTGGTGGGATGAAGCTGTCATGGAGGAGATGAGAGAGATGGGCAGACAAAGTGAAGTGTTGTCTCAGAAGGTAAATAACCTTACATTCTCGAGTGACTATGAGTCACACATGAGTAATGAAACAGAGCAGAAAATAGTCCGGTTAGAGAAAGAAGTGTTTGAGCTAGGGAAGACCAGAAATAGGTTTAGAATTGGTTTTGAATTGATGGTTTTGGTAGCAATAGTAGTGAAACGACCGACCTTTTTTTTTTAATAAATAATAAATAATAGTATTAATAATAATAAACTACAGCTAGTGGTCCCATACCCACTAGCCACCTAACCACATTCACAATCAACAGCGGAAAACTCAATAACCAATAACCAATAATAAACCAATAATATAACCAATACCATAGCATAAGCAATATCCAATAATCAATCATCAGGAAACATGAAACCAGCAACCTAACAATGTTTCTAGGGCTCAACTCTAGCAACCTAACAATGCCAGACAACAACCAATCTAGTCCCTAGAACATCCTCCTCTTCATTGCCTGGATTCCACGATCACACTTTGCCTTTACCTGCACACCACAAACAACAATTGAGATGCGTAAGTATTATCACAAATACTTAGTGAGGCAATCCTCCCATCTACTGGGCTATACACACAAGCAATAAGATCTCTACATGCCACAAACAACAATCAATAAAACAAACCAGGCAATATACATAGCATGCAACATCCATCGTAACTGAACAAGGGGTGTCGACCGACACCAGATGGTGTCGATCGACACTGACTATCTGGTGTCGACCGACACCAAACTGGTGTCGACCGACACCAAACTGGTGTCGACCGACACCCTGCCCGACACTCCCGAAAACCCTAGTTGGTGTCGACCGACACCTCCACATGGCATCGATCGACACTCGCCAAAGTTCCGAGCCGTCCTCGCGTTATGCCGAGCAGCGATTTCCCTCGATCAGAAACTCCGAATCTCGCCTCCAATCTTCTCCAATCCGCTCCTTGCACTCCCAGAAGCCAAACCCAGCCCAGACAGCAACGAAATATCATAGAGAACTCAAAGAAACAACCACATAAGCACCAAATCACATAGAATCTAGAGATCTTAGCTTAGATAAGCCATGGTCATGCACTCACCTCTTTCAAGAAGATTCTGACCAACAAGAACGAATTCCCTCACTCTTAGCAAGCTTCTAGCTCCTTCCCAGCCTTAGATCTCCCAAGAATAGCAAGGAATCTCTCAATCTCTTCCCAAAAGCTCAAGAACACTTTTCTCTCTTTCTTTTCCTCTAACAGCGGCCAAATAACACCAAAACACGACCCTAGGTCGTTTTCCCCTTTTTACAACTCGATTTAGGAATTTCCTAAACCAACCACGCAAACCGGACAATTAAAATTGAACCGACCAAACCAGCCACAACTGGTGTCGATCGACACTCCCCCTGTGGTGTCGATCGACACCCTCAATAAAATACCAAGAATTGGTTTGCGGGTGTTACAATTCTCCCCCACCAATCTAGATTCGTCCTCGAATCTCGAACAACCATCAGCCAAGGACTCCCGTGCAACCATCTCCACGGCCCGCACTCCTCCGACCGATCTACAGAAGGTCACCTCTAGGCGATAGACTCACGCTCCACGCGTCATTTGCTCTCGACTTTTGGACTTTCCTCCTTCTCATAAGCCTAAACCTTGAGTTTCATCCGCTCCCCATCAGACCTAAGTCTGCATGCCAATGTTGGCTCCTCATCGGGCCTAAGCCAGCATGCCATAATATATAAGGAAAAATCCAACTCGTCTCTCGGGTCGTCACCCTACAGCGCGCCTCCGGACCGTCGTCCGAAGTCGATATACCAACCATACTCCAAAGTCACAAAGTCTCCGAATATGGCAGTACTAGGAGAACCAAAGTCCTCCAAGAGCCGCGAGCAAACGATTCTGAACACGTCTGAGTCATATCCCTATCCAGGTTTCCCTCCCGTGGCTCGCGTAAAACATCTCAATGTCCTACCAACCACATATCCCCTCACTGGAATACCTCATGACCACACAAGGATCATATACACGCCACAAAGGCCGCCACAAAGGCCAACAAAATGTCCTAAAGAGGACCGCCACCAAGGCCAAACAAAATGTCCTAAAGAGGACCGCCACCAAGGCCAAACAAATGTCCTAAAGAGGACCGCCACCAAGGCCAAAGAAATGTCCTAAAGAGGACCGCCACCAAGGCACTCTGGCTAAACATCCCGCCACAAAGGCCATCTGTCCCGAAGGACCGTCACAAAGACACTCTGGCTAAACAGCCCGTCACAAAGGCCATTTGTCCCGAAGGACCGTCACAAAGACACTCTGGCTAAACAGCCCGCCACAAAGGCCATCTGTCCCGAAGGACCGTCACAAAGACACTCTGGCTAAACAGCCCGCCACAAAGGCCAAACAAATGTCCTAAAAAGGACCGCCACTAAGGCCACACAAATGTCCTAAAGAGGACCGCCACTAAGGCCACACCAACGTCCTAAAGAGGACCGTCACAAAGACCACACAAACGTCCTAAAGAGGACCGTCACAAAGACACTCTGGCTAAACGCCCGTCACAAAGACCACTCATTGTCCAAAAAGACCGCCACACACGGGCAATCTGACTCAAAAGTCCGCCACAAAGGCCACAAAAGCCCCCTCCAAGGCTTCCCACCGCTACAATGGACAAATTCTCTCTTCCGAAAACTTTCCATATAGCACTTTCCATTTCTGGAACCTTTCCACTTTAGGAAACTTCTATTTCGGGAAACTTTCCCCCAAACCCCGCCTCACGGAAACTTTGTACCCCGAGCACCACCTCATCTTGTTACAGAGTCGCACAACCAACCACCCCAAGCGACCGAGTAACAAGAGAGATGGGCTGGAATACTCCATTCCCGCTCCAGCCATGGATTACAGACGGAACCAGACTAGGCAAGCTCAAGTCGTGGTTGCTTCTCATACCACTTCTTAAACCTTGCCTTCATCCTTGCTTCAGGCTCCCAAGTCTGCTCCTCCACACCATCACAGTCCCAAAGGACTCTCATCAAAGGAACCTTCTTCTTCCGAAGTTCCTTGATCCTCCTCTCAAGAACCCTCACTGGTCTCACCTCCAAAGTCATGTTAGGCTGAAGATCTTCAGGAATCTTAGCCAACAACTGATCGTCCTCACGGAGACACTTCCGCAACATAGACACATGGAATACCTTGTGGAAAGCACGCATAACCTCAGGTAACTCCAGTCTATATGCCACTGGTCCAACTCGCTCAATCACTCTGAACGGACCCATATACCTCGGACTCAACTTAGTCTCAGTCAATGACCTGTTTGGACCCCGCAACATGGCCATCTTGAGGTACACTCTGTCTCCTACCTGAAACTCAAGATCTCTCCTCCTCCTATCAGCATAACTCCTCCGCCTATCCTGAGCCTCTTTCATGTTCAGCTTGAGAACCCGAATCTTCTCTGAGGTCTCCTGAACAAAATCCGCCCCGTACATGCTCCTCTCCCCCACCTGAGTCCAGCATAACGGTGTACGACACGGCCTCCCATACAAGGCCTCATAAGGAGCCATACCAATGCTCGCCTGATAGCTGTTGTTGTAAGCAAACTCTACCAGGTTCAGGTGATCTGCCCAATGGCCACCCCAATCCAAAACACACATCCTCAGCAAATCCTCCAACATCTGGATCGTCCTCTCAGACTGTCCATCTGTCTGGGGATGATAAAGATGTACTCATATGCACCTTGGTGCCCATCTCTGCCTGAAAAGCCTGCCAGAACACCGAAGTGAACTTAGAATCTCTGTCAAACACAATGCTCGCTGGCACCCCATGCAATCTGACTATCTCTCTCACATACTTCTTAGCCAAGACCGCTGCTCCATCAGTCTTCTTAATGGCCAGAAAATGTGCTGACTTAGTCAACCGGTCCACGATGACCCAAATAGCATCAAAAGTCCGCGACACTGGCAATCCTACCACAAAATCCATGGTAATCATATCCCACTTCCACTCAGAAATGGGTAAACTCTTCAGTAAACCGCCAGGAACCTGATGCTCAGCCTTCACTAGCTGGCACACATCGCACCTCGCGACCCAACTAGCTACATCCTTCTTCATCCCGACCCAATGATAATACCTCTTGAGGTCACGGTACATCTTAGTCGCTCCTGGATGAATGGATAACTTGCTCGCATGAGCCTCTCTCAGAATCTCCTGCCTCAACTCCTCATCCTTGGGCACACAAATCCGACCGTGCACCAAAATAGTACCATTATCCGAGACCTGATACTCTGAATCAACATCCTTTGAGGCATTCACCAGCCCCAAATCCTTCTCCTGTGCCAACCGCACCCTACTCAAAAGATCTGCTCTGTCAACTGCTTCCAAACCCAACGGTTCCAGTGAAACAGCACACAAACTCAAAGCACTGATCTCTCCTACCAGAGACTCCATCTCCTGCCCCTGAGCCAAAGCTACCCTCTTCCGACTCAGAGCATCTGCAACCGTGTTAGCCTTACCAGGGTGATAAGCTATCTCCAAATCATAATCCGCCACAAGCTCCATCCACCGCCTCTGCCTCAAATTCAACTCAGGCTGAGTGAATATATACTTTAGGCTCTTATGATCTGTAAACACCTGTACCTTTGCACCATAAAGATAAGATCTCCAAATCTTCAGGGCAAAAACTACAGCACCCATCTCCAAATCATGAGTAGGATAGTTTCCTTCATGCACCCGCAACTGCCGCGAAGCATAAGCAATCACCTTCCCATGCTGCATCAGAACACACCCCAAACCAACTCTGGATGCATCTGTATAAACCACATAGGGTTCTCCCTGCTCAGGCAAAGCCAACACTGGCGCAGTAGTCAACATCTCCTTCAGGCTTGCAAAGCCTTCCTCACACTCTTCTGACCAGACAAAAGGAACATCCTTCCCTGTCAACTTAGTCATAGGACGTGCTCTGCTTGCAAACCCCTGCACAAACCTCCTGTAGTAACCTGCCAAACCAAGGAAACTCCTGATCTCTGTGGCATTCTGCGGTCTAGGCCAATCCCTGATAGCCTGAATCTTCTCTGGATCCACAGAAACCCCCTCTGCAGAAACAATGTGACCCAGAAAGCCCATCTCACGCTGCCAGAAACTGCACTTGCTCAACTTAGCAAACAACTTCTGCTCCCGCAGCTTCTCAAAAACTGCCCTCAAATGCACTGCGTGCTCCTCAGGACTCTTAGAATAAACCAGGATATCGTTGATGAAAATGATGACAGACACATCCAGAAACTCCTGAAACACGCTGTTCATCAATCTCATAAACGCTGCTGGTGCGTTAGTCAACCCAAAAGGCATCACCACAAACTCATAATGCCCATACCTCGTCCTGAAAGCAGTCTTCCTCACATCTGCCTCATCTATCGGTATCTGATGATAACCTGACGCCAGATCCACCTTAGAGAACCAAGTAGCACCCCTCAGCTGATCCAACAACTCATCGATCCTAGGAAGAGGATACTTGTTCTTCACAGTGACCCGGTTCAAACCCCGATAATCAATGCATAACCTGAAACTCCCATCCTTCTTCTTCACAAACAACACCGGCGCTCCCCACGGTGATACACTAGGACGGATGAATCCCTTACTCAACAGATCCTCCAGCTGCTTCTTCAGCTCTGCCATCTCTACTGGAGCCATTCTGTAAGGAGCCTTGGATAACGGTGTCGTCCCCGGTTCCAGTTCAATGGTAAAAGGATCTGACCGAGATGGTGGTAATCCCTGCAAAGACTGAAACACATCCTCAAAATCCTCTACTACCGGAATACCGCTAACCGTAGACTTCCCCACTGACTCTGGCATAGATATAGTAACCAGATAAGCCTCACGGCCCTTCTCGATCATCTTCCCAGCCTGAATGGCTGAGATCACGAGACTCCCCGAAGTCGGTCTAATACCCTGAAAAACCAACTTCCCTCCTAGACGCTCGAACTCCACTCTACCCCGATAGCAATCCAAATGCACCATATGCCGATGCAACCAATCCATCCCGAGAGTAACATCATACAACTCCACTGGACTGATAAGCAAATCCGCTGGCCTTGACTCTCCTGCGATCTGAATATCAACCCCTCTAGCTCGTCCAATAACTCTCAGGAACTTGCCTCCAGCAACTCTAACAACTCCTGTACGCTCCCCGGGATCCCCTCTGATTCCCGCACACTCTGCACACTCCGGAGTAATGAAGCTATGAGAAGCTCCAGAATCAAACATAACGTGGGACTTAAACCCGCCCACCAACAAGGTCCCTACACAAACCTCATGTGTTGAGAACCTACACTTTATCACAGGAAAACACAAAATCTGTACCTACTAAGAATTCACAAAGTTTAAGTACCAGAAATTATACCTGTGATCGCCCCGGCACTGGTTCCACCAGTCTTTGCTGTCGTATAAGCACGTGGCGTCTGCTCAATCCGTGCCACCTGCTGACCTCCAGGCTGCACCTGCTGCAACGCTGCCACTGCTACCGGCTGCAACTTGGGACAGAAAGGCCTGATGTGCCCTGCCTCCCTACAATGATAACATACCCGAGGCCCTGCCGTCGGGACACTCCTCTTGGGACAACTAGCAACCTTGTGATCCTTGCTTCCACACCCGAAGCAACCTGCACCACTCGGCCTCTGCGTAGCCTCCCACTTCCTCTTGGTTCCCTGAGCATGCCTACCGCCCCTGCTAGAACCACTCTGCTGCTGAGCCTTACTAGGCTGAACTGCTGGAGCTACCGCCACTGAATGTGCCCGGATATCCTCCTCAATCTCTGCTGCAGTCTCAACCAGCTCTGCACGCGTAGCATAACTCCGCCCTCTACAGTGAACCCTCAAATCATCACGTAGAGCCCTCAAAAACCTCCTGATCTGAGCCTCCTCAGACTCCATAGCCCCACCTCCATAACACAGAAGTCGACTGAACTCCAAATCCAGCTCCCGCACTGACAGTGTCCCCTGAGACAACTGAAGGAACTTCACCTCCAAACGATCCAAAGCCTCTCTAGGAAAATACTTGCGGTTGAACTCCAAAACGAAGTCAGCCCAAGTCATCTCCCGCTGCACCCTCCTAGCAGCCACAGATCTCCACCACAACTCAGCTTCACCACTCAAAAAAGTAGACCCCTATGTCTACCCAGAACTCCTCAGGACATCTCAGAGTGTGGAAGTTACGTTCCACTCTCGTCCTCCACGCATCCGCAGCAGTAGGATCTACACCTCCTGAAAACTGCTCAGTACGCAACCGACCCATCTCTGTCAACATGGTGAGATATCGACCATGGACCCCCACATCCGCAGCCACTGGCTGCCGCTCCTCCGCCACCACTGGTGGCACTACCCGAGCCTGAGCCGGTACCACAGGTGGTAACCGCTCCAACACCTGTGCTAGCAAAGCCGCAATGTCAACACCAGGGACTCCTCCCGCTGGGGCTCCCACACCCGGGACCCTAGCATCACCGACCACTGGAGCATCAACACCGCCCCCTCCGGCCACACTCACTGAATCCCCCGGAACACCCTGCGACTCGCCAACACCCTCAGCTGTCACACTCTGGTCCTCCGTCTCACTAACCACTGGGGCTCTCCCCCTACCACGACCACGACCGCGACCACGACCGCGTCCACGACCTCGACCAGCAACAGCATCCTCTCTAACCATCTGCACTACCATGAACAGAAGGCTAAGCAAAAAATTTACTAATTAACACAGAAATAAAGACTCACCGTGGAATCACCAATATGCTCGAAGAGGATGTTCTAGGACTCCATGCCACGAACAATTGACTAACTCACATAATCAATCAAGACATGCAATCCCAACATCCACAGCACAAAGCCTAGTGAACCCAAACCTAGAACCGTAAGGGCTCTGATACCAAAATGAAACGACCGACCTTTTTTTTTTAATAAATAATAAATAATAATATTAATAATAATAAACTACAGCTAGTGGTCCCATACCCACTAGCCACCTAACCACATTCACAATCAACAGCAGAAAACTCAATAACCAATAACCAATAATAAACCAATAATATAACCAATACCATAGCATAAGCAATATCCAATAATCAATCATCAGGAAACATGAAACCAGCAACCTAACAATGTTTCTAGGACTCAACTCTAGCAACCTAACAATCTTAGACAACAACCAATCAAGTCCCTAGAACATCCTCCTCTTCATTGCCTGGATTCCACGATCACACTTTGCCTTTACCTGCACACCACAAACAACAATTGAGATGCGTAAGTATTATCACAAATACTTAGTGAGGCAATCCTCCCATCTACTGGGCTATACACACAAGCAATAAGATCTCTACATGCCACAAACAACAATACATAAAACAAACCAGGCAATATACATAGCATGCAACAACACTGACTATCTGGTGTCGACCGACACCCTGCCCGACACTCCCGAAAACCCTAGTTGGTGTCGACCGACACCTCCACATGGCATCGATCGACACTCGCCAAAGTTTCGAGCCGTCCTCGCGTTGGTGTCGACCGACACCCCAACTGGTGTCGACCGACACCGATGCCGAGCAGCGATTTCCCTCGATCAGAAACTTCGAATCTCGCCTCCAATCTTCTCCAATCCGCTCCTTGCACTCCCAGAAGCCAAACCCAGCCCAGACAGCAACGAAATATCATAGAGAACTCAAAGAAACAACCACATAAGCACCAAATCACATAGAATTTAGAGATCTTAGCTTAGATAAGCCATGGTCATGCACTCACCTCTTTCAAGAAGATTCTGACCAACAAGAACGAATTCCCTCACTCCTAGCAAGCTCAAGAACACTTTTCTCTCTTCCCAAAAGCTCAAGAACACTTTTCTCTCTTCCCAAATGCTCAAGAACACTTTTCTCCCAAGAATAGCAAGGAATCTCTCAATCTCTTCCCAAAAGCTCAAGAACACTTTTCTCTCTTTCTTTTCCTCTAACAGCGGCCAAATAACACCAAAACACGACCCTAGGTCGTTTTCCCCTTTTTACAACTCGATTTAGGGATTTCCTAAACCAACCACGCAAACCGGACAATTAAAATTGAACCGACCAAACCGGCCACAACTGGTGTCGATCGACACTCCCCCTGTGGTGTCGATCGACACCCTCACTAAAATACCAAGAATTGGTTTGCGGGTGTTACAAGTAGGTATGGTATCTTGTTTTGTCAATCGTCTTTGTATGATAATGTGGAGTGTTTTTTGTAAGCTTTTGGTTTTGCTAAGTATCACGGATCAGTGTAAGCTTTTGGTTTTGCTAAGTATCACAGATCAATGTAAGCTTTTGGTACATTATGGTATCACGGATCAATGTAAGCTTTTGGCATTTTTGTATCACGGATCAATGTAAGCTTTTGGCATTTTGGTATCACGGATCAATGTAAGCTTTTGCCAATTTGTGAAGTATCACGGATCGTGACTAGTTACAATATATGATAATATCACGGATTGAGTATACAAACTAAAACTTCTTTTCGTATATATATGCTTCTTTTGTAACACAATACCAAACAAACGAAAGAAGATCACCACTTCTCTTTTCTTTTGTACTCGATTTCTTTCTCAATAACAAAACAACATCTACACTTCTCTTTTTTTTTTAAATGGCATCTTCATCATACCATTATCACTACCAAAGAGATGGTATGGATGATGATTTTTATGCTTATTTTGATAATTTTCCCAAAAATTCTAATCTCATTCAAGAACCAATAGAGCCAAAGAAACGAATATTTATCCCAAGAAACCGAGAAGAAGGCCACAATAATCTTTGGAATGATTATTTCAGTGATACTCCAACATACCCGGACTATTTATTCTGGCGACGGTTTTGCATGCACAAGCCATTGTTCATGCGTATTGTGCAACGTCTCTCTACCGAAGTCGAGTATTTCCGTCAATCCCAGGATGCAACCGGACGGGCTAGTCTGTCACCTATACAAAAATGTCTGCAGCAATTTGCCAATTGGCATATTGTACTGCGTCCGACTCAGTTGACGAGTATGTACAAATTGGTGGTTCAACAGCTCGGAAATGTTTGCACGAGTTTACCACCGGAATAATCCTGTTGTTTGACGATGAATACCTAAGACGTCCTGACCGGACAACGTGGATTTCCCGGGATGGTTGGGAGCATTAACTGTATGCATTGGGGGTGGAAGAATTGTCCAACAGCTTGGAAAGGGATGTATTCACGATCAACCGGAAAACCTACAATCATGTTGGAGGCGGTAGCTTCGTACGACCTCTGGATATGGCATGCTTCTTTTGGAGCTCCAGGTACTATGAACGATCTTAATATTCTAGATCGATCAAATGATTGTTGAGGATGAACGAGGAACATATAGTTACCGAAACATTGTTTCTGAATTTCAACACGGAGAAGATGTGGATCAAACATATACCGTCGGTGCCGCCAATTTGGTTTCAAATATGAGCACTACGATTACTCGTCTTACAAAAATTCGGGATATAAAGTCCATGAACGGTTAAAAGATGATTTGATTGAGCATATTTGGACTAACTTTGGACACCTTCCAGATAATAAAGATTAATTAAAAAATAATCTTTTAATTGAATAAAATGTTTGTTTTTATCTTTGATGTTTGTATGGTTTATGTTTTTTTATCTTTACAGTTTTAATTGTATGTTTTGTTTTTTTTTCAAGTTTTTGTAACTTTGTAATTTTCTAATGGTTTTAATGTCAATGTTATATGTTTTATTTAAATTAAAACTTTAATCTGTTTTTACTTATTAATTTAAATAATTAATTTTGTAAATTTAAAATACTATTATTTTTTCCAGGGGACCAACTGTGAGGGACACCAATACTCATACCAAACTTAAGAAATCTGAAAATAAGATTAATATATTTGAGGGACCAAAATTTGTCCTACACCAATGTCCATGCTCGTAGGCCTTTATATAGGGAGGCTTACATAATGAGACACTTAACCCTAGAAACGTGGCCAACATCTAAACCACACACTTGGCCATAAAGTAAAAGCAAAAGCAAAAGAAAACAAAGACCAATCCAACGGTCAAGAGAGAGTTCAAAAGAAATAAAGGAAATGAAGGAAGGAGATAGGGTTACTACATCATTGGTGGGACGTGGGTGATAGGATCTTCAATTCCTTGGGTCCTAAGCATGTTAATGAATGTTTCTAATTCATAGCCCTGGGCATTCGGGTATCCGATCGGATTCGGGTTCGGATGTTCGGGTTTTCGGATTTTCGGATGTAGAGATATAAAACCCGATCGGGTATTTTATAACTTTGGGTCGGGTTCGGGTAATTTGGCTTCGGGTTCGGGTAATTTCGGGTTACCCGAAGTCACTAAAAAAAAAAAAAAAAAAAAATTTTGTCGTGAAAAAAGAAAAAAAAAGGAAAAAAAAAAAAAAACTTTTTATCTTTCTCTACTTGTCTCCTTCATCTTTGTCTATCTCTTTTTCAGCCAAAAACCCTAAATTTGTTTATCCATGGCCAATGGCCATTACTTCAAAAATTAAATCCTTCAAATTCCCTATCAAATCTAATATCTATTACAAATTATATGATATGATTCATATTTATCTTCCAACTTCACTCACTCTTCAAATCCCACAAACTATCATTTTTTTTTGTAGATCTGTTTGTCATGTTTTTAGTAAAATGGATCTAAGTAATAAAAAAAAATAAAACAATTATGGGTTATGTTGATTGAGAAAATAAAAAAGAAATCAATTTTAGAATACATAATTATATATATATAAATAATTAACGTTTTCATACTATGACATAAAACTAAGGTGGCAAAATGGTTTATGATGCACTAAGTATATGCCTAAGGTACTGGGTTCAAACCCACCTAGATGCATTTTTGTATTTATTTCGGGTTAATTCGGATCTACTTCGGGTATCGGATAATACCCGAACCCGATCGGATATCCGAATTTCAAAGAAACTAAATCCGATCGGGTATTTATTACTATCCGAATCCGAACCGAACTGCCTATTTCGGGTCGGGTTCAAGTTCGGGTTTCGGATTCGGTTAAAATGCCCAAGCCTACTAATTCATGAGCCAAGCGAGAACGAAGTGGAGATGCACTAGAGTTCACTGTCTCGTTAAAACCTCTTTGGTAAACCTATTGGGACAAACCCAAAGTAGGAAAAAGAGTACAGCTCATTCTAATGACTTAGAGATGTCTTCACACTAGCTTGTTGGTGAAGACACGCGTATCAAGCTTCCCAAAGCTGGTTGCACCCTAGGCTCTTTTTTAGTGATGCTAGCCATGAGCCCTTGGTGTGAAGGTAGGAGCTTGGCTTGAACTGCACATTAGATGAGCTGTCTTGCTCCTCCTTGATGATCCTTGGGGACTAGTTGGTGCCGCCCATCACTAGGAAGGCCAGTTCCAAGTTGTCCCACGGGTGGTACGAGTGGCCGGGAGGTGTCCGAGAGGTGGCCGAGAGGTGTCTAAGAGGTGCGAGTGTTCATGGCCGAGTGACTGATCGCGTTCTGCTCGAATCTGATCATCGAGTCTCCGTTTTTAATTACCTCCAATCCGTTCCAAACTCACCCAAAAGCTTCAGAAACCTATAAGAACAATAACACAACCACCACAAGCAAGAACAACACCACAAAACACAACCAATCAAGCAAACAAAGAATTCTCAGGTTTAGATAAGCCATGGTCATTGTAATGACCCTCACCAAGAGTAGAAATCTCAAAATAAAAGATCAAGGAAATGGCCCGGAAAAGACCTAAGAAAGAAGGGGAAGGAAAATAAAGAAGAATGACCCAAGGAAGTCCGAGGAAAAATTTCTAAGTCGGAGCATGGCCGAACCAAGACGGAGAGACCGGACGCATGGTCTAGAAAAAATTGGTCGAGGCTCGAGGAAGTTACCGAGTGCTCGAGAGAATTGTCGAGGCTCGAGGAAGTTACCGAGTACTCGAGAGAATTGTCGAGGCTCGAGGAAGTTACCGAGTGCTCGAGAGAATTGTCGAGGCTCGAGGAAGTTACCGAGTGCTCGAGAGAATTGTCGAGGCTCGAGGAAGTTACCGAGTGCTCGAGAGAATTGTCGAGGCTCGAGGGAGTTACCGAATACTCGAGGAAAATGTCGAGGCTCGAGGAATTAGCCGAGGACCCGAGAAATTGTCGAGACGTATTGCCAAGTCGTACTGTACAAATTGCCCTAGAGATTGCCGAGTGATACCGAACGAAATGTCCGAATGGTCGAGAGAGCTATCGACGATGGTCGAGAGTCGTCGACAGTGGTCGAGAGTTGTGGTCGAGCGGTACCGAGAAATCCGAAATTGCCGGAAGAGACGTCGATGGTGCCGGACGAAGGATCCAATATATTTTTGGGAAAGTTATTATTTCCTTAAAAGATATTGACCAATAAAAATTGAGGAAAGTGGGAAGATTAAAATAATCAAAGGAGGAGTTAGTGGAAGAATTAAAAATTCAAGGAGATTAATGGAGATAGTGGAGGATTAAACTTAATCATGGAGATTAAGGGAGATGGCGGAATTCTATTGGCCAAGAGCTAAGGTTAAGCACAATTAAGTGACATGCACTAATAGAAGAGAGTTAGTAGGAGTAAGTGGAGGATTAAAGAAATCAAATGGAGATAGTGGAGTTTAGTGGCCAAGTGTTGAAGTTAAACACAACCAAGTGTTTAAACACATGCACTAAGGAGAGAAATTTATCCTTCATGGATTGGCTATCCCCACCGCCCAAGACCTCTATAAATAGAGTTTCATTCCTCTCATTTTCGCAAAAAGTCTCAAGGGGTATGGAGAGAAAATTGAGAGAGAAGGTGAGCGAGAGAGAGAAAAGAAAGAAAGAAAATGGGCGAGTTTGCAAGAGAGAAGAAGAGAGGGAGATCGTCGAGAAATCTTCGACGAAGAACCGGTGTTAGTGATCGGAGTAGACTGAGAGTTAGACGCGACTTCAGTCGAGAACGAGCCGAGAAAAGAAGTTGATTGCGGTGGTTGCGGTCGAAGAAGCGGGAGGCTGATCGACGCGAAGAAGAAGTGGAGTGTCTGATCGAGTGGTGCAGTGAGATCCGGGAATCATCGACGCGTTTAGAGGTGAGTCTGTGGTAAGGCATGTAGAGTAGATGCATGTTGTTTTGGGTTGAATTTTTGGTGCATGCCAAGATGGTAGGATTCATGTTTGAATCACCATGCGAAAATGAGTTAGTTGCATGCTAGATAATCTGGACTCACTCAATAACTGGTTAAAGGAGAACTGGGGTGCATTGGAAGTATTAAGCGGATCGTTTAAAACTTGGATAAAGGGTTGCATGCATGAACGAACCAAGTGGATTTATGCGAGTGGTGGTTTTGCTTAAATCGGTTCTTTGCTTGGTTAGCGGGTGAAGTATTTTGCATTGTATTGCATAATATTGAGTGAGGTTAGGGCATGCTTAAATGAGCCTAAGGATTTAAAGAATTAAATCGAATGGCCTTGCATGCATAATTTGGTCTTAAGGGATTTAAATGGTTAAATCGAAAGACTTGCATGCCTAATGGGATTAAGAGAGATTTAAACGGTAAATCTATGGGGTTGCATGCATGACTAAACTTGTTGCATGATTTGCTTAAGTTGAATGAATGGGTTGCATGCATGTGAGTTTAATCATAAGTACTTGAATTATCATTCTCGTTACTTGTTGATTTATGGCGGGTACTCTTGCTTGAAGTTTCTTGCTTGTGATGCTCGATTTTCTTGCTTGAGTGGTGATAAGTGTTTAGCAAGGTCTCTTGAATGTGTTTCTTGAGCCTTGGCTAGGTTGTGTGTCGATATTTCTGTTTCCGAAAGTGTAGGTCACGCGTGAGTTCCCGACGACCACTCACGCGGGGACCATGTTACGGCTGGCTAGCTACCAGCGTAACCGCTACATGACGATGTAGCTATTGGTGGGTTCATGCCGGAGAACTTTGTGGTCTCGGCATGGGAAGTTTTGGAACGTAACAGATTATCGAAGGGTCCTAGGTGTAAAGAGTCTAGAGTATTCAAGTGTCCCTTGTATATGTCTAGTCGTCTTTACATGTTGCGTGTTGTTGTGTGTTGTCTAAGAGTCTCGTGTTAGACGTCTTAGTAAATTGCGTGTGGGAAGATACGAGTCTAAGACTCAAGTGATTTCTTTTGTTCCCTTAAGTTGTTTCCGCCTAAGGTGGCGAGTTGAGACCGTATGAGATAGATCGCGGTGATCTAACCTCTCTTGCATGGATGTTGGTTGTAGGCTGAAAGCTTCCGCTATGGCTTTTGTTGCGTTGCTTTGATGTATTTGCTAGCTTTGTGGCTTGCTAGCTTTCCTTGGTTGCCGGGGGTAGTAGGCTTGGGAAGAGTAGTATCCTGTTTAGGATAGAAGGGGTACCCAGACTCACTGAGTAATCCTAGATTACTCATGACTCTTTGTTTTTGGTCTTGCAGGGAAGCATAAGTGAGTCTAGAGCCGGAGTAAACGTTAGGGTACCGGATAGGGTTTTCTTGTGTTTCTTGTAAAACCCTATATTTTCTTAAACGAATCAGTGTAAAGTTTTCCGACTATCTATATATATTGCTTTGATGATATATTTTCGATGAAATATTTTATTAAAGTAATATATTCGGTTTTCCGGAAAGCATGGCAAGTTGCAAATGGTACTCGGCCTTGTCCGGGCCAACACAACGCACCAGGCCGCAAGGGTTGAAAAGCCTAAGTAACCTCAGTTGCGGGTGGAGTTGTGCTAGGGAGGACCGGTCGGGAAGTCTGCAGCTTCGGTCCCTCGGCCGGACCACCTCGGCGCAATTCTGCAAGTGGCGTCCCGTGGCTGCTCGATGGCCTTAGTGGTCATAGAGCGGTTCGGGGGCGTTACAACGGTGGTATCAGAGCAGTGTTTTCGAACCCGCGAGCACTTGTGCATTTCAATGTTTTATCGAGTAATGTGTCGCAAGAACATGAAATTTTATCCGGTGGTTTGCTTGTCTAGTCTAAGTGGAACCTTAGAATGAATTAAGCATCTGACCTTATATCTTGAGGGTTTTAGATGTATTCAGGTGATTCAGGTTGCGGGGACGGTTCAGGGAGTGAGGGGCCGAGGCATGAGGATTGTGGGCATCACAACGGGTATTTGTCGACGGAGTCAGAAAGTTGTCAAGGACCAAATGATTCGAATGATTGGGATGAGGACGGGGTGTTCGACGCGGACGACAATAATTTGTCTATTGAGACCGATCCGTCCGAGTGTTTAGAGGAAACGGAGGAGTTGGGATCTGATCCAGACGATCGGACTATTGTGTTAGAGATTGGTGAACCAAGTCGTCTTCAGGTGAGGATGGACGCACAAGGGAAGTTTGAAACTATTCCTGTTGGAGATTATGGAAAGGCGGAGGTGGAGCTCGCCAACAAGTTACAAAAATTATTGTTGGATCTGATGGAGGATCAGGGCGAGGATTTAGCCCCGAGAATTATATGAGAGAATACCCGGAGGTGATTGATAAGATTCTGGACTTCTTGACGGACGTGTACGTGCCGGAAGAAGAAGATGTTGCTGGTGGTGCGAGAGTCGTACCCGAGATTGGAGGTCCTAGTGGGAAGCAACCGGCCGAGGAGAGGTCAGAAACGGTTGCGAAAGTTCTACTAATGCTGGATGAGATGCGCTAACCAGAGCGAGCTAACGAGGATGATGGGAAAGTCGCTGTACCGGGGAGAGAGGATGAATTTGCGAGTGAACCTATAGTGTCGGAGGCCAAAAAAGAAAGGGATGAAGTGGAACCAAGAGATGACCAAGACCCAATATCGAGGGGTCAAGATCGAGAAGTGGAGGCTGGAGTAGAGCCTAGAGGGGATACGAGATCAAGGGCTAGTTCAAGCCAAGTTGTGAGTGAACGAGGGGAACCAAGTCAGGTAGCGCGATACCAAGGTGAACCAGATTTGTTAATGCCGGACCAAGTTGTACCAGACCAAGTGGAGCCAAACAAAATTGTGCTAAGGCACAATAGTCCCGTTCAAGCCGTGCCGTTACAAATGATATTACCGGAAGAAGAAGAGGAACCAATGGACCATGATTTGGAAATGATTGCGAGGACGTATGAGTTAAGGAGGCAAAACTGAGAACAAATAAGGCACGAGATAAAAGAGGGTAATTCGAGATCAAAGAGGCCAAGGGTGTCATATCGAGAGTTTCAGGCAAGAGAGCAGCCAGAGACGCGGCCAGTGACCTTTCAACCGAGAGGCAGGCTGAAAGTGAGGGACACTGCTCGTAAGAGAGTGGTTTATCCAAATCAAGTTCATTGATTCTGACCAAAAGATGACGAAACCCATACCATAGGAAACTTCTCCTTCGTCCTTAGCTCTAGCTCTCCACTCCACAAGAACAGATCTCACCCCACAGGCCTAGAAATCCCACAATCTCTCCCAAAAACCTCAAGAACACTTCCTCTCCTTTTCTCTCTGTCTCAAATGGTGTAACACTACCAATAACACGACCTAGGTCGTTCTCCCACTTAAATATGACGGTTCAATAGTTTTCCTTAAATCAAACTGACCCAAATCGACAAATTAACCAATCTGGTTGAACCAGAAAAGCTGGTGTCGATCGACACTACCCTGGTGTCGATCAACACTACCCTGGTGTCGATTGACACCCATCCCAAAAATCCCCAATTTTGGTTCACGGATGTTACACCATTAAAAGTGTATGTTTTACATCTAGGTATATTGTATGTTACAAATATATAATTTACCACCACCTAGAAAATGTCTATATGAACAAATTAAGCCAACTATTATATGTCTCTTTACTTTCACTTCTGCATAGTTTCTTTAATCACTAAAATTGTTGGTTCAAAAAATATTTTGAATAAAAAATAAATTACATCACAATAGTGTATGACTAATCATGGAGAGAACCTCGGATCTTCACTCCTCCCATATGGAGAGAACCTCGGATCTGCACTCCTCCCATATGGAGAGTGATGTTCATATATTTTACCATGTTTTCCCTTAGTTTATTCACACCTTTTGCATCTTTTTCTATCCATTCTCACCATTATTGTGTAGCTTTAGGACCAATCTTGCATTAGAGTGTAGTTGCATTGCATTTGCATCTTTTCATGCATAAACAGGTGATTTTGGAGCTTAAGGAGCATGGAAGCAAAGGAGAAGAGATGTGAAGCTGTCATAAGGAGGAAACAAGGAAGTTAAAGGCTGAAGAACCAAGACCCGGAGTCCAGCTCGACCAAGCACTCGACCGAGTGGGAGATGGACTCGACCGAGTGGAGATGCACCAGGGAAGCCAGCTCGACCTGTCACTCGACCGAGCACTGGTCGAGTTGACCGATTCGTGGACCACTTTGACTTTTCCTATTTTTAGGGCTTCCACCTCCCCCACTATATAAGGACTTGTACTGCAGCCACCTGAACCAAGTTTTATTCTAGATTTTTAGTCAGCTTTTCAGAAACCTAGTTTTTACCTTTTTAGGAATATTATTCCTTTTGCCTTTTCTTTTATTTTTGGATCTTGTTCTTAAAAAAGAGAAATCCTCTCATACTTGTTGGTTCAATAACTTTCTAAGTATTGAGAATCTGAGTTTGATTTCTTCTTTAAAGTTGTAGATCTCTTTCTTATCTATCTAATCATGCAAGTTTCAATAATTTATGGGTTTATGATTTGTTTGATCATGTCTTGTTGTGAGTAGTCTTTTTAGGATCTTGAGGATGGGTTAGGATAGATTGATCTTGTGGTGTTTCTGATTTGATCAAGCTTGTTTGTTGTAGATCTCTTCTAGGCTAGATGTTCTTAATGCTGATCCTATATCTGAGAGGGTAGGATCTGATCTTAAGCTTTTTAGCATCACACCAATGTTTAGAAAGCATAGATAAGGCTAGATCTAGAGCTTACCATTAGGCTTGCTAAGAGATTAGAGGTCTTGTTTGGTTTGAGATGTATTGCTTAATGCCTGCTTGTGTAGATTCTTTTCATTGTGAGAGCAAGTCTAGGATTGCATAGGTTTGATTGTCTCTTGACCATGAGAGTGGGAGAGACTTGTCTTAGATTAATATGTCTAGAGGTCAGCTCATAGCTTTGCTTGAGATTTGTTGATTAAGTTAGATCACCACAATGATTAGTTTATCCCATGAATCCATCCTCAGGAACCTTCTTTGTTTATTGATTTTAAAGTCTAAATCTTGTTATTTGCTTGCTGTTTGATCTGTGTTTGCTTTACTCTGTTTTTATTGCATTGCTCTGTTTTCCCGGATTTGTCTAGCTCGACCACTCACTCGACCTACACTCGGTCGAGTGCTGCTCGAGTTCATCCCCAGAACTCTTGTTTATGATTTGTGTTTGTCTTGTTTCATTCCTGTTTAATTTCCATTGCTTTCACTTAGCATCTAGTTCATTTCCTGTCTTGCATTAGTTCATATCTAGTGTTTACAGTTTTTGTTTCTGTTCTTAGTTCATAATCATTCTGTTTTATTTGCATCTAGTTCTTAGTTCTTGTAGTTTATTTTCTGCTTTTTATCATTATCATCATAGGATTGTTAGTGACAAACATCCTTTCATATCTGGGTTAACTTAGATTCATATGCATATCTTGATTGTTCACAAGCACTCAGACTGGATTGACACCTCTTATACTGCAACTGCATAAGGGGAATTGAAACACCCACCATCATTCCATATCATACACTTTCACACACATTCACCATTCACACCACCCATAAAAATCTTGTTTCAATTTGGCGCCGTTGCCTGTTTGAGTTAGTATTTGTGACATTTAGGATCCATATTAGTCTAAGATTAAGTTCCTTTTTGCATTTGTGAAGTTTCTGCACTTGAATCTTGTGTTTGGGGTTGAAGTTCCATTTCAGGTACCACTCGACTAGTCACTCGACCACCACTCGACCGTGTGGGGATCGAGCACTTGATCGAGCCAGACCCCGGATCTCTGTTCGTCTCTTTTTCCAGTTGCCCTACCTTCCTACTAGAGCCTGTGCTCAGTCGCTTGCTCGGGAAAAATCGTTTGTGAAAGTTGATGCACACAAGGTCCAAAGGAAAGGACAATCTTCAAAGGTATAGTGACAGCATCAACAAGTTAACAAAAGGTGTGGGATCCAAGAAGAAGAGGGTTGTTCAGCAACAACAGGAGGTTCCAGTAGCCATGGATCATCAGGATCAAGTTCAGAGACCAAGACATATTGGTGCTGGAGATGCACCTAACACTCACAACCAAAGAGCTGGCATTGTTCCACCAACAGTTGCCAACAACAACTTTGAGATCAAGAGTGGTTTGATTTCAATGATTCAGGCCAATAAATTTCATGGATTGCCTATGGAGGACCCTTTAGATCATCTTGATGAGTTTGACAGGATCTGTGGCCTCACAAAGATAAATGGAGTAAGTGAAGATGGTTTCAAACTGAGGTTGTTCCCTTTCTCTCTTGGGGACAAGGCTCATTTGTGGGAAAAGACTTTGCCTACTGGTGCTATCACTACTTGGGACCAGTGTAAGAAGGCTTTCTTGGCCAAATTCTTCTCCAATGCTAGGACTGCTAGATTGAGAAATGAGATCTCTGGATTTGCTCAAAGGAACAATGAGAGCTTTTGTGAAGCTTGGGAAAGGTTCAAGGGCTACCAAACTCAGTGCCCTCATCATGGATTCAGTATGGAGTCATTGTTGAGTACACTTTATAGAGGAGTCCTTCCAAAGTTCAGAATGCTCCTTGACACAGCCTCCAATGGAAACTTCCTCAACAAACATGTAGATGAAGGCTGGGAGTTAGTGGAGAATCTTGCTCAATCAGATGGCAATTATAATGAAGACTATGATAGGACCATAAGGAGTTCCTCAGCTGATCAAGAGGATAAATACAAGAAAGATTTGAAGATGGTCAATGAGAAGCTTGATAAGATCCTTCTTAGCCAGTCTAAGTCCATTCACTTCATTGGTGAAGAAGAAGCTCAAGTTCAAGAGGGGGAGACAGAGTTTGCTGAGTTGTGCTACATGCAGAACCAAGGTGGATTCAAGGGTTACAATCCAGGTGGTTTCAAGAACAATAACCTATCTTATAGGAGCACCAATGTGGCTAATCCACAAGATCAAGTCTACCCTCCTCAACAGCCTCAACAGTCTCAAGGGTTCCAAAGCTATATTCCCAAACAACAGCAACAAGTGTTCCAGCCCCAATTGTGTCCCCCACCAGGGTTTCAGACTAACCAAGGCCAGGAACAAGACCTTAGAGCTATGATACAGCAGCTGTTGATTGGACAAACACAAGGGAAAATTAAGGAGGCTAAGCAGTTTGCTGAACTGAACCAAAGGCTTACTTCACAGTACAATGACCTGAACATGAAGTTTGAAGGTCTTAACTCTAGAGTCAAGTATATGGAGAGCAACATAGCCTCTTCTTCAGCTCCAAAACCCAACCAACTCCCTGGAAAAGCTGTTCAAAATCCAAGGGAGTTCACAGCCAAGGCCATCTTAATTCAAGAGGAAGAAGTCACTGAGGACAGTGAAGTCCAAGTTTGGGGGAATTCACCAGTTGCTGAAGCCCCAAGTGACATCTGTGCAAGTAAACAGGAACTCGCAGGAGAACTCGACCAGCAGCTCGACCACACACTCGATCGAGTGCATGCTCGAGTGGTCGATCGAGCTGAGCAATTGGAAGCTGTCAAGCCTGCTAAGTACATTCCTCCTGCTTACAAGCCTCCTCTACCATTCCCTGGGCGTTTCAAAGCACAGAAGATCAAGGAGTTAAGGGAAATAATTGAGAAAAAGGCATTGTTGGCTAAGCAACAAGAGGAAGAGAGGGTTTTGAAAGAAGAAGCTTTGGTTGAGAAAGAGGAACAAGTGTCAGCCATTCAAGAGATCATAATAGCTTACCAAGAAGAGGAAAGAGGACCTGCCTTGGAACAATATGAGCCTTATCCTCTCTACAAAAACTTTTTGCTTGATTTGTCTAGTAAGAGGGCTGAAGCTCAAGATGAGAAGGATCTTGAGAACCTTGGAGGAGTGATCATTCCAGTGAAGCTTAAGGATCCTGGACCTTTTTATCTGCCTTGCACAATCAGCTATCTTCACTACAACCAGTGTCTTTGTGATTTGGGAGCTTCAACAAGTGTCATGCCTTACTCCATAGCCCAAAAGCTTGGAAGGACTGATTTCAAATCTACCAACCTCCATGTGCTTTTAGCTGATGGGACAAATAGAGAGGTAGTAGGCAGATTGGAGAATGTCCCACTTAAGATAGGGAAGGCAAGGATTCACACTGACTTTGTGGTGATAGAAATGGATAAGGAGCCTGAGGATCCAATCTTGCTAGGGAGGCCATTCTTGGCTACTGTAGGAGCAGTCATTGATGTGAAGGAGGGTCTTGTGACCTTAAACATAGCTGAAGATGTGGTTATGAAGTTCAATATCCACAATCCTACTAACCTTCCTACCATTGATGACCAGCCTTTCACTATCAAAGACAAGGGAGGTCAAGGAAGCTTAAGTGATAAGGCAACCCCAAAGGCTGAGTTCCCACCTCAAGAGGATACTGTTGAGAAGCTTAAGAGGTCAGTTCAGGAGTTGACTAGTATGGTTAAGGATCTTCAAGTCAAGCTGAGCAAGAAGTCTTTGAGGAAGGCAAGGCCAAGGCTCAAGTTTAAGAAGAAATATGGGTTGAGTGTTAAGAGTGAGGTGATTGAGGATCAACTTCACACTGATCAGGAGGTTCCAGGGAGGATTTCATCACCTCCTTGGTATCTGAACCAAAGTTAAGAAGGGAACCAAAGTCAAGCTTAGTGACTTTAAACAAGCTCACTAGGGAGGAAGTCCCTAAGGTATCCCTTGTACATATGGTTTAATTTTCTTAGTAGTTTGATGTGTTTTGTTTTATGATTTTGTTGGACAGGCTTTTAAGTGGTGATATAGTTGGGTAAGGAGAGATGAGGCCAAAGAGAAGAAGGTTCGCAGGCCCACTCGACCACAAAACAAGAGGTACTCGGCCGAGCTGGATACTAATTGAGGCCCAACTTATTCCCATTCTTCTAGAATGATCAAGTGGAGGGAAGAACAAGGAGAAAATTTTCAAAATTTCAAATCTGGTCAAGGAGCTCGACCACGTGCTGGTCGAGTGGTGGGGTCGAGTGGCAGCCAAAAAGCAAGTCAAAGATTCCCATTTCAAATTTGAAATGTAAGGACGCTCCAACCTTGTTTTCTTGTCTCCTAGGCTTCTTTAAATAGCTCTAGCTTGATCCTAACTTCTCACACTTGCTCATTTGCTCAAAACTTTTAAATTTTAGCTTCAAATCTCTCTCAAAGTTCATCTCTTGCTCTAGCTTTGTTCTTTCAAGTTTTTGGGTCACTAACCTATTAACTTTGAGCTTTGAGTTTATTTCCCTTCAGTTTCTTTTTGAAAATGTCTTCTAAGATCACCAAGAAGTCCCACAAATCCGCTGCAAGCTCCCAGGAACGTCGTGATGCTGATCTTGAACCAAGAGGGGAAGCTAGGAGAGCCACTCGACGGACCACTCGATCGACCACTCGACCGAGTGCTGGGTCGAGCAGTCGGTCGAGCCAGGTGCCGAGTCTCAGGAAAAAGCCAATTGTGGAGGATCCTGAGAGGACTGAGAGTGAGGAAGAAAGGGAGCCCACTATTGATGAGATGATAAGGGGGTACAGAAACAAAGGGAAGAGGCCAGCAGTTGAAGTGGAGCAAGAAGAAGAAGAGAGTGAAAGTGAAGAGATGAGTGAAGAAGAAGAATTAAGGGATGATGGAGAGGCTGAATCTTGTGGGCTGTCAAAGAAGCAGCTGTATGATGCTTTTATGAGAATGGAGTTCCTAGGAACAAGATATCCTCACAAGGAGACCATGGAGAAGCTAGGTATTGATGAAGATGTGGCATGCCTTTTTGAGAAGAGCAACCTCACCAAGTTCATGGAGCTTTGCTTGGAAGGGTATAGAGAGGAAAGCTGTGAGTTCCTAGCCACTGTCAAGCTGCACCAACAACTGAGAAAGACTGCTGAGCATGGAGCTGGTCACATCTCCTTCACCATTAGAGGGAGGAAGCATGAACTTACCTTGAAGAAGCTAGCTGAGGTGTTTGGATTTGAGGTTGGGAGCCATAGGAGCTTGATGGTTCCAAAAGAGGAGTTATATGCAGTATGGGAGACCATTGGGGACAACAAGTATTACTCATCCTCCAACTCCAAGAGTTCAAGGATTAGGAGCCCAGTCCTAAGGTATTTCCACAAGGCTCTTGCTAATACTTTCTTTGCAAGAAAGGAGACTGGAAACATCAATGAAGGGGAGCTGAAGATGATTGATTTGGCCCTTAATGGAGTTCTTCTTCAAGCAAGGAATGGAACCATCATCCTTGGTAGCACTGTTGAGACAGATCTTGGAATGGTGTTGATAGACCACATGATACAGTTGAGAAGTTGGGTAGGAAAGCTTGAGAACAAGGGTTCAAGAGGAGCACTCACCATTGGAGGCATCATCACTCCAATCCTTCAAGCTGCCAACATCCAACTAAGAGGAGAAAAGCCTTACCAAGATGGATAGACTCAAGCTACCTTGCCTCCACCCTCATCCTAGCCAAAGAGATGCACCAAGGCAACCATATATTCAACTTTGAGCTTCCAACACTTGGGAAGAAGCAGGTCATTTTACCTAACCAAGAGCTGACCACCATTCAAGAAGGAGCCAATATTGATTTTTGGCCAACTGAGGAGCATTGGTTTGATGGAGTGATTCAACATAGGGTTGAGGAAGCTGAGAGTGCACATGTAGCTGATGGAGAGGAGCAGTTCTACTTTGAAGATTATGAGCCTAACCCAAGAGATAGTAGAGGAGTGAGGGAGAATGCCAAGAGGTTGACTCTTTTGCAAAAATGGGGCAAGTGGCAAGGAAAGAGATTTGATAAGCTGAAGAAGAAGGTAACCAACATGGCTAAGTCTATCAAAGGCTTGAAGAAGGAGATTGCTGAGCTGAAGAGTGGAAACTCATCTCCTAGCCAACATTCAAGCCCTTTGAGAAGAAGCAGCTCAACTAGAGCACTTTCAAGGGTTGCAAATCCTGTGGAACCAGCTAGGGCTTCCATGTACGAGCCAAATCAGAGGAAGAGGAGCTCAAGTACCCGAGAACAACACTTTCCGAGGCACTCGACCGGGTCACTCGAGCAACCACTCGACCGAGCACCTCCACTGCACTCGGTCGAGCACCAGCCCAGAGCACCCTATGGCTTCCCACCTCCAGCTGCTTATCCAGGTTATCCTTCTTACCCACCCATCCCACCCCAATACTATATGGATCCAGCACTCTACCATCAGTACCAGCAGTTCCAGACTCAAGATTGGGAGGTTCGCAACCCAGCTCGACCACCCCACTCGAACCAGCACTCGACCGAGTCAGGCTCGATTGGCATAGTCGAGCTGCCCCAAAGCCCTTCTCCAAGCCACCAGCCTGATCCCAGTTACTCCTATGATAGCATGCAAATGGATGTGGACAACTTCTTCCACAATCCCTAAGGTACCATCATCACCTTCCCTTGTTTATACCATAGCATTTCATATTGTGTTTTGTGTTTTGTTTTGTGTTTTTGTTTATAGTCTAGAATCTTCTCACAACTTTTACACACAGGGACTGTGTGATTTAAGTTTGGGGGAGGGTTCTAGATAGCATTTTATGTTGTGTTTTGTGTTCTTATTTCAAATTTTTATCATCATCATGTTAGCACTTGCATTAGCATCTAAGGCATAGAAAAACCATAAAAATTTGAAAAATTTTGAAAAAAATCTTTATAAAAAAAGAGTGTTCATGTAGTTTGCATTGCATATTAGGATCTTGTTTAGCATGTTTCATGTAGAATTGTATAATATTTGCATTAGGGATCTATGATGAGTATTTCCTTGTTAGTTTGTTTAATTCACTAGACTAGGATCAATGGCCAAGTTATTAGTACTTTGATGCCAGTTGAGTAGTAGGAAGCATAAGATTGAACCAAGCATTGAATTCTTGCATTGTTGCTGGTCTAAATTGAAGCATGTTGTGATTTGATTCCATTTCCTATTTATAAGAACCTAATATTGACTTTTAATTATCAATGTATGCATTGCTTTAAACTCATGGATACCATATACATATTTGGATCATCTTTTTCCTTTTTACCACTCTTGTTGATCCAAGTAGCTGATTTCACTTTTAGATCAGTTTCCCCTACCCCTTAACCAAACCTTTCTCTCAAGCCATGTTTATTTTTGTGTGTGTGAGGCCTTTTTGGGATTGAGCTTGGTAGAAAGTGTTAGGTTTGAACTGACAAGAGTAAGACCTTGTGTAGTTCTAGTTTGCATTTTCCAAACTAGATAGGACTAGGTTGTTCACTTGTTGGGTTTGGGACTTGGCTGTTATAAAAAGAAAAGAAAGAAAAGAGAAAGAAAAAGGGTAGAGTCTTTAGGAGAGGTATGTGTTTAAGTTAAAGCTAAAAGTCTAGTGAAAGGTTGGGAAGTAAAGTTGTTATCTAAGATGGTTCTAGTTAAAGAAAAAGAAAAGAAAGCAAAGAGCAGTTTAGCAAAAAGCTTAAGTGTCTTAAGAATAAGAAGAAAAGAGAACCATAGCAATAAGAAAGAATCCCCATCCCACTAGAAAGATCAAATAAGAAACCTCTCCTAAGACTTGAAAACCAAAAGAGAAAAGGGTTAAAGAGAAAAGAAGAAGTTAAAGGGTAGCACTAGGATCATTTGGGTTTAGATTGTTAGGAATAAACACTTTGGGTACCTTTGGGTAGACAAGGTTTTATTCTTGTATGTGTCTAGGTGTTCTTACCTTTAGCATTCTTCTAAAGCTCAATCCATTTTTATGAGAGAACCTTGAATTTGACAAACCCCACTCTAAAAAGAGACCATCATTGTCTCAAAACCCTTTATTGCCAAGCCAAATGAGTTTAAGCATTGCATAGAATTGATTCATGTTCTTGATTAATGAATGTTAAAGGAAATGGTTGATTTGAATGCATGTGGATATCTAAGGTTCAAGTCAATAAAGGTTGTGAAATGTTTGTCTAAAGTCTTTATTTCCAGCTCATTCAACTTGCATCATAGTACTAGTAACTTGGACATTGATTCTAGATGGTCTATTTGCAAGCTTTAGGAGCTGAGATCCCATTTTTAAACCTCACTTACCTTCTTATGTCTTGTTTATTTGCTTGAGGGCAAGCAAAGACTAAGTTTGGGGGTGTTGATGTTCATATATTTTACCATGTTTTCCCTTAGTTTATTCACATCTTTTGCATCTTTTTCTATCCATTCTCACCATTATTGTGTAGCTTTAGGACCAATCTTGCATTAGAGTGTAGTTGCATTGCATTTGCATCTTTTCATGCATAAACAGGTGATTTTGGAGCTTAAGGAGCATGGAAGCAAAGGAGAAGAGATGTGAAGCTGTCATAAGGAGGAAACAAGGAAGTTAAAGGCTGAAGAACCAAGACCCGGAGTCCAGCTCGACCAAGCACTCGACCGAGTGGGAGATGGACTCGACCGAGTGGAGATGCACCAGGGAAGCCAGCTCGACCTGTCACTCGACCGAGCACTGGTCGAGTTGACCGATTCGTGGACCACTTTGACTTTTCCTATTTTTAGGGCTTCCACCTCCCCCACTATATAAGGACTTGTACTGCAGCCACCTGAACCAAGTTTTATTCTAGATTTTTAGTCAGCTTTTCAGAAACCTAGTTTTTACCTTTTTAGGAATATTATTCCTTTTGCCTTTTCTTTTATTTTTGGATCTTGTTCTTAAAAAAGAGAAATCCTCTCATACTTGTTGGTTCAATAACTTTCTAAGTATTGAGAATCTGAGTTTGATTTCTTCTTTAAAGTTGTAGATCTCTTTCTTATCTATCTAATCATGCAAGTTTCAATAATTTCTGGGTTTATGATTTGTTTGATCATGTCTTGTTGTGAGTAGTCTTTTTAGGATCTTGAGGATGGGTTAGGATAGATTGATCTTGTGGTGTTTCTGATTTGATCAAGCTTGTTTGTTGTAGATCTCTTCTATGCTAGATGTTCTTAATGCTGATCCTATATCTGAGAGGGTAGGATCTGATCTTAAGTTTTTTAGCATCACACCAATGTTTAGAAAGCATAGATAAGGCTAGATCTAGAGCTTACCATTAGGCTTGCTAAGAGATTAGAGGTCTTGTTTGGTTTGAGATGTATTGCTTAATGCCTGCTTGTGTAGATTCTTTTCATTGTGAGAGCAAGTCTAGGATTGCATAGGTTTGATTGTCTCTTGACCATGAGAGTGGGAGAGACTTGTCTTAGATTAATATGTCTAGAGGTCAGCTCATAGCTTTGCTTGAGATTTGTTGATTAAGTTAGATCACCACAATGATTAGTTTATCCCATGAATCCATCCTCAGGAACCTTCTTTGTTTATTGATTTTAAAGTCTAAATCTTGTTATTTGCTTGCTGTTTGATCTGTGTTTGCTTTACTCTGTTTTTATTGCATTGCTCTGTTTTCCGGATTTGTCTAGCTCGACCACTCACTCGACCTACACTCGGTCGAGTGCTGCTCGAGTTCATCCCCAGAACTCTTGTTTATGATTTGTGTTTGTCTTGTTTCATTCCTGTTTAATTTCCATTGCTTTCACTTAGCATCTAGTTCATTTCCTGTCTTGCATTAGTTCATATCTAGTGTTTACAGTTTCTGTTTCTGTTCTTAGTTCATAATCATTCTGTTTTATTTGCATCTAGTTCTTAGTTCTTGTAGTTTATTTTCTGCTTTTTATCATTATCATCATAGGATTGTTAGTGACAAACATCCTTTCATATCTGGCTTAACTTAGATTCATATGCATATCTTGATTGTTCACAAGCACTCAGACTGGATTGACACCTCTTATACTGCAACTGCATAAGGGGAATTGAAACACCCACCATCATTCCATGTCATACACTTTCACACACATTCACCATTCACACCACCCATAAAAATCTTGTTTCAGAGAGAACCTTGTGTCTAACGTCCTCCACCATGGAGAGAACCTTTGCTCCGCCTTCCTTCATTGGGGAGATAACCTTGCATCCAACCTCCTCTACCATAGAGAGAACCTCGGCTCTGCCCTCCTCATGTGTGGAGAGAACATGTTAACGTCTTTTAGCTGTCTCAAAGTGGCTTGCTCCAACAACGAATGAAACTAAAGACCCTTTTCTAACGACAAAAAATCTTTTGATAGTAACTAATGTTAAATTTTCCAATGTATTTCATGAAAGTTTCTTGGACACACCATGATGTAGGCTCTGTCTCCAAGCTCCTATGGATCTATCAACAATGATTTATGTTTTTTCAATCTATCTATGTTTGTTGTAGGCTTGTGTTTGATTAGCCTATTTTATCCAACCATTAGGTTGATGACCTTCTCTCTTTATCTCCTTTTGAGATTGAACGAATGGTAACAATTATGTTTGCACAAAAAAAAAGGTCTATGACCAACCAATCAAGGTTGAGAAATTAGAAGAAAATTGTTTGGCATAATAAATGAAATAATATAAAACTATAAGCACGGTAATATATGAATCTTAAATAATTCAAAGATGAAAATATATATTAAAAAAAAAAAAAAAAAAAAAAATCTAAAACTACTACAGTAAATTTTGAAATACAAATTAGAAAAAGAAGATGCATATGTTAATCTTCCATTTTTTTTTGGGTCAACATATTAATCTAACCTATTTCAAACTGAAAAAAGTAGAAAGTATGAATATATTTTGGATTTAAAAAATAAGGAAAATTTGTCTTCCCATTAAAAAAGTTTAACCAATAGAACAAAGTTGAAAATAATATTTTAAATAAATTATTTTGTTAGATGAATAATATGAGATGATCTATGTTTATATAAAAGTGAGTATTTACATTTTTAAAATTACTAATTTTTCTGTATATTTTCCTTAATCCCTTTTTTATTTTATAGAAAATTTATTCCACTGAGCTTATTTTTTAAAAACAATTTCTTGCTTCTCACTTTTTTGTAAGACGTACTATCGTTCAACGATAAGAACACTTTCTGTTAGTTGATTTAGTGTTATGTAATCTTTGTTATTATCTTGCATTTGTGTATTCATTTTTTTAATGCTACTTGTCCTGCAAATTAATAGAAATAATAGTAACACCGTGAGAAATGTGTTAATCTCAAAAGCTTTAGTTATTATGCATAAGAAACTTTGTCAACACTACAAAATCAAAGATTGCATAGTGTGCATTACGACATTGAGAAACGAAACAAAATTCAAAGAAATGACGACAAAAATACGTGGTAATATCTAAGAATTTTTTTATATTGTTGTTTCGATTAGACAACAAACAAATTGTTCATTTATGCTACAATAACATATTACCAACTATGGAGAGAACCTCGGGTCCGCCCTCCTCCCTTATGGAGAGAACTTTGCGTCCAACCTCCTCCACCAAGAAGAGAACCTTGGCTCCGCCTTCCTCCATTGGGGAGATAACCTTGCATCCGTCTAACCTCTTCCACCATGGAAAGAACATTGGCTCTGCCCTCCTCATGTGTGAAGAGAACATTTTCACGCCTTTTAGCTATCTCAAAGTGGCATGCTCCGGAAACCAATGAAACTAAAAACCTTTTTTCAACGTATCAAAATCTTTTGATAGTAACTAATGTTAAATTTCTCAATGTATTCGTGGAAATGTCTTTGACACATCATGATGTAGTCTTTGTCTCCTAACTCCTATGGATCTATCAAAAACGGTTTATGTTTTCAATCTATCTATCTATGTTTGTTGTAAGTTTGTGTGTGATTAACCTATTTTATCCAACAATTAGGTTGATAAGGTTCTACTTATTTTATGAAATATATAATCTCCTTATAATTATTTTTTATAAAAACTTTTTAATTTTTGTAACTTTTTATAATTATCTTTTTATATTATTAATTTTGTTTAAACAAATTTTTTTTTGTTTTTATGTCATAATCTCAAATCCTCCTATTAAATATTAACTTTTACACATGTCAAAATATAAGATTAATAACTTGACACATATCAAAATCCTGTTATCATTTCCCACATCAGGAAACGAAAATAATAATGTCTTATTTGAAGACAGCAACACTGCATAGTGACGTTCCCAATTAAATTCAATGACTGGTTGATAAATAATATCTCAATAACTCACTAATTGGTTTTCTACGACCTCATATTATAGTATAAGTTATAACACCACAGAAGCATAGTGTTCATTTCTTCGAGTCATTGCCTCCCGTGGAGGCACTGGCGATCCTTTTCGACCTCAATGAATCTGTGCAACATCAGAATAATTTCTTGTTAACTCTACTCTGGTATCTCCCTCGTCTCTACTGTGTTCCTGGTTTCCAGCCTAGGTTATGGCTTTTCTTTTGTTGCAAGGTTGTAGTCATAGTTTAGCTCTTGATCTTGAAGAAGTTATGGCCGGGTCTTTTGTCTAGTTTAGGATAGCTTTCGCTTACTTCTTTTCTGTTTGTTGAATCTTATAACTAAGTCTCATACCACCGTTTTAGTTTAGAAAATAAATAGGTCTTCTTCCGTGGTATGTTCCTTGTCTGTTATTGTAAGGCTAACCTCTTGTAGAAATGTCTCTTGTGGGGATGCAAAGTCCTAAAATTTAGATTCTCTGTAAAAGATTAGGTGGGTGGGAATTAGATTCGCGTTCCTTGCTTACTTTGTTCGAGGTATCCGTTTTCAGTTGGGTTAGATCATCGTGGTAGCCTCTATCCTTTGTCTTCTTCCATCTGCGCTTGTAGGTCCTTGCGACACCGACTCTTGAGTATGTAGTCCCTCGACTATTGTTCTCTTCCGACTCCTTCGTTGATTTTGAGAGTTTTTCTTTTGACTTTGTTAATTTAATTTGTGTTTTCCGCGTATCGGGCTTAACCTTCCAGAGATATCTTTGTTTTCTGCTGGCTTTAGGATTTCAAAATCGCATTCCACTTTTATATTCTATCGTTTTATTATATAATGAAAATATTTAAGTGAAAAAAAAAAAAAAAAAAAAAAAAAAAACACCACAGAAGCACGCCTAGTTTCAAATTAAAACTGACAAAAATGTAGGATATCATTCTTATGGTTCGAGCATTTGGTAGGTTCTCTCATAGATGGCACGGGACGACTTTACTAATTAGCTTTAGCTCCTCATATCGTCAGAGCCGGTCCCAAGCATAGGCTGATGAAGCATGTGCTTGCGGCCCGAAAATTATATCTAATATTTCGGCCCTAAAATTTTGGGAAAATGTCGTTAGTGTAGTGGTAAAGGTGTTGCAAGTTGTGTTTGTGGTCTACGGTTCGATCTATAGCACCATCAGTTTTTACAATTTATTCCTTTCTTTCTTTGGCTTACTAAAAAGTCAGCCTTAACATAGTTTTGAGCTTGTGGCCCCAATATCTTGTGCGACGGCTCTGCATATCGTTATGACTTATTGTTGTGAATATGGGTAAATCTGGATAATCTGAATAATATAGTTTAAAACCTCAAACCCCGATACTACTAGAAAACGTAGGTGTGTTATGAAAACTTGGCTTATTCTTTATATACTGGCCTCAAGTCCAAATTTTATACCAAATTGGTCCGATAATCTGGATGCGTTATACTTTCTATTCCAGTTGTGGATTTGTGTATATATAGATTTCACGATCCAGCCGGACTTTATAATATATTGCTATATTAAGATCAGGTACCGTATAATAATAAAAAGGAAAAATGTTTGCTACTTGAAGTATCGTCCAACACATCGCCACACATACAGAGAAAATAAATGTTCTCTAAACTACTTGATCTATTGGTATTACATAAAGACATGAATAAACTAACTCAAGTTATGTGTGGAGCACCATAACCATATAATCCGGTACAGTTCCGGTGGACGGAGCGGTGGAATCCGGTACCGGTGATTTGTTCCGTTATGATCCAATTAAAAAGATTTCGACCCGGTTCTTTTTTTTCCCTAACCGGACCCAATTTTCCGGTTTTAAATTATACATAACATATTTAAATATAAACACATAACCCGATTCTTTCATTTCCGCGTTAACCTAAATTTTTTTTCCCCTTAACCTTAGGGTTCATCCGAGTAAAGTCAATTTCAGGAAAGAAAAAGAGTCATCTTGGTCGATTTGAGGAAAGAGATGGATTTAAACACGGGTTCATCTAGTATGAGTAGATCTTCTAGAAGTTTGAAGAAATGTGATTGCGGATTGCCAGCAAAGATCTTCACATCAAAGACTCAAAAGAATCCTGGTATAAGGTTTTTCGGATGTCAATTATACAAGGTATGTGTGTGTTTTTATGTCAAATGAATTAAATTTGCAACTTTTGAGTGGTTTTAATCTCTGTAGGATGGTGGAAATGAGCACTGCAAATACTTTAAGTGGTTCGATCAAGAAGAGACAAAGGGTGGCCACAAAACGCTTTAATTGAAGCTGTAGCTGAAAATCGTGAAAAGGAAAAGGTCATAGATCAACTCCAGATAACAATTGTGGAACTTCGTAGTGATTTGGAGAAGCATATAGAAGATTCGGGAAAGGTCATCTATAGGCAACGGTTGATCATCACAGCTTTAAGTGGATTGCTTGTATGTGCCGTAGGAGCCATTATTTTTGGCTGATGGAAAATCTTTAAAATGACATTTGTGTTTGCTTGCTTAGTTGTATGTGCTTAGAAATATGTATGGGGTTAGCTCGTTTGTATTGGTATGGTTCCAACTTTTAACTTGAATCCATGTTTTTTAAGTCATTTGTGTTTCCTGCAAAAACCAAAGACATTATCAACCCAAATCATAACCTAATCCAAGTTTGTTATTGAAACAACCCTTCCCGTTTTTTTTTTTATTATACCTTAATTTAATAGTGGTCCCATACCCACTAACATCCTAACAACAATCAATAACCGCGGATAACCCAATAAAGTAATTTCCATTAATCCAATAAAACTCCAACATAAATGAACCAATAACACAATAATCCAAATAAGCAATGTCCAAAAGCTAACATCCTACAATGTTCCATTGACTTAATCTCGCAACCTAACAACAGCTAAGCCACAATCAATCAAGCCCCTAGAACATCCCTTCATCATCGCCTTGATTCCACGATCACACTTTGCCTTTACCTGCACCACAAACACATATTGCAATGCATGAGTATTTTATAAACACTCAGTAAGGCAATCCTCCCATCTACTGGACTATACACACAAGCAATAGAGTACCAATAACCAACAAGTAGCAATCAACACACAACAACCGAGGACCAGGACACTGCATCGACCGATGCCATCATGCATCAACCGATGTCAAATGAGGAAGCATCGACTGACGCAGAAGCTGCATCGACCGATGCAAGTTACACTTGCATCGACCAATACCCAGTCTGCATCGACCGACGCATCGCGCCGACCTCGCACTTGCATAGACCGATGCAAGCTATGCATCGATCGACGCAACGTCGAGCACCGTGATTTCCCCGAAGCTTCTCGCCGGATTTCATCCCTACAACCGCAAAAACTCAATCCCAAGCCACAAGAAAGCTTCCTAACGTCCGTATCATCAATCTAACACGTCTAACCACCCAAAACAAGCAAGTTACAAGTTCCTCTAGCTTAGATAAGCCATGGTCATGCACTTACCTTTGCCACAGAAGAAATCCAAACAAAACAAAGAAAGAAAACGCTTCTAGGAAACTCCTACAACAATCCCAGCTACAGATCTCCACAGGAACAGCCTCAATCCTCCAGAAATCCCCATAAACACTCAAGAACTCTTTCTCTCTCTCGTTCTCTTTCAAAAACGGCCAAGCCACACGAATGAGACAAAACTCGCATCTAAGGGTTTTCCCTAACCCAAAACGCAGCGTTTGACTTAAGTCAAAACGCAGGAACTTGGACCTGCATCGACCGATGCACCAACTGCATCGACCGATGCAATCCCCAAACCGGGATTTCGGTTCACGGATGATACAATTCTCCCTCACCAATAAGGATTCGTCCTCGAATCCCGCAGCCCGTCCATCCGTCAAGGACCTCCATGCCACCGTCAACACGGCCCGCATGTCCTCCGACCGGACTAACGCCGTCAGCCAAGGTTTCCCGTGCACTGTCGCAACAGCCCACACACCTCCGACTGAACCATGAGGTCTCCCTCTAGCCAATATACTCGCATCAAAGACACTATTTGCTCACAACTCAGTGCTTCCCCCGTCCGTGGTCGCAACCAATGAATCATGCCGGCTCGCTATCAGGCCAACCGCCTTAAGCTACGGCATCCAGAAAGTCACTCACACCCACCCCCCCGCTCTCGGGTCACAACCCTCGAGACATACCGGCTCACTGCCGAGCCTCGGCTCACAGCTACGGTATCCAGGGAGTCCCAAATATCCCGCTCTTGGGTCGTCACCCTCGAGTGCGCTCTCGGATCGTCATCCGAAGCATCATACCACTCCCACTCTCTGGTCACAAAGTCCATCGAGCTATCGGTATCACATGAGTTGGGCCCACACGGCCTTGAGCAAAAACAAATCTGATGCAATCGAGTATCTCCCGGCTAGATCTACCTCAACACTTCCCACAAAATTCCCTTTTAGAAACTTTCTAATTCTGGAAACTTTCCTTTTGTGGAAACTTCCTATTTATGGAAACTTTCCAAAAATAGAAACCCGAGCTATTACTCTTTTCCATGACAACAACATTCAAACATAAAGAAAAATACTCATCTTATTAATCTCAAAAAAATGTCACAATCGTTACAATCTCAACAAAATTACATTAGAAAAAGCAAAAATACAACAACCGGAGCCATCAACCCGCATCCCGAGCACCACCTCATCTTGATACTTAGTCGCACAACCAACCACCCCTAAGCGACCAAAAATCAAGAGAGATGGAGTGGAATACTCCGTACCCGCTCCAGCCACGGACTACAACTCGGACCCGGCTAGACAAGCTCAAGTTGCGGTCTGCTTCTCAAACCACTTCTTAAACCTTGCCTTCATCCTCGCCTCGGGCTCCCAAGTCTGCTCCTCTACTCCGTCACAGTCCCACAAGACTCTCATCAAAGGAATCTTCTTCTTCCGAAGTTCCTTGACTCTCCTCTCAAGCACCCTCACTGGTCTCGCCTCTAAAGTCATGTTAGGCTGAAGATCCTCAGGGATCTTAGCCAACAACTGATCACCCTCGTGAAGACACTTCCTCAGCATCGACACATGAAATACCTTGTGGAACGCATGCATAACCTCAGGCAACTCCAACCGGTATGCCACTGGTCCCACCCGCTCAACCACTCTGATAGGACCCATGTACCTCGGACTCAACTTAGTCTCCGTCAATGACCTGTTCGGACCCTGCAACATAGCCATCTTGAGGTACACTCTATCACCAACCTGAAACGCAAGATCCTTTCTCCTCTTATCAGCATAGCTCTTCTGCCGATCCTGAGCCTCCTTCATGTTCAGCCTCAAAACCCGAATCTTCTCCGAGGTCTCCTGAACAAAATCTGCACCAAATATGCTCCTCTCCCCCACCTGAGTCCAACATAAGTGTGTACGACACGGCCTTCCATACAAGGCCTCATAAGGAGCCATCCCAATACTAGCCTGGTAGCTGTTGTTATAAGCAAACTCCACCAAGCTCAAGTGATCTGCCCAATGACCACCCCAATCCAGCACACACAACCTCAACAAATCCTCCAAAATCTGGATCGTCCTCTCTGACTGACCGTCCGTCTGAGGATGATAGGCTGTACTCATGTGCACCTTCATGCCCATCTCTGCCTGAAATGCCTTCCAGAATACCGAGGTGAACTTGGAATCTCTATCAGACACAATACTAGCAGGCACACCATGCAGTCTGACTATCTCCCTCACGTACTTCTTGGCCAAAACCGCTGCTCCATCAGTTTTCTTGATGGCCAGGAAATGCGCAGACTTAGTCAAACGGTCCACAATGACCCAAATAGCATCAAACGTCCTCCACACAGGCAAACCCACCCCGAAGTCCATCGTGATCAAATCCCACTTCCACTCCGGAATAGGCAAACTCTGTAATAAACCACCAGGAACCTGATGCTCCGCCTTCACCAGCTGGCAAGTATCACACTTGGCCACCCAGTCGGCTACGTCCTTCTTCATCCCGACCCAGTGATAATACCGCTTGAGGTCACGGTACATCTTGGTCGCCCCTGGATGAATAGAGAACTTGCTCGAATGAGCCTCTCTCAGTATCTCCTGCCTCAACACCTCACCCTTGGGCACACAGATCCGACCATGCACAAGGATAGTACCATTAGCAGAAACCTGATACTCTGCACCCGCAGCCTTAGAGGCATTCACCAGCCCCTCATCGCTCCCCTGAGCTAACCTCACTCTGCTCAACAAATCCGCTCTATCAGCTGCCTCCAAACCCAAAGGTTCCTGTGAGATAGCACACAAACTCAATGCACTAATCTCACCTACCAACGCCTCCATATCCTGCTCCTGAGCCGAAGCCACCCGCTTCCGACTCAAGGCATCTGCAACCTATCTTTACCAGGATGGTAAGCTATGTCTAAATCATAATCCGCTACTAACTCCATCCAACGCCTCTGCCTCAAATTCAGCTCAGGCTGAGTAAAAATGTACTTCAGACTCTTGTGATCTGTAAATACATGTACCTTCCCACCATACAGATAGGATCTCCAAATCTTAAAAGCAAAGATCACTGCTGCCATCTCCAAATCATGAGTAGGATAATTAGCTTCATGCTTCCGCAACTGCCGCGAAGCATAGGCTATAACCTTCCCCTGCTGCATAAGTACACAGCCCAACCCCACTCTAGAAGCGTCTGTATGCACAACATAAGGCTCGTCCTGCTCAGGCAGTGCTAACACCGACGTGGTAGTCAACATCTGCTTGAGACTTGCAAAACTCGCCTCACACTCCGGTGACCATACAAATGGAACATCCTTCCCTGTAAGCTTAGTCATCGGCTGTGCCATACTCGCAAAACCCCGAACAAACCTTTTGTAGTAACCTGCTAACCCCAGGAAACTCTGAATCTCAGTGGCACTCTGCGGCCTCGGCCACTCCCTGATGGACTGAATCTTCTCTAGATCCACTGAAACTCCCTCAGCTGAAACAATATGACCCAAGAACCCCATCTCCCGCTGCCAGAAACTGCACTTACTCAGCTTAGCAAACAACTTCTGCTCCCGCAGCTTCTCCAACACTGCTCTCAAATGTATTGCATGCTCCTCAGGACTCTTAGAATATACCAGCATGTCGTCGATGAAAATGATGACTGACACGTCCAGAAACTCCTGGAACACGCTGTTCATCAATCTCATAAACGCAGCTGGCGCATTTGTCAATCCAAACGGCATCACCACAAACTCGTAGTGCCCATATCTCGTCCTGAAGGCTGTCTTCCTCATATCTGCCTCATGTATAGGAATCTGATGATATCCTGATGCCAAGTCGATCTTGGAGAACCAAGTAGCACCCCTCAACTGATCCAACAACTCATCAATCCTCGGGAGAGGGTACTTGTTCTTCACAGTAACTCGGTTCAAACCCCGATAGTCAATACACAACCAAAAACTCCCATCCTTCTTCTTAACAAACAACACCGGAGCTCCCCACGGTGAACAACTAGGACGGATAAAACCCTTACCCAACAAATCCTCCAGCTGCTTCTTCAGCTCTGCCATCTCTGCTGGAGCCATCCTGTAAGGAGCCTTGGATAATGGCATCGTCCCCGGTTCCAGCTCAATAGTAAAAGGATCCGACTGAGATGGTGGTAATCCCTGCAATGACTGGAACACATCCTCAAAGTCCTCCACAACCGGAATACCGCTAACCGTAGACTTCCCCACTGACTCTGGCATAGATATAGTAACCAGATAAGCCTCACGGCCCTTCTCGATCATCTTCCCCGCCTGAACGGTTGAGATCACGAGACTCCCCGAAGTCGGTCTAATACCCTGAAAAACCAACTTCCCTCCTGGAACCTCAAACTCCACTCTACCCCGATAGCAGTCCAAATGCACCTTATACCGATGCAACCAATCCATACCAAGAATAACATCATACAACTCCACTGGACTGATAAGCAAATCCGCTGGCCACGACTTTCCTGCGATCTGAATATCCACTCCTCCAGCTCGTCCAATAACCCTCAGGAACTTGCCTTCCGCAACTCTGACAACTCCTGAACGCTCTCGAGAATCCCCTCTGATCCCCGCACTCTCGGCACATTCCGGAGTAATGAAGCTATGAGAAACTCCAGAATCAAACATAACATGGGACTTAAACCCGCCCACCAACAAGGTCCCTACACAAACCTCATGTGTTGAGAACCTAACACTTGACCACAAGTAAGAACAAATATAATCTGAACTATTGAATTGACTAAGTTCGAATCTCAGAAGTTATACTTGTGATCGCTCCTGCACTAGTGCCACCGGGCTCCTGGGTCGAGTACACCTGAGATGTCGGCTCGATCCAACCCACCGGCTGCACAACCTGCTGCATCCCTGGCTGAGCTCCAGCCTGCAACACTGCTACTGCCCTCTGCTGCAACTTGGGACAACGAGGCTTGATGTGCCCCTTCTCTCTGCAATAGTAGCACACTCGGGTATCTGTCCGCGGCTCCGACACCGCCCGCTGCTCTGTCACTACCCGCTGCTCACCTCTCTCTGGACAACTAGTCACCTTGTGGTCCCTGCTACCACACTCAAAGCATCTCGCACCCCCGTGCCTCGATCTCTGCATATCATCAAACTTCCGTTTCTGCCCTTGCGTAGGCTTGCCGCCCTTGCTAGGAACAGAAAGCGGCTCAGACTGTTGTGGCTGCACCGAAGAACTGACCACAACCACCTGTGACCTCAAGTCATCCTCTATCCCAGCTGCAACCTCAACCAACTCCGCTCTCGTAGCATAGCTCCTCACTCTGCACCGAGTCCTCAAATCATCCCGCAGAGCCAACAAAAACCTCCGCACCTGAGCCGACTCTGGCTCCCATGCCCTGCCTGCATACCCCACAAGCTGACTGAACTCTGCATCCAGCTCCCGCACTGTACGGTCCCCCTGAGTCAACCCCAAGAACCGTGCCTCCATACGATCAAGAGCCTCGTGAGGAAAATACTTGGAGTTAAACTCCCTCACAAAATCTCCCCAAGACATACCCCGCTGCACCCTCCGTGCTGTCACCGACCTCCACCACACACGTGCATCTCCTGACAAGTAAAACACTGCCAGATCCACTCTGTACCGGTCGGGACACCTAAGCGAAAGGAAAATATCCTCCATCCGCTCTGTCCACTCATCCGCTACACTCGGATCGGTATTTCCTGAGAAATACCCTGCTCCCACATGCCGCAGCTGCTCCATCATCCGCACATACTGAGCATCCACTACCTCAGCCCCCGGCTGCACACCTGCCTGCAAACCCGCCACAGGCTGCACCGCTGGAACCTGACCACCACCCACGGGCGGCACTACTGGATCCTGCCCACCAACCACTGGCGGCACTACTAGATCCTGCCCACCAACCACTAGCGGCACCACTGGATCCTGCCCACCAACCACTGGCGGCACTACTGCTGGAAGTCGCTGCAAAACCTGAGCTAGCAAGTCCATCAAGACATCCTCCCTGCCTGAAGCACCTCCTGCTGCAACCCCCACACCCGGGGCAACACCGTGACCAACACCGTCACCCAAACCAGCCTGGTCTCCAAACACTCTAGGATAAACCAGTGACTCCGCCACCTCCTCACTGGCCATGCTCTGGGCTACACTCACACTGGCCTCAGGAACCTGACCTCGTCTCCGACCACGACCACGACCACGCCCACGACCACGACCACAACCGCGACCAACAGCATCCTCACCTCTAACAATCTGTGTCATCCAAGAACAGAAGGCTAAGCAAACAATAATTCTAATACACAAAAACACAACTTACCGTGGAATCACAAAACAGGCTCGAAGAGGATGTTCTAGGACTTCATGCCACACACAATTGACCCAACTCACACAATCAATCATAGCATGGAATCCTAAACATCAACAGCAAAAGCACAATGAACCATAGACCTAGAACCGTAAGGGCTCTGATACCAAAATGAAACAACCCTTCCCGTTTTTTTTTTTTATTATACCTTAATTTAATAGTGGTCCCATACCCACTAACATCCTAACAACAATCAATAACCGCGGATAACCCAATAAAGCAATTTCCATTAATCCAATAAAACTCCAACATAAATGAACCAATAACACAATAATCCAAATAAGCAATGTCCAAAAGCTAACATCCTACAATGTTCCATTGACTTAATCTAGCAACCTAACAACAGCTAAGCCACAATCAATCAACCCCTAGAACATCCCTTCATCATCGCCTTGATTCCACGATCACACTTTGCCTTTACCTGCACCACAAACACATATTGCAATGCATGAGTATTTTATAAACACTCAGTAAGGCAATCCTCCCATCTACTGGGCTATACACACAAGCAATAGAGTACCAATAACCAACAAGTAGCAATCAACACACAACAACCAAGGACCAGGACACTGCATCGACCGATACCATCATGCATCGACCGATGTCAAATGAGGAAGCATCGACCGACGCAGAAGCTGCATCGACCGATGCAAGTGTAACTTGCATCGACCAATAACCAGTCTGCATCGACCGACGCATGCTCGACGCAACACGAAAACCCTAAAGTTTATCGCGCCGTCCTCGCACTTGCATCGACCGATGCAAGCTATGCATCGATCGACGCAACGTCGAGCACCATGATTTCCCCGAATCTTCTCGCCGGATTTCGTCCCTACAACCGCAAAAACTCAATCCCAAGCCACAAGAAAGCTTCCTAACGTCCGTATCATCAATCTAACACGTCTAACCACCCAAAACAAGCAAGTTACAAGTTCCTCTAGCTTAGATAAGCCATGGTCATGCACTTACCTTTGCCACAGAAGAAATCCAAACAAAACAAAGAAAGAAAACGCTTCTAGGAAGCTCCTACAACAATCCCAGCTACAGATCTCCACAGGAACAGCCTCAATCCTCCAGAAATCCCCAGAAACACTCAAGAACTCTTTCTCTCTCTCGTTCTCGTTCGCATCTAAGGGTTTTCCCTAACCCAAAATGTAGCGTTTGACTTAAGTCAAAACGCAGGAACTTGTACCTGCATCGACCGATGCACCAACTGCATCGACCGATGCAATCCCCAAACCGGGATTTCGGTTCACGGATGTTACAGTTATATTAGTCACATAAGCATCAACCAAAATACATAACCTAATCGAGTTCCAAAATACATATCGAGTTTGGTTTGTCATCACAAAAGCATCAACCAAAATACTAAACCAAGTATTTGTCCTTTGTCATCACAAAAGCACCAACCAAAATACATAACCGAAAACTCTATTCTTTGTCACAAATCCTTCCAAAAGGGGACAAAACACAAGTGACACAAAATAGAGTTCTAATTTTCACATTTTTTCATCACCAAAGATAATGGCATCCTTATGGTGCAGTCGAAGTAACGTCTTGGACTTCTGCTTCCTCTTGAGCCGATGTTCCAGCTTCCATTAGTGCAGCTTCCTCTTGAGCTATCATGGCAAGTTCCATTTCTGCTTCATCTTGTGCTTGAAGTTGAGCTGCACTTCGAGCTTCTTCATTAAGCCTCCTTCTCTTTGCTCGGCTCTGGTCAGACTACCATGTAAGTCAAAAATTTAGTTAAAACCCAAATGAAATAGAGATGGTAATGATGTATTCACCAGTTAATGATAGGAAATACCTCATTAGGACATTTTCTTGAATTATGTCCAGCCCCACCACATAAACCACAATGGCCTACTCTTCCTTTTCTACCAACCTTAAACTTATTTTTCTTAGTTGGTGATTCATGTAAACCTTTGATCCTTGCTTTCCCCTTAGGTCTCCCTGGAGGTTGCTTGTAAGGAGGTCCATAAATTTGTCTTCCTCCTATCTCTTCCCAAAACTTAGTTCCATTTACTGGAGACAACCCTCTACGGTAATTGTTTCTCCATTTTTCTGTCAAATAGTAATCAGAAATATAGTCCTCAACCTCTTGACAGTTCTCTCTGATTGCACAAACCGCATGGCGACAAGGAATTCCTGTTAAATCCCACTTCCTACATGCACACTCTCTTTTAGACAATGTCACACAAAATCCATTACCAAACTCCACAATCTCATATTTTCCGCCTGTGCTTGAAAGAGAGAAACAGTTCTGCGCCTCATCACATGACTTCTCCACCTCTTTCCTTGCTTTCTTTGTGTACTTTGCAGTCTCCTTCTCAGCTATCTTAAACCGGGTTGCAATCCTTTGCATTGCATCTCTTCTAATCAGCTCTAACATCTCCACAAATGGTTTTCTCCTTGCTTTCTTCAATGTTCTATTGTAGGACTCTGTGTGATTGTTGTGTGTGTCACCACAGCTTGATCCAGTCCTAAAGAAAGCCCTGCACCATTTACGATGATCTTTCTTCAGCAGGTCATCACAAGCCCTCGGATCCATCTCTTTAAATAAAGCCAAGTTACTCCTGAAATCAGCTTCATTGTAACTGCTAGCTACTCTCCAAAACAGTGGCTTCAGTGTCTCAGATTTGTGATCCTTTTTAAGGTTTGCGTATATGTGTCTGGCACAAGCTCGGTGTTCTGCCTTTGGTAACTCCATTGCCATACCATGAATAATGCTTGTGTGCATGTCAGAGATCATCGTAATGTTTTCGCCATCCCCCAAATCCAGGTCTACCTTCAGCTTGTGAATAAACCACTCCCAGTTGTCATGGTTCTCTCCTGATACAACAGCCCAAGCTATATGATAGATCTGATTGTTAGGATCTCTTCCAACTGCGGTAAGCAATGTTCCTTGGATATTATGCTTCAAGAATGTCCCATCCAACCCAATAATTGGTCTGCAATTCTCCTTCCATGACGTCCTCAACGGCTCGAAGCATATATACATCTGGTAAAATTCATCCAAACCATCAACTCTAGTCTTCGTGTTGATCTCCACTGTTGAACCAGGCATTGTTCTGGACGCAAAGTTAATACAAACATAATTAACAACCTTGACAAACAACTTGGAAAATAAACCAAAAAGGATCACAAACATTTACTTACTTGGTGAGTTGATACTGATAATCTCTAAGTCGTGAAAATTGGGCATTGCATTCTTCTTGCAGCTTGTTAAATGCCCTCCTTCTTGCGGATTGTGATTGTACAGGTGTGATGGTGATGTTGTACCTCCTTTTCGTCTCATCTTTGATTTCAGGTGCACTCATCTCAGGGTCTCTTCTAATGTCTGCAAGAAACAAGTCAGCAATCACAGGACTCCTTCTTAGCTCACATCGCCCAACAGGATGACATTGATGCTCATCATAGTAGGTTTTAACCATCCACTTCTATATTGGGTTCTCTATTGAACAATATATATGCCAAGTGCATCCTTTGCTCTTACACCTTGCACCAAGTGCAATTTTTTCCCATCTATCAAACACTACATTTCTCCTTGTCTTCAGTATGTAGCGGATCACATTGGCCTTAAACTCCGCACCAGTGGAAAATATTTGCCTCAAGCTGAACACACCATCGGGTAAATTCCTTTTTACCAACCTCTCTGCTTGTTCTTCTTCATCACCAGAAGAGTCATCAGTTGCAGGGTAGACTTCATCTTCATCCGGAATTTGTTCTTCGTAGCTGTCGTGGTTGAACACTTCTATATCCGCTTCACCAACCTCATCTTTTTCTTCTGATTCAGTATTTTTAGACAAACCATCTTCATCCTCATTAGCATCATCTTCCGTCTCACCTTCAGGTTCGTACTCTGGATCACCTTCTCCATCACTCAGCTCATCAGGAATTGCTTCACCATCCCCTATTAGCGAATAAGAAACTGGTTTCTCAACATACACGTCCAGCTCTCTCATCCAACGCCCTGCTGATTGCATCTTCTTAATATTCGCTTCAACATCAAGAGGATGCTTATCTGCTAAATCTTCAAATGGTAGCTTGTACCAAATTCTCCCAATCTCGATATCTTTGTCAAGCAACTTCATGGCTATCACAGTTCTACCGATATCATCAGGATGCAATTCAAACACATCAAGCACTCCATCAACGTAATCAGACACACCATTTGCTTCTTTGAATTGCCCAGAATGATGGCAATTCACTTTCACAAGTTCCTCGTTACTGCAAAAAAAAAAATAATAATAATAACATTTATCAGTTGAACAAGTTATATTAAACAATCGCTAAAAATACAAAAATAAAAAACTATCAAAAGACAAAGATACCCAACAACAATATTCTACATAAACCCGACAAGGACAAAGTCATCTTTGTTTTCAATCAAAATACCAATAATCTATAACTACTTGACACTTTTACAAAGCAAAACAATAATCTTTAACAACTCGAAATCGACCCCAAAAATTGTTACAAAGCAAAACAATAATCTTTAACAACTCGAAAAAAAAACAGTAAAAAAACATAAACCAATAATCTATAACTACTCGAAACTTTTCGATTTGTCTTATACCAAAAGCTATATATCTCAGTTCACACTTTATTCGAAATCGCCCCAACTTTATTCGAAAAACCCAGATTAAATCCCCAACAAAAACCTAGAATAAATCCCCAAATAAGTAAACCCAGAAACCCTCATTTCGCGATTTTAGATTGGAAACTCTAATCTCGCGAATTTAGAACAGACACCAGATTAAAGTCAAAATCCAGATATCATACCTCATTGTAACAAGATTTGGGTTTGATTCACTACCAATTCGCCCGCTTCCTTCTTCTACTCCGAAGAACCCTAGGTAAAGAAGATGAATTTTTTTTTTAAGAGAAATCGTGAAATGGAAATGAAATGGGGTTTGGGTTTTTTAACATTTTTATACTGACATTTTTTTTAAAATTAGATCGTTCCAACCTTAATTAATTGGGTCCAGTTTAATAAAAAACAAACCGGGTCAAAAAATATAATTGGATCATAACGGACCAAATCGCCGGTACCGGATTCCGCCGCTCCGTCCACCGGAACGGTGCCGGATTCTATGGTTATGGTGCTCCACATATAACTTGTGTTAGTTTATTCATGTCTTTATGTAATACCAATAGATCAAGCAGTTTAGAGAATATTTATTTTCTCTGTATGTGTGACGATGTGTTGGACGATACTTCAAATAGCTGGCAAACATTTTTCAAAAAACTCAATAAACCATTTCCAAGAAAAAGCAAATGAGTTATGAAATAGACCCCACCACGTGAGTTTATAACTTGAGCAGGCTCATTGTGTATAATTAACTAGATAAAGTCCGCGTTGTTACGCGGATAAATATTAAAAAAAATTATTAAAAATAGTTAAGTAGTAGCATACATGTTTTTAGATTTTATCTTGTAACATTTTAATATTGAATATGAACCTCTCATATTTCATTTAATACTCTCTCAATTCTATTAAATAAGAGTGTTATAATATTTTCTCAAATTTCTATGTACAATTTTAATTAATATAACAATTTATGACAGTATATTTCCTATTGGTACAAGTTTTATAAATGACATAATATTTATTGGAAAGGAAATACCATTTAAATACATAATAGACCATATTTTAAGTTTAATTCCACATTTCATTTTAATGCATAGAACTAAATATTTTATATCACACAAAATTAATACATCATATCAAATCTATATCTTAGTAAGAACTGAAAATATAAATAAAAATTAACAAAATAGAATTTGCAAAAAAAACTCAATCAACATTATTTAAGATATATTTGTTATGTTGTTATCTCATAAGTACTAATTTTACCTCATGTCATAAACAATTTTAAAAATGAGTAAAGTTTATAAAATAAAAACATATATAAAGATACAGAGAAATTCTCAATAACTAAAGATTTATTCCTATAATATATATTTTCTTTTTCAAATTATCTTATGTTTTGACATATGCAGTACATAATACATGTGTTAAAATTATAAAATTAAACATTAAATAGTACTAATATTCTTGAATGAAATTTTATAAAATGATACATATTAATATTTGAAAACTTTTTAATCTATTTAATCTAAAATAAATTTCATCGTTAGAAATTTAGTTTACTAATCACATTTAACTATCTATTTCATCGTAAAACCATAATTCACTTCTTCATAGATTAGTTAAAATTTTTAATAACAAAAATAATATGAGCACATATGAGATAATATGTATATTGGTTAGTATTTTAAATTTAACAATAAAAATAATCAGTAAAAAAATCAGTTAACATCCACAAATTTTTTGGAAATCCGAAAATATCCTAAATATTATTTTTCTATATATCATTGTTTCATAAGTAATATTTTTCAATTTTAATCAATTAACCAAAAATTCATTCATACAAACCCATTTTTCTATTTTCTTTCAGGTTTCTCATATTACTACATGCATTAAAACTTTAAAATAAAACATGTAAAACTATACATATACAAATCATGTATTGAATTTTTTTAATGTATTTATTCTTTCAAGGTTTTGTGTACTTACTTACAATAAAAAAACTATAATACAACGATAAATACAATTTATATCCGACTAAAATTATGTTAAATAACTTATGTTATTCTTTTTAACTTTGCTATTCATTATTTATTGATTAATATACATGCTTAATAAATTAAGTTTTTATTTACACTTGTCAAATTTATTGAGAAACCACGTATGATATAATTAGCATATAATAGAAAATATATTTATTTTGTTAGTTTTCCTTTTGATTTAGGAAAATAAACATGTAAAATTCTGTAAATATAATTAGCTGTCCTACTACGTTTATTAAAAAAAAATTGACATGTGTCAACATCTAATCAATATATTTGACACATGTCACAATCTTGTTAATGTGTAAATTTGACATGTAAGTTTTATTAGTTTTATTAGTTTTATATAATAAGTTTTATTATGGATTTAGGGAAATAAATGTTTTAAAATATAAACATGTAAAATTTTGTAAATATAATTAGATGTCTTATGTTTAAAGAAAAAGGGCAAAAAATCAAATTAAAAAAATTAAAAATTTGAACTATTACACCTGATAGGTAAAAGTTTTATTCTGTAAGGTAAATATTACAATTGACTATTACAATTGTAGTCTTGTTAGCTGTAAATATAATTGTAGTCTTGTTACTTACAGAATAAAACGATTCTCTGCTGGACTGATAGGTAAATATTTTATGAACTTTTTTCAATCTAGAAATGTGGACAATAATTCACGTAGTATAGTAAAAATCAAATTAATTGACATATTTAAACAAAAAGACGTGGCCAATATCAAATTAAATAGGACTTACATATCTCATACGGTTAGATATTGAAATTACAAAATATCTCATACGGTTAGATATTGAAATTGCAAAATCCAGTAAAGGTTTAGTAAAGGTTTTGTTTCTAATTCACGTGGATTAGTAAAATAGTAAAAATCAAATTTGTTTCTAATTCATGTAGATTAGTGAAATATTAAAAATCAAATTTGTTTCTATATTTATTTTTGACACGTGTCAACATCTTATCAATATTTTTAACACGTGTCACGATCTCGTTAATAAAAAATTTTGTCATTGAACTTATCAATAAGATGCTAATTGTTACTTCAACTTATACCAAAAAGATTGAAATGTTACTTAGGGGGGTGTATTCAACTTGACATTTTAAGTGATTTATGTGAAATTTATAAATTCTATGTTATTCAATCATGGATTTTAAAAAGTCTATTAAAATCCACTGTTATTGAACTGATGATTTAAACATCTACTTTAAAATCCATTAAAATCCCTTGTCATTGAACTGATGATTTAAAAATCTACTTTAAAATCCACTGTTATTCAAAACAGTTTTGTGGATTAGGATTTTAATAATTTTTAGGATTCTGGAGGATTCTGGAAGATTTGTTTAGTTAAAAATACAGAAATCCAAATCTCATGTTTTTAGGTGAGATTTGAAAGAATTTTACAGAAAATCATATGAACTTTCCTAAAATCTATCAAAATTCTAAATTTCCTAAATCCCATCATATTCTCCAAAATCATGGTTTGAATACACCCCCCTTAAACTAGCTATGACAACCCGTCCCGCGGACCCCACTAGCCCACCGCTAGCTGCCCCAACGGACCGTATGTGGACCCTACTAGCCCACTGCTAGCAGATCAATTGGTGACAGCTTTTCCTGTGGGAAGGTTGTTAAAGGGTGAGGACCAGGGTTCGAGGAACGCCTGGCGCACCAATAACCTACTGCCACAAACAACAATCAATAAAACAAACCAGGCAATATACAAAGCAGGCAACATCCATCGTAACTGGAAGAGGGGTGTCGATCGACACAGACTATCTGGTGTCGACCGACACCAAACTGGTGTCGACCGACACCCTGCCCGACACTCCCGAAAACCCTAGTTTGTGTCGACCGACACCTCCACATGGCATCAATCGACACTCGCCAAAGTCCCGAGCCGTCCTCGCGTTGGTGTCGACCGACACCCCAACTGGTACCAATAAAAATTGATTTTTATGTGACAACCCGTCCCGCGGACCCCACTAGCCCACCGCTAGCTGCCCCAACGGACCGTCTGTGGACCCTGCTAGCCCACTGCTAGCCGGCCCAACAGACCCCAAGCTGGCCCTGCAGGGCATCGATCCTAACCCCTCACTGGGCAAATGGAACTATTCATCCAAATCCACAGTAGGTTATTGGTGCGCCAGGCGTTCCTCGAACCCTGGTCCCCACCCTTTAACAACCTTCCCACATGACAAGTTGCCACCAATTGACTGAAAGAACCGACCTTTTTTTTTTATAAATAATAAGTAATAATATTAATAATAATAAACTACAGCTAGTGGTCCCATACCCACTAGCCACCTAACCACATTCACAATCAACAGCGGAATACTCAATAACCAATAACCAATAATAAACCAATAATATAACCAATACTATAGCATAAGCTATATCCAATAATCAATCATCAGAAAACATGAAACCAGCAACCTAACAATGTTTCTAGTGACTCAACTCTAGCAGCCTAACAATGCCAGACAACACCCAATCAAGTCCCTAGAACATCCTCCTCTTCATTACCTGGATTCCACGATCACACTTTGCCTTTACCTGCACACCACAAACAACAATTGAGATGCATAAGTATTATCACAAATACTTAGTGAGGTAATCCTCCCATCTACCGGGCTATACACACAAGCAATAAGATTTCTACATGCCACAAACAACAATCAATAAAAGAAACCAGGCAATATACAAAGCAGGCAACATCCATCGTAACTGGAAGAGGGGTGTCGACCGACACCAGATGGTGTCGATCGACACAGACTATCTGGTGTCGACCGACACCTCCACATGGCATCGATCGACACTCGCCAAAGTCCCGAGCCGTCCTCGCGTTGGTGTCGACCGACACCCCAACTGGTACCAATAAAAATCAAATTTTATGTGACAACCCGTCCCGCGGACCCCATTAGCCCACCGCTAGCTGCCCCAACGGACCGTCTGTGGACCCCGCTAGCCCACTGCTAGCCGGCCCAACAGACCACAAGCTGGCCCTGCAGGGCATCGATCCTAACCCCTCACTGAGCAAATGGAACTATTCATCCAAATCCACAGTAGGTTATTGGTGCGCCAGGCGTTCCTCGAACCCTGGTCCTCACCCTTTAACAACCTTCCCACAGGACAAGCTGTCACCAATTGATACCAAAATGAAAGGACCGACCTTTTTTTTTATATAAATAATAAATAATAATATTAATAATAATAAACTACAGCTAGTGGTCCCATACCCACTAGCCACCTAACCACAATCACAATCAACAGCGGAATACTCAATAACCAATAACCAATAATAAACCAATAATATAACCAATACCATAGCATAAGCTATATCCAATAATCAATCATCAGAAAACATGAAACCAGCAACCTAACAATGTTTCTAATGACTCAACTCTAACAGCCTAACAATGCCAGACAACACCCAATCAAGTCCCTAGAACATCCTCCTCTTCATTGCCTGGATTCCACGATCACACTTTGCCTTTACCTGCACACCACAAACAACAATTTAGATGCGTAAGTATTATCACAAATACTTAGTGAGGCAATCCTCCCATCTACCGGGCTATACACACAAAGTATAAGATTTCTACATGCCACAAACAACAATCAATAAAACAAACCAGGCAATATACAAAGCAGGCAACATCCATCGTAACTGGAAGAGGGGTGTCGACCGACACCAGATGGTGTCGATCGACACTGACTATCTGGTGTCGACCGACGCCCTGCCCGATACTCCCGAAAACCCTAGTTTGTGTCGACCGACACCTCCACATGGCATCGATCGACACTCGCCAAAGTCCCGAGCCGTCTTCGCGTTGGTGTCGACCGACACCCCAACTGGTGTCGACCGACACTGATGCCGAGCAGCGATTTCCCTCGATCAGAAACTCCGAATCTCGCCTCCAATCTTCTCCAATCCGTTCCCTGCACTCCCAGAAGCCAAACCCAGCCCAGACAGCGACGAAATACCATAGAGAACTCAAAGAAACAACCACATAATAACCAAATCACATAGAATCTAGAGATCTTAGCTTAGATAAGCCATGGTCATGCACTCACCTCTTTCAAGAAGATTCTGACCAACAAGAACGAATTCTCTCACTCCTAGCAAGCTTCTAACACCTTCCCAGCCTTAGATTTCCCAAGAACAGCAAGGAATCTCTCAATCTCTTCCCAAAAGCTCAAGAACACTTTCTCTCTTTCTTTTTCTCTAAAAGCGGCCAAATAACACAAAAACACGACCCTAGGTCGTTTTCCCCCTTTTACAACTCGATTTAGGGATTCCCTAAACCAAACACGCAAACCGGGCAATTAAAAACGAACCGACCAAACCGGCCACAACTGGTGTCGATCGATGCCTCACGAGAAGGTGTCGATCGACACCCTTACCAAAATACCAAAAAAATGGTTTGCGGGTGTTACAATTCTCCCCCACCAGTCTAGATTCGTCCTCGAATCTCGAACAACCATCAGTCAAGGCTCCCGTGCAACCGTCTCCACGGCCCGCACTCCTCCGACCGATCTACAGAAGGTCACCTCTAGGCGATAGACTCACGTTCCAGGCGTCATTTGCTCTTGACTTTTTGGACTTTCCTTTACTCCTAGGCCTAAACCTTGAGTTTTTTTTTTTGGCTCCTCATCAGACCTAAGTCTGCATGCCAAAATATATAAGGAAAAGTCCAAACTCTTCTCTCGGGTTGCCACCCTACAGCGCGCCCCCGGATCGTCATCCAAAGTCGATATACCAACCATACTCCCGAGCCACAAAGTCTCTGAATATGGCAGTACTAGGAGAACCTAAGTCCCCCAAGAGTCGCGAGCAAACGATTCTGAACACGTCTGAGTCCTATCCCTATCCAGGTTTCCTTCCCGTGGCTCGCGTAAAACATCTCAATGTCCTACCAACCACATATCCCCTCACCGAGATACCCCATGACCACACAAGGATCATATTCACGCCACAAAGGCCATCAGTCCCGAAGGACCGTCTGTCCCGAAGGACCATCAGTCCCGAAGGACCGTCTATCCCGAAGGACCATCAGTCCCGAAGGACCGTCTGTCCCGAAGGACCATCAGTCCCGAAAGACCGTCTGTCCCGAAGGACCATTAGTCCCGAAAGACCGTCTGTCCCGAAGGACCATCAGTCCCGAAAGACCGTCTGTCCCGAGGACCATCTTTCCCGAAAGACCGTCTGTCCCGAAGGACCATCAGTCCGCCAGGCGTTCCTTGAACCCTGGTCCTCACCCTTTAACAACCTTCTCACAGGACAAGTTGCCACCAATTGAGCTGCAGATCAATTGGTGGCAACTTGTCATGTGGGAAGGTTGTTAAAGGGTAGGGACAAGGGTTCGAGGAACGCCTGGCGCACCAATAACCTACTGGTGGATGTGGATTTCCACAGTGATGGGTTAGGATCGATGCCCTGCAGGGCCAGCTTGGGGTCCGTTTGGGCGGCTAGCAGTGAGGCTAGCGGGGTCCACAGGACGGGTTGTTACACTAGCGTACTAGGAAACACCAACTGATCTTCTCCACATATAGAAAGAATTACTTAAATGTTATCCAAAAGTTGGTTTATTACTCATATCTATAAATTTTTAAAAATTACTCAAATGTTTAGTGATTTGAGCTTAATTACAATTTACCCTTTGGGTTTTGTTTTTTGATTTTGAGTAAAAAAATAAAATAAAAAATACACATCAGCAAATTAAAATGCACATCATTTTTTATTTTTCACGTCACTAACCAGTTTTTTTTCAGAATTCACAGTTGAATTTTTCTTGTTTATGTCAGAAATTAACCCAAAAAAAAATAAACCCTGAAACCCTGGTTTCGGCTCATTGTATTATACAGAGACTCTTCATTACCCTAACTCTCACTTTCTTCACTTCTTCTTCTTCTTCTTCTTCCTCAAAGCGCACAGAATCTTCGATCTAAGTTCTTGAAAACTGAAATCATGGTTGCGGCCGTTGATATAGATGGCCAAGCGGGTCAGTTAGGGATTAATTGGTCTGAGATTAATCTCGATTCAATCCAACTTCTTCCTGGAGACGATTTTGGGATCGCGAGGTGAGATTTTTTTCTCAATAGATCGCTGCGTCTTGTAACCGATTCATGTAATCAAAAACAAAATCAAGGGTTTTGATCTCTGCTTTGTGATTCAATGTTTGTGGGTTTCATTCGCAGAACTTAACGAGATGGGGAGGAGCTTTACTGGAGTTAGCTCAGTTTCACAGTATCTCAGATGCAAAGCAAATGCTTCAAGGTGCTTGTTTTTTTTTTTTGAGTTCCCTTAGGTTGCTTTCGACTCATATATGCTAATATGATTCGATATAGTCACTTAAACAAATCTGCTTAGGAATCTTGATTCTTGAACATGGTTGTTAATGTTTCAAGAACTTGTAATCATGTTCTTTAGTCCTTACTTCAATGTGTCGAATGGCAGATGTTTTAGGATTCTTTACACTTTCTAAAGATAGGTTTCGGCTTAGGGATATAATTATGATTATAAGTGTTGTTCTGAAACTTGGAATTCCTGTCTGATGATCTACGGATTGCTTACCATTAGATTTTTTATTATTGTTTATGTGTGTGTGTGTAGAGGCCATAACAAAGTTTGAAGAGGCTTTGTCGATTGAGCCAAAGAAAGATGAAGCGGTTTGGTGTATCGGGAATGCATACACTTCGTTCGCGTTTTTGACTCCTAATGAGACTGAAGCTAAACAAAATTTTGACTTAGCTGCTCATTTCTTTCAACAAGCTGTGGATGAGGTTAGATTTTGCTTTCCATTCAGAATCATTGTTGATTAATACTGATCCTGTTTTTTGGTTTCTGAGGTATTATGCTAAAAATGTATCTTTGATCTTTACCGCAACCAGATAATCCGCACTACCTGAAATCACTTGAAATGACGGCCAAGGTACCATTTTTTACCTTATACAGTAGAAACCATCAGCCAGTTAAATTCATGTTCATTTTGCCTCTAAACCATAACTCAAAGTTTCGTTCTTTAATCGAAGTTCTTCTCTCTAAAACTGTAAATATTTGAGTTGTATATCGAATCATAGAAAGGGAATGTTGCAGCTGAATTGTGCATTGTGCCTCTAAACCTGATCTCAAAGTTTTGTTCTTTAACCGAATCTCCTTCTATTTTATGCTACGCACAGGCTCCACAACTGCACGCAGAGGTTCACAAACATGGCCTAGGCTCACAACCAGTGGGTGTTGTTGAACCTGCTGCAGCGTCTAGCTCATCAAAGGTATTATCTTTTTATATTTCATTCTTATCATCACATTTCTTTTTTTCCAATACTTGACGAATGCATCCACCTTATAAGATAATGTGAGAATATACGTTTGAATCTCATGATATATCATGTTGTTGATGTAAATTCCCCAAAACAGGTAGTGAAGAATAAGAAAAACAGTGATGCAAAGTACGATTTGATGGGATGGGTGATTCTAGCCATTGGTGTCGTTGCTTGGGTCGGTTTCGCGAAAGCTAATTGTGCTTGTATAGAGTATGTATCATCATCATGCTAGTTGTGCTTGTATAGTGTATAAAACTATAATTAATTAAGAAACACAGCTTATACAAATTGCCATCTTTCGATATAACATTGAATTGAGGCCATATGATACACATTGAATTGAGGCCATATGATAATATTGATAAATATTAAATAAATATATATGTTATGGCTGAGTTATATATGTTATGGCTTAGTGATGTACTTCGTATGGTTGAGTTATGTACTTGGTATGGCTTAGTTTGGTCTTTCGTCCTATGCCTCGATATTACAAAAGGTATTGTTGGGGAGAAACCCAAACAATAATTTTGTGTCTGCTCAGATCCACACACGTAATAAATTTATAAAGTTAGCTTTTTTACAATATATTATACAAAATAATTAAAAAATTGAACTCAAAATTCGAATAAAAAAAATAAAAAAAATTCAACGAAGTGACTAAGTGATGGCTGAATTATTGATTTACACGACTCACTTATAAAATATTTGTAAATTTATATTATTATAACTCAATATGTAAATGTACAATTGAAATATGAATATTACAATTATTATAACCAATAAAAAGTAATAATTGTAAAGAAAGATTGATTTTTACACATTCTTACCATTATGTGTTAAACATACAACACATGACGTGTAGGGGTTAGGGTTAGGGTTGGGATTTAGGGTTTGAGATGTAGGATTCAGATGAGTAACATTATTTGTTTTTTTTGGTTTTGGTTCTAATGTGTTTGGTTTAAGGTGGTAAATGATTATTACCATTTGAATATATTTTTAAAAAATCAAAATTTTTCTTTGGTTATTTCCGGTTATGGGTCGGTTAGATTAATATATAACCATAAATAACTCAAAAAATATTGTAATTAAGTAGATTAGCCTAATATAACCAAAAGTAAGCCGAATATAACCAAAATTAACCAAACATACCAATTCAAAAATACCAAATTGGAAAAATTATTTTTTTCGGTTCGGTTCGGTTTGGTCAGTTATTTAGTCATTCTAATTTGAGGGTTGGCTGAGTTATAGTAATGTTATGGCTGAGTTATGCAAATGCAACAGATATATTAATTTATTATATACCTTCTCGAGAATACAAAAAGTGTTGTTGGAGAACGCAAACAATAATTATGTTTATTGTTAAGAACCACATGCGTAATAAATGAGATTTTAGCGACTTTTTATTTAAAAGGAATTCAAATTTTGAATTTGAATTTAATTTTTTTTTTAATAAAAGTATTTCTCAAACAATTGACTGGTTTGGCTGAGTTATCGACATAAACGGCTGACTTATGAAATATTTGTAAATTAGAATTATTATAACTCAAAATTAAAATATAGAATGAAAAAATGAATATTACAATCATTATAAGCAATAAAAAATAATTATTATAGACAAATATTGATTTTTACACAGTCTGATCAAAATGTGTAAAACATTCAAAACATGACATTTAGGGGTTAGGGTTAGGTTTAGGGTTCATATTTCCAATATTATGGTTTTTAATATAACAGTTTGGTTTTGGTTATATTGTGTTTGGTTTAAGGTGGTAATTTGGATATACTAATATGATAACCATTTGAAATTTTAATTTTTTTTAAAATTACTTTTCGGTTATTTCCGGTTATGGGTCGGTTAGATGAATATATAACCATAAATAATTCAAATGTTATCCAAATTAGGTCGATTAACTTAATATAACCGATAGCAAGCCGAATATAATCGTAATTAACCGAAAAAAATAGAAAAAATAGTTCTCGGTTCGGTTCGGTTTGGTCGGTTATTTAGTCATTATAACTTGAGGGTTGGCTGAGTTATGGTAAAGGTATGGCTGAGTTATCTTTAAGGGTCATCTCAATAATATGAAAATGTACTCTTCTTTCTTTCCTGGGTCTTTTGTTCTGTCAGATTCCTAATAAGTATTAAAACGTCTTTCCATGTCACAAAAAGTGTTGTTAGGGAAGCGCAAAAAATCACTAAATTTGTGCCTGCTCAAATCCACACGTATAATAAATTCATAAAGTGAGCTTTTATCACAAGATATTATTGCAAATAATTAAATAATTATTATTCAAATTTAGAATTTTATTTTTCTATAAGTATTTCTCCAACAATTGAATATTAAAATTATTATAACTCAAAATTTAATTTTAGAATGGAATTATGTCTATTATTAGGTTAACTGATGGTTTCACGCCAAAATATCGCTTTACGGCTGAGTTATAATTATTACGGGAAAACGAAAGGTCATGTGACGGCTGAGTTATAATCATTACGAGAAAACGAAAGGTCATGTGACGGCTGAGTTATAGTGAGTTATGGCTGAGTTATAATATTTACGGGAAAACAAAATGTCATGTGACGGCTGAGTTATAGTGAGTTATGGCTGTTATCACAAGAAAAATCTGAAAGTAAATAGACGATATATATGACTTTACGGCTGAATTATAATATTTACGGGAAAACGAAAGGTCATGTGACGGCTGAGTTATAGTGAGTTATGGCTGAGTTATCACAAGAAAAATCTGAAAGTAAGTAGATGATATATATGACTTTACGGCTGAGTTATAATATTTACAGGAAAACAAAATGTCATGTGACGCCAAAAGCTCTTCACAAAGACGTAGCTGATCGGTTTTCCATAGCCCCAAAAAACATTGCAACTATCGATCATTGGAGACAAAAACTGGTGGAGTATCATGCGCCATATGTTTCAATGTCTTGTTCGAGAACATGTAGCTCAGCTTTAGCTCATGGCTAAACGCGTCCAATCCGTAGTCTTCAAGAACGAGCTCCACAAGCTTGTCGTGTGTTGTGCCTCCATCTATATGCATAACTATACACCCTCTATCGTCGGTGTTAAATACATATCTCTGTGTCTTTACCCAATTACCGGAAACAACTAGTACTGGAACTGGATCCACGAAAGAAAATGAAGAACAAGTTGAACAAGAAGTAGAAGAACAAGGTGCAGAACAAGGTGGAGAAGAAGTAGAAAAACAAGGTGAAGAACAAGGTGAAGAAGAAGTAGAAGAACAAGGTGAAGAAGAAAGTGAAGAAGAAGTAGAAGAAAAAGTAGAATAAGTAGGTAAATAGTTCATTTATTAACCAGTTGAAGAACAAGAGTCGAACGACGTTTTGTATTTCCGGAGAAAAACGATGATGACATGGAATGCTGACATGGATGTTGCGTCCGACGTGGCAAGTCAGCCATCAAACAATTAATAAATCAACCTAAATAAAACTTAGCCATCAAACAAATTATAACTTAGTCACAACATGAAAAACATTACAGTAATTAAAAAGCAAAAAAAATTGTTCTAGTAATTAATCTTTTGCTAATAAGTCAGCCGTCAAATGGCTGAGTTGTACGATAAGTCAGTTTATCACGGCTGAGTTATAGTTTTTTTACCATAACTCAGTCGTAACAACATCTCATAAGTCAGCCGTTTTTCATAACTCAGCCAGTCGAAAAATGGTAACTCAGCCGTGTCGTAGTGATAACTCAGCCAAAATTTTGACAACTCAACCATCGGGTGAAAACTCAGCCGTAAGGACAGCTGAGTTAGAGCATAACTCAGCCAGATTTTAATAAGTCAGCCGTAAGGACAGCTGAGTTAAAGCATAACTCAGCCAAATTTTAATAAGTCAGCCGTAACGCTTGGCAGACTTATGAACATAACTCAGCCAGATTATAATAAGTCAGTCGTCCGCTCTTACTCAAATTTTTTTCCGATAACTCAGCCGCAACATACTTATAACTCAGCCGCAACATACATTGTAACACGTTATGGCTGAGTTATGGTTACACGTCAGCGATTTCCGACGGCGTCTGATGTGGCAATGACGCGTCTCATAGTCTTTCTTTCCATTTTTGCAACCATAACTATGAAATCAAAATCTCAATACATTCTTCCGATCACCATTGAGACACCAGTCAATTCCATTTTGATAGTACACACCATTTACGAATCCTACTCATTGCTCTTACTCATGTGAACGTTACTTAAAGAGGAAAAACAAAATTAACCAAAAGCTTTATACTTTACGCAAAGAACAAGCAAATTCTGCATTACCATATCCAAAATTCTCAAAATTTCATCATAAAATTCTAATTAAGTACATGAGACTCCCAATTTCGAAACCCTAAAACCTAACCCCTCCCGTAAACAGAAGTTAGCCGAAATTGAAAAACCAAGACTTCAGGTTTGTGATCCAAAATCAAAGAACCCTAATCATAAAACAATATGCGATTTCATAATATTCTACTGACAGACTTACCTTGTGATTCCAGATCCTTCTATTCCAAACCCTTCCTCTGATTCCAGATCCTTCGATTCCAAATTCTTTTGTTGTTTCGGGAATTCGATCGCGAGAGAAAGAGAGAGAGGAAAAGAAATCAAATCAAGCTTCGCCAATTTCTTTTTCTTTTGTATTATTCTATCGTCCAACAGAAAAACAACACGTATGAGTCTCTACAACAAAATCAGGTTACTATATAACAACCTCCCTTAGCCTTTTTTTTTTTAGTTTTGATTTATTTTTTTCTTACAAAAGCCTATAAACCACTCTAAGAACTGACCGATAAACAAGCTCTCAGCTTCAACACCATATGCTCGAGATCGATTTTAGCACATCCCTTATGAGTTTGAGTGACTCGCTCTTGCTCCATAACACTAGCTGCTCCACGTGGCCTTCCCAAAACTAAAATTAACCACACATGACAATAAATAAGATTGTGATATGATCGACTCTGACGTTTCAGTTATCATCCGTTTCTCTTATATATCGTTTGTTTAAACATTCTAAAGTTAACTATCCTCTGTTTTCTATATAAATGATATTTAAAATTTTTTCATTAATTAATTTGGAAATTGAAGTACTTCACTTTCAACAGAGCATATATATATTTTCAAAATCTCAAGATGAACAAAATCATATTATACGAGTATGAGTTATGAAGTAGACCCCACCACGTGAATTATAATACTTGAGCAGCGCACATTTTGTATAATTAGTGATAATTGTTACTAGGAAACACCCACTGATCTTCTCCAATTTTTTTTTCAAATATACTTATTCAATTGTTGTCAATTGTCATGTGTTATATATGCATATATAATAGTATAATACTCTCCTTTTGGTAAAGAGTGCGCGTAATTCAACTCTAGGAAATAAAGATCTCAACGTGAAACCTCAAAATAATTAAACATTTAAATAATAACCAATATTTTAGCGTTTCCACATCTCCTTAGATCCAAGATGTGTGTTTTAAATGTATAAATACCATACATCTACAGTCCATATTCATCACAAACAAACAATCACATTCATCATTTGATTCCAAAAAAAAAGTAATCCAAGAAAACAAAGATGGGTAGCCTCACGCGTCTCATAGTCATTCTCTCCATTTTGGCAGCCATAACTCTGAAATCAAACTCACAATACCTTCTTCCTATCACAAAACACGAACCCACAAATCAATTCTACACCACTCTCAACATCGGATCCGCCACAAAATCGCCCGTGAACCTCCTCCTCGACCTCGGAACAAACCTCACCTGGCTCAATTGTCGTAAACTCAAATCCGTATCTTCACTCCGCCTAGTCACTTGTCAGAGCTCCACATGCAAGTCCATCCCCGGTAATGGTTGCGCCGGCAAATCCTGTCTTTACAAGCAACCAAACCCTCTCGGTCTAATCCCCGACGTAACCGGCCGTGTCGTCCAAGACAGAGTCTCTATCTCCACCACAGACGGCGGTAAATTCCTCACCCCAGTATCAGTACCCCGCTTCACATTCTCCTGCGCCGGTGAGAAAGCACTCCACGGCCTTCCTCCTCCAGTCGCCGGAGTTCTTGCTCTTTCTCCCGGATCTTCGTCGTTCACGAAACAGGTGACGTCAGCGTTTAACGTTATCCCTAAATTCTCTCTCTGCTTGCCTTCTTCCGGCACCGGTCATTTCTATATCGCCGGCATTCACTATTTTATCCCGCCGTTCAACAACAGCAGTTTTCCGATTCCGATGACTTTCACGCCCATTAGAGGCGTTGATTCAGGAGATTATCTAATCAACGTCCTCAATATCTACGTTGGCGGGACTCCCTTGTCGTTGAAACCCAATTTGCTTAACGGTGGAGCTAAACTCAGCACGGTGGTTCCTTACACCGTACTCCACACCGACATTTACAATGCTGTTGCTGAGTCGCTTACACTCAAGGCAAAGGTATTCAAAACAAAACCTCATCGTTTGATATCTAAAGATAAAAGCCACCTAAAGATTACAAGTTCATGTGGTGGATTTACTTAAGAATTAAAGATTACATCATAGTTCATACTTCATACTGATGCATTCGTATTAATTAACTATGAGGTGATATTTTTCTATGAAAACATCTTTTATATTTTTTTGACATTTGAAGTAGATCTACGAATATGAAACCATATATATATATATATATATATTCCCATACATATATATAGGTTTTTTGAATGATAAATTTCTGTGTTTCTTGAAAATTAATAAAGCGATAAAATAACTCTGTTTTATTTTTTATTTTATTTTTATTTATTTGTGGTTTGAATGATACAGGCAATGGGAATATCTAAGGTTCCATCGGTGGCGCCGTTTAAACATTGTTTCGATGCAAGCACTGCCGGTAATAAATTGACGGGGCCAAACGTGCCGGTGATAGAGATTGGTTTGCCGGGGAGGATGGGGGAGGTGAAGTGGGGATTCTACGGTGCGAATACCATGGTGAAAGTGAAGGAAACGGTGATGTGTTTGGCGTTTATCGACGGTGGAAAGAAACCGAAGGATTTGATGGTGATTGGGACACATCAGGTTCAAGATCATATGCTCGAGTTCGATTTCAGTAGGACGGTTCTTGCTTTTAGTGAGTCACTCTTGCTCCAAAACACAAGCTGCTCCACTTGGCCTTCCCAAAAATAGAATCAATCACACATGAGATCATCTTTGACTTTTCAGTTTAGTACACTTCTTGGTATTGTATGACACGTTTTCCATGACACATGTTTGTTCTTATCGAAATTTAAAATAATTAATTATCACCCTTTTCTCTTGAATATATATCGTTATTTTTAGTATAGTTTTATATTCGTTTATTTGATAAAATTAATGTTTAAGGATTTTGCACATTAACAAATACTTGTATATATATTTAAACCTAAAAGTCAAATTTAAATTTGTAAATTCAAAAGTTGAAATAAAATTTATTGTATCTATTATACTCTGAAAATCTCAGCTAAAACAAAATCAATGTGTTTCGAATTTTTTAATTTTTCTTAATTTTTTTTTTTGCATTGGAAATAAGAAATCTATATATATAAGATAAAATTATATATAGGATAAGAATAACCATGAGATTGAAAAGAGTATATACTAATTTCTTCTACAATATTGTATGAGAAGCTTTCTAATTTCTAATTTATATATAAATACTTAAATAGAAAGCTTCGAAAGAAATCTACCAAAGATTTCAGGGCAAGCTAAAGCTACCAAGGGAACACTTGATTATTATAAATAGACTATCAACTTCCATTATAACAACCATACCATTTTCCAAATCAAGAAACAAAACTTTATACAATAATGGCTGCTCCGATCAATTTGTTATTGCTCTTTATCATCTTAACCCTACAAACCTCCCTCGCCGTCGGCGTCAACAAACCAAACCCACCGGCTTTTCTACTTTCCTTGATCAAAGACAAAGCCACGTATCTCTACTACACAAACCTCAACCTCGGTAACAACAATCACTCTCCTCTCACTCACAGCCTTGCCGTCGATCTCGGCGGTGGCTCATCCGTTCTTCTCTGTTGCAACACCGCCGTCAAATCCACAACTTACCTCCCAATCCGCTGCAACTCCGCTAAATGCAAACAAGCCAAGCTCGACTCGTTCTGTTTCAACAAGACTACCACTTGTGGCAAATACGTTTCCACTTCCTTCACCGAGCATCCACTCAACACACTTCTCGGTCTTGACTCCGTCTCTCTCCTCATCTTGAAACGTAACGGCGTCACTAAAACTGTCCACTCTTCGCTGACTTTGACTTGCACCAACGACGGTAACGCCTTGAAACTCATGCCGGTGGTTGTTAACGGAACCATCGGTCTTGGAAAGTCCTTGATCTCACTTCCGTCCCAGCTCGCGTCCATGCACAAAACCCCGCGAAAATTCGCTTTCTGTTTGCCCTCTAAACCAACCGGTTTAGGGAGCCTTCTCATTGGAGGAAGCTCTCCTTACACTACCGATGTCTTCAAGAACTTATCCTCAACTCCTCTGATTGTTGACAGATCGTCCGGTCGGTACTTCATTGACGTGAACTCCATCGAAATCGCTGGAAAGAACGTTCCTTTGGATAAGAAAAGCCGTGGAAATGCTATGATATGTACATTGGCTCCTTTCACCATCTTGCAGACTTCCACTTACAAGGCCATCGTTAGGGAATTTGTGAGAGAAGCTAAGCTGTTGAGAGTCGCAGAGGTGAAGCCTTTCGAGGCATGTTTCAGCTCCAAAGGGATGGAAAGTGCAGCGGCGGTTCCGGTGATTGATTTGGTGGTGAACGGCGGAGCTAAATGGAGGATCAATAGGTGGAACTCGCTATTGAAGGTGAAAAGAGATGTGGTTTGTTTAGCGTTTTTGGACGGAGGTGTGAATATGAAGACGATGGAAATGGTGATCGGAGGTTTTCAGATGGAAGATCATCTTGTGGAGTTTGATCTCGAAGCTTCCAAGTTCACTTTCTCGTCTTCGCTTTTACTTCGCAATACTACTTGTACCCAAAACATGATTTTGTAATCTTTATATATCATCGACTGTTCCTCTTAATAAACCTCAAGAAATTAAAATAAAAAAACAACCGAGGGATTATTATAAGGAATACGGAATATACTATGAATATAAGGAGTCCTATTGTGAAGCTAAAGTACTAAAACGGAGTGGTCGTGCGTTTTACTAGTAGAAATTTTGAAAGTTTTTTGTTTAAAGCTTCGAATTCATACCATTTCACACGATATGTGACAGTTAGAACTTAGAACAATATCATATATAAGTATTTTGTTACTATTAGAATCGTATTGCAAATTTTTAAATTGTTCTATACGTTTATGAAAAACCTAATAGCCTAATTGGTGTGTATATGAAAGTTGGCAACATTTTTCTTCTTGACACACAACAGTGTAGTTTTTTTGTTAATCAGTTATTATTTTATTACTGGCCAATTGAATGGGATCAAATCATCCGTTTCGATCGGAGCATCAACCAGCGCAACCCGAGGCTATCATTCTTCCCTTCCCCAGCTAGAAGAAGAGCTTAAGCAACAACATCATTGGGCCCGACTACAATACAAGTCATGAGCGACAGCGTTGTGGCAGGGGGAAGCCATTGGGATATCACTGTTTGAGCTGAAGCTTTCCTTTAAACTGTACAGGAGGAAGAAATATAGTTACACAAAATTTCCTACTTTGCACCAACTGATCACATCACACCCTAAAAATATTACAAAGATTTTAGTTTTTTTGTTTTTTAATTTTAATATTTTCCCGTTTATATATATTTTCTTTTGTTTACACAAAAAAATATATATTTTGTAATCGTGTCTCTTATTTCTTTACATTATATTCAAATTCAAAACAATATACAACACTATCATATACTTGCTATATTAAAAAATATAAGGTATTTTGAAAGTGAAAAAATTGACGTGAACCCCAACCATGTCAGTTATATAAATTTGTAGTTCTGGAGCACTCAAGTTTGCATCCATTAAATACCATTTTAAAAAATATACTATCAATTTTTGCTAACTCTCAATCGGCGGATCTTTTTCATCTTTTCGAAACAATGAACTGTTGTCACTTGTCACGTAAATGATAATAGGCTAAGTTCTTGTAGATTTTCATTTTCTCTAAATGTGTTTAAAACTTGGAGAAATAATATATATGACTAATTCTATAAAAATAAAATCTCAACACAATAAAGAAAAACATAACAAACAGACTAAATTTTTTTTTAATTGATTAGAGAAACGTTTTTACAAAAAAGTACTGAATAAGAATAATTTACAGATAGATATACCGATTCTCCAAAACAAATCGAAGACTTAACTACTGCATGTGGGCGAGACTACTCGATATATGATATATCTTTCATCTTTGTCGGCAATAACCCATAAAGTACACGTGAGTCTTGCTGGATTTCACATTTTCAAATCTTCATCGTAAAAGAGAAAATTATTAAATGTTTTTTCGGCTCCAAAGTTCTAAATATGCTACTTTTGGTTAAAACTAAATATGATAAAATTATGTCAGTGGATACATTTATCAAAATGTGGGACAAAATGAACAATCAATTATTTTTCTATTAATGTAAAACCAACCCAAAACGAACAATATATCTAGACTAGCAATCAATCCGCGCTACGCGCGTTAGTTAGATTAAGATCTATTCCAAGTTTTGTTGTGTATATTTTTTTTGGTTTTTGTAAATTCATTTTACATTTATTTTCGTATTTAATTTTGGTTGCTTATGTTATTTTGTTAGATATTTTAATTAAATATGTTTTGCAGTAATTATAATTTAGTTTGTTGTTTTTAAAAAAGTTGAGATCATCTTCTGCGTTTATAATGCTTTTAAAAAAATATATTATTAAAAGTTAACATTGTTTAGTCGAAGTTGTTGTTTTGCTGTAGTTGTTAGTTGTCATTAATTTATTATTATTTTCTATTTTGTGGTTGGATTGTTATTTAATATTTTCATATGTATTTTGTAAACTATTGGAGTAATTTGTTTGTCAATGTTTTAGTGTTTGGAGTGAAATAGATTGTGGATTTTATTCAGAAAATAAAATAAAATCAATAACTTACATTCCTCTTTTTGGGGCTATTTTTGTTTGTTTTATTCGGGCTCAATTTCTCTGTAAAGCTTATAATTTGTAGGTTTATTGGGCCATTATTTGTATGTTATTGAGTTGAAATTGATTTGTTCTTTTTCATAATCCGATGTCTTCGTGAACGGATAGGAGAAGAACAATTTTCCGATCTAGAGGTCTGTTTGAGGATTGAACTTATGTCTTTGATGCTTGTAATCATTTTTTCAGTCATTCCTGTCGTAATCGTTTTCCCTTGATTTTTTTTTTGGAGTTTGTGTATGTGGTTTATTCCTTGCTCGCTTCGCATCTGTTGGGGATATTTGGTTTTCCCCTGTTGATTTCGTTAAAGGTGAATGTCAATTGGGTTGCAAATTTGTTTATATGAAAATATGTTGGCTTCTTTAGGTTTCCTAATTAAGTTGTGAGTTATTTTGTGTTCTTGGTTGTAATTTCTTTTCCCGTTTGTCCTGTGAGCGATTTTCTCGATTCGATGTGAGTTGTGTTTTGGGGAAAATTAATTTTCTTTAGGTTTCCTAATTAAGTTGTGAGTTATTTTGTGTTCTTGGTTGTAATTTCTTTTCCCGTTTGTCCTGTGAGCGATTTTCTCGATTCGATGTGAGTTGTGTTTTGGGGAAAATTAATTTTCTTGTTTACCTTGCTGTAATTTTATAAAGTCCATTTGTTTTTTTTTTTGTTTTCTCGGTTGTCGTTTTCATATAATTTTGTGTTAAGGTTATCTGATTGTGGCATTCATATATCTGAATCTTTTTAGTTTATTATATATGTGTTCATGTCTTTGTGTCTTTGTCTTTGGTGATGGATTTGTGAAGTGCTCCCAAATAATTTTAATTGATTTCTAGTTGTGTTTCCTTGATTCTTTAAAAGTGTTGCTTCGATTGCCTTGTTTTGATATTTGAAATTTTAAATTATGATCAGTTTAATAGAAAATTTTAACTATATTATTACCACTAATAAAAAATTATTATTGTATTCTTATTTTAACAGTTAATTAATTTTACATAATTATTTTTTAATTTAAACTTTTGTTAATTATGATTAACATGAATATGCACTAAATGAATATTTTAAATTTATTTTAAAATTAAAAATTGAATTCATAGGATTTAGAAATAGTGATGGGTCTAGAGACTTTGAATGAAATAGTGTTGGGCCTACAGATTTTATATGAAATTTAGTTGATCAATTTGTAATTTGTATGATTGTTTAAAGGGCTTATTAAAATCTGTAAAGCCCACAATATTAAAGAAGAAATAGCTGATGTGGCAGCATCAGAAGTGAGAAAAGCTAACTTTATATATATAGATTACCCACTCTAGTCTCTAGCAATGAATAGAAGTTCGATGTCTGCACACAAGCTAGTGTAAATATGTTGGACCGAGAGAAAATGAAGTACTTTAATACTTTTTTCTTGATCAAAATATCAAGTACGTACTCATCTCAAAACTCGACGTTGCTGATCATTTTTTTAGCCTCGACTGTCGGTAATTTTTTTTAGCTAAAGCCGGATTTAATATTTTTCTTTTAAAGTGGATATTAATTCCAATAAAACAGTTCTGAAAAAAAAATTACTTAAATGTCATCCAAAAATTGGTTTATTCCTTATATTAAACTTTTTGCCTCTTAAGTTTAGTTTTCCGATTTTTGATTAGAAAATAAAAAAAAAAACGCGTCAGCAAATTAAAATACACATCATTTTTTATTTCCACGTCACAACCCAAAAAAAAAAAACTTAATGGCTGATTTATAGTATTTACGAGAAGACAAAAGGTCTCGTCGATTCATATGATGGCTGAGTTATAATGTTTTGTGGCTGAGTTATAACAAGAAATAATCTGAAAGCAAACAGTTGATTTATGTTACTTGACGGCTGAGTTATAGTATTTACGGGAGAAGGAAAGGTCTCGTCGATTCATATGACGGCTGAGTTATAATGCTTTGTGGCTGAGTTATCACAAGGAATAATATGAAAGCGGAAAACGAAAGGTCTCGTCGATTAATATGACGGCTGAGTTATAATGCTTGACGCTTGAGTTATTGCACAAAATAAAACAAATGTATTACAATAATACTGCATCAGACAAGTGTTTGCATTGTGCCCAACTTGTTTACATCGAGAGCATGCGTTTAGCTCATGGCTAAACGCCTCCAATCCGTAGTCTTCAAGAACAAGCTCCACAAGCTTGTCGTGTGTTGTGCCTCCATCTATCTGCACAACTATACACCCTCTATCGTCGGTGTTAAATACATATCTCTGTTTCTTTACCCAATTACCAGAAACAACTAGTACCGGAACTGTGTCCATGAAAGAAAATGAAGAACAAGGTGAAGAAAAAGTAGAAGAAAAAGGTGAAGAAGAAGGTGAAGAAGAAAGTGAAGAAGAAGTAGAAGAACAAGGTGAAGAAGAAGGTAAAAACCATATAAGAACAAGAGTCGAAGAAACAACGTTTTGTATTTCCGGAGAAGAAAGATGATGATATGGAATGCTGACATGAATGATGCGTCTGACGTGGCAAGTCAGCCATCAAACAAATTATAACTCAGCCTAAATAAAACTCAGCCATCAAACAAATTATAACTCAGTCACAACATTAATACATTACAATAATTAAAAAGCAAAAAACTAGCAGCCAAATTCAGCCGCTTCATCAACTGAAAATATGTAACTCAGCCGTATCGTTTAATAAGTCAGCCGTAACTGAATAATATTCTAGTAATTAATCTTTTGCTATTAAGTCAGCCGTGAAATGGCCTAGTTGTACGATAAGTCAGCCTATCACGGTTGAGTTATAGTTTTTAACCATAACTCAGCTGTAACTACATCTCATAAGTCAGCCGTTTTTCATAACTCAGCCACCCGGAAAAAGTTAATTCAGTCGTGTCGTAAGGACGGCTGAGTTAGAGTATAACTCAGCCAGATTTTAACAAGTCAGCCGTAACGCTTGGCTGAGTTATGCTCTAAGTCAGCCGTCCGCTCTTACTCAAATGTTTTTTTCCATAAATCAGCCGCAACATACCTATAACTCAGCCGTCATTATCTATGTAACGCGTTACGGCTGTGTTATTTAATACACATCAGCGATTTCTGACGTGGCGTCTGATGTGGTAATGACATTTTTGTAATTACGTTTTTCCCGGTAACATAAAACAAAGTTACACTGAATATTTTGAAAATACCCGAAATATTCTAATTAAAAAAAAATTGTAAATTCTGGTAATATTACCTTAAATGTATGACCTCTGAGTAAATCTCCCCAAAAAAAATTTCCCAATCCATAGACATCGAGTGTCGGTATTGAAGCCCCAGTGGGATTTTTCAATATAATATGTTCCAGAAAACGTGATATATTTGGTATAAAAAAAAAAAGGAGCAAATAGACATTTTTCTTAATATTGTATAGTATATTTATTTCTGTTGTTTTAGAAAGATATAGACATTTTCTAAGAAAACCTTGTTTCGTAAAAATAGGTGTTTCATGCAAAATTTATGATAACACTTAGTTTTAGTCCTATTCAGTACTAGAAATCAACCTCTCGCTATATTTTTTATATTTGAAAATCTTAATTTACATATTAAAATGAGACAACGCGGGAAGATAGATGCTTCTGGGTTCTGACTGTCATTCCAGAATGACAAAAACTTACCGAAAATGTTAAAATCTAAAATCGCAAAAAGAAACGAAGAGGACACACACCAAAAAAAAAAAAAAAAACGAAGAGGACACATAACATTCTATAAATATACATGATGGTTAGTCTTAGTAATTCACATCACAAGTCAGTCCCCAAGTAACAACTCTCCAAAAAAACAGAAAAAATGGCTCCTCGTGTGATCTTTCTTCTCCTCTCCCTTGTTTTTCTCTACCTCGCAAACACATCACACTCGTTGGAAAAGTTTCAATCATTTATACACCCAATAAAAAAAGACGAGGCCACAAAAACCTATACCATCCCTCTGTCCATCGGCTCAAGTTCCAGTCAGGAGTTTGTCCTTGACCTCAACGGAGTCACACCGTTATCGCAAAACTGCGCCACAGCCGCCAAATCCTCCACCTTCCACCCCATCAGATGCGGCTCCACGAGATGCACCTACGCAAATCCGAGCTTCTCCTGTCCCAGCAACCCCACCACTAAGACGAAGACCCCGTGTCGCTCCTCCGACAATGCCCGGCTCTTTCGAGAAACCGTCCCGTTATTATACTCATACAACGGTGTTTACACTATGGATAGTGAAAAGAGCTCTTCGCTGACTTTGACCTGCATTGATGGTGCTCCTTTGAAAGGAACCATCGGTCTCGCTAATACTCACTTGTCCATTCCCACGCAGCTAGTCTCCATGTACAAGCTTCCTCCAAAGATGGCTCTCTGTTTGCCTTCCACCGAAAAATCAGAAACTTATTCAGGTGACTTTTGGATCGGTAAAGGGGAGTATTACTATCTGCCTTACTTAAAAGATGTTTCTACGATCTTTGCCTCCACGCCTCTGATCGGTAATGCCAAGTCCGGTGAGTATTTAATCGATGTGAAGTCCATCCAAATCGGTGGACAGAACGTTCCAATACTCCATGGAGCCACAAAGATCTCCACTTTGGCTCCTTACACCGTATTGGAAACTTCCATATACAAGGCTCTTCTCACAGCCTTCTCCGGAAACGCCAAGATGGCTAAAGCTCCAGTCGTGAAGCCTTTTGGTGCGTGCTTCAGCTCCAATGGAGGACGTGGAGCTCCCGTGATCGACCTAGTGCTGAGCGGAGGGGCTAAGTGGAGGATCTACGGGTCTAATTCTCTGGTGAATGTGAATAAAAACGTGGTTTGTTTAGGGTTCGTGGACGGAGGTGTGAATCCGAAGAACCCTATAGTGATTGGAGGATATCAGATGGAAGATAATTTGGTGGAGTTTGATCTCAAAGCTTCCAAGTTTTCTTTCTCTTCTTCTCTTTTGCTTCACAACACTTCGTGTTCAGTGGCAAGGTTATCACCTTTCTAATTAATGTACGTGATAATATATCGATGTTGCATATCATTTGCTTTCAACAATAAATAAAGCGAGATACAGCAGCAGTGTCGTTTTGAATAAGTTAAACTTTTATAAAGACCAGAGAACTTGCATTCTCGTCTTCTCGAATACCGACGGTAGAAAGAAAATTAATTTGAGGTTGGAAAAAAAAAAAAGAAAATTAATTTGACTTGGTCCCGTCAAAACGACTTGCAATTTCCTCGACATTAACAAACTCACTTTTAGTATACTTAATAAACTAAAAATTAGATTCAGTTATTTATAATAAAAAAAAAAAGATAATAGAGGACAAAATACGGTTTTTACAGATTATTCGAGCTATCATTAAAATATGTACAAAACAGATTAAATAAAACAAAGCGGAATAAGTTTGGCTAGAAGCCTGTGAACAAAAAAAAAAAGTATGGCTAGAAGCCTAGAACTAGACGAGACATGTATAAGCGTCGGACAAATCAATTTAAGACTTTGGATATGTAAAGATTGGGAACTGCAAAGAAACTTTTGTTTTAAGAAAAAAAGAAAGACGTTTTTACATAGAGAATACTTAAGTTCCATAGAAATTTGAAAATATCTTATATTATGAAACAAAAATTTTTTTTTAAAAACATCTTATATTTTGAAACAAATGGAGTATTATCCTTGTTTTGTGTTATACTTCCTCTGTCTCATATAGATTGATGCTTTAGAAAATATTTCTTGTCTCTAAAAGATTGATTTTCTATATTAAAAAATTAAAATGATCTTTTTACTTTATATTTCATTCTAAATGGCATAATATTTATGGGTTATGTTTTCTCTTTCTACCATAAAATAATTAGAAATTAGTTTAAAAATAAAATGATAAACTTTTTCTTAATATATGTAACATTATTGAAACATCGATCTATGTGAGACAGAGGAGTAGATCACAATTATAATTATTTTATCACAATTAAAAGATTGATTTTCTAGATTAAAAAACTAAAATGATCTTTTTACTTTATATTTCATTCCAAATGACATAATATTTATGGGTTATGTTTTCTCTTTCTACTATAAAATAATTATAAATTACTTTAAAAATAAAATGCTTAACTTTTTCTTAATATGTGTAAAATTATTGAAACATCAATCTATGTGAGATAGAGGAATAGATCACAATTATAATTATTTTATCATAACTAATTTAAATGATAAAACGTATATATATATATATATATAAGGAAAAAAATAATTGTAAAAAGTGAAATGACCTTAGTGCAGTGGCAGGAAGTAGATCTATTTGTAGAAGACACCATCACACCCGGAATCGAGTCCCGGTTCCTACGAATGTAGGAATTTAGCTAATAGGTCGGTCAGTTATGATCCAATAGTTAAAAAAATATATATATAATTGTAAAAACAATTTATTTATTGTACTGGTGTTAATTTAAAAGTTTTAGTTAACATTACTAAAATTTAAAATTTATGGATGTCATACGGCCCTATAGTCCTTAACTGTCTCCGCCCCCATGACGTAGAAGGTAGAACTAGATTCTATTTCTCGTGTTAGCGTTATTTCTTGTATAACAAAGCGAAGCAGATTTTTCTGAACTTAGTTTTCCACTCCTCCAAAACAGATGAGCATGGGCCATCTATCTCGTAGAGCTTAGTGTCATCGAGAACTATGTTTATTGTACTTGAACCAGCAAAATAAAGCTAAAGTGACCATAGAAGAAGACACAAAAATGTTTAAATTGCACGAGATACATCTGGAAAATATATGGGAATGTGGTCCAGATATCGTGTCATTAAATCAAAACACATGCTTTTCTGTATTTCTAATTTTCTATCGTCAAAGCTCGGAAAAAGTCTCATAAGTTACACAGCAATATAAAGGTATATAGATTTGGAAATATATGGGCATGCGGTCCATATATCATTAAATATATAAACACATGCTTTTCTGTAATTTATTGCTAGTTGGCCCTCGACTAAGAGCAAGTTTATTGGGGGGTTCATATAAGAGGAGTTCTTAAATTTTTTATGAATTAATTATGTACTGTTTGGAATATAAAAATCCATGATATCTTAGATAAAATTTTCTCTTTTATTGGTAGGTTCTTATTTTGGGTCTCTTATTTTTGAAAATATTGTTTTTTAAAATTTTAAATAGAATAGAAGTGGTATAAATGTGTAAACATTTAAGATTTTATAAATGTGTAAACAACAAAGAAGAAATACTCATAAAAGAGGTACCTGTTGCATACTACTCACATTATGATTCAAAACAAAAAAATAAGGCAGTCCAATAATTCTCTGTAGAAGATACAGCAGATAATAATTCTATTACTTGTTAATATGACAATAAGGCTTTGATTTGTTTCAATCAAATCTAGCTCTATTGATGACTTTTGTGGAAATCGGCGGTCATGCTAGCTCTTTTTTGCTTCACGATTAGAACTTTTTGGTTTAGGATTCTCGGTTCTTGGTCATATATTATATCAAAAATTCAAATGCTATTGTTACAACTAGATTATAAACATGGGATCATGTGAAAAATTACATATCAGTTTTCAATGTATTTGAGTGTGAGAATGAAACCAAACAACATTACAAAACCTGTGAAAAGAGGTCTTTGTGTTCTTCGAGGATGAATTTAACTAACAACTCAGAGCCCTCCTGAGTTGTAAATACTTGCTTGTGCTAGCTTGGTCTGATATTTGTAGAGTCAGGTACATCAACAGGATAAGAGTCGATAAAGTCGAGCCATTTGTTTTCTGTATTGGGCACCACTTCTCGGATGCATCTCCACACTGCACTGTTACACTTGAACCCACTTCCGAATGCAATCTGCAAGACCCTATCGCCTTCTTTCATTCTCCGTTTTGCTTCCAAGTAAGAGCATCCTGTGAATCATGACAGTACATCAACTGACAAAACATTGCATATACGGAATTAACATAGACAGAATCAAGCAAACAGAGAGATAGAGATTTGAGAACACACTTACTAATTGTCTTCCAGAGTTACGATGCCATAGTAGAAAGCATCGTAATAGAAACACTGCAAAAACAAGCCACTACTAACATCAGAGATAGCCTCACATCACATATGAAATAACAAGAACCAAACAATATAGATTCCGAGAAAAAGAAACAGAGGAAATATAAAACAGAACAAACAATGACTTGGTCTTACCTCATGTCTGGTTTCGCAGGGACCGAGGCAAAGCTTGCACCCATACTCCTGCTCGAGAGCCTGGCCGAGAAGGTGAGAGCTAGAATGCCAGAAAGTATCACGGCCTTGGTTGTTGTCAAATCCCAAAATCTCGAGGGAACAATCACCTTCTAGAAATCTGCCCTGCAATGTCCATTGGTGTGGTCTCCCATCTCTACTGCTGCACCCTAGTGTATTCTGAAAGAAACGTATTTACTTGATCGGATCGTGTGGGAGAGATTGAAGCTTCTCGAGGTGATCGGCTTGGATTTGCTGAAAGAGCCTGATATGCTTGGAGATGACTGATGAGAGATAAGCCTCATCCTTGGGAGGAAGGCTACTCGCCATTGATAGAGAGGAGCAGAGAATTACTGTAGGAGCAGAGAATCAGCATATCAGCGAGACATGAAGGCCAAATCTTTTCAAATTCATCATAACCAGAGATTAAGAAGACAACATCTACTAATCATATGGATCATATCGGAACACCAAGAACCCTAATGAACTAACAAACATCAAATAACCCTAAATTGCGATCCAAAATCAAAGAACACTAATCATAAAACACTAATCGGGATTGATTCAATCACTAATTGTATTGAGAAACTTACCCTCTGATTCCAGTTGATTCAATCTCTTCCGATTGAGTGGACTCCAAATTCAAATCTTTGTCTTTTCGGGACTTCAATCGCATCTGCTCCGACCGCGACACAAAAATTTTATAGCGACACGAAGAGAGAAAGAGAGAAAGAGAGAAAGAGAGAAACCAAAAAAATTATTCGCGAAACAAAATTTTTTTTTAGCCTTCTCTATTATTCTCTCGTCCAACCAAAGAGAGACACATGTCGTCTCTTATACCCGAAGAGAGGTTGTTATATAAGAGGATCTCTTCAATTTTTTTTTCCTTTCTGATTTATTTTTTCTCCAAAAACTACTTAAAACCCCCCTAAAAACCCCTTACATACCACCGATAAACATGGTCTAATGCTATTTTTAGCATCTCTATGTAAGTTGACCATATATCTAAATAATTTAAATTTGCTACATATGATATAAGATTATGTTTTCAATCTGTAATTAAACGAATATACGTAGTTTTGAGTCTTTTGACGTTGAGAGAACATGGGTGTAAGAAAAAAACTTTTGACTACCCTTTTTGGGCTTAGGACCTTCTGTCTCTAGTAATGTCTTTCACTAGGTTAGAGATTAGAATTATCGACTGAAAAACATTTCCCTTTTAGCCGTTTTTATCCTCTTTATCGTTCTTTGCTGGCTTTTTAGCTTGATTTCGATCTTGTTTTTAGGATTTGTTCAAAGTTCATCCGCAAAGTTTGGTTTTTTCTTGAGTCGCAAAGATGTCCTCTACTATGGATAAAGCTTTGATGACTATGTCTTTAGAAGAAGTTGAAGAAAAAGTGTCGTTCGAAATGCCAGATCTACCAGAATTTCTATTAGTGGAAAGGAATTCTTTGAGTTTGATTGGGCGCACGTTAAATCCGCCGTGTCAACCGATGAAGAATTTGATTCGAGATATGCCAAGGAAGTGGCAAAAACCGGGAAGAATGAGAGGAGTTGCTTTATCAAATGAAAGATTCCAATTTATCTTTGACTCTGAACACGATCTGTTGGAGGTTTTAGCAAAGGGAGCTCATACGTACAATGATTGGTCTATAGCAGTGGACAGATGGTACGAGAATCCGCCGGCGAATTATCTTCAGAGAATACCAATTTGGGTTCAGATATGGAACACCCCGGTCAATTATTACACGACGACAACTATTACTGCTTTGGGAAAGCTCATAGGAGAAGTTAAGGGAGTAGATTTCGATCCAGAGAAACCCCAAATCCAGGAGTTTGTTAGAGTCAAGGTTTTGTTCGATGTGTCACGCCCGCTCAGAAGATCAAAGGAACTAACCCTGCCACGGGGGGGATCTACGGTGATAAGGTTCCAATATGAGAGGGTTCAGAAACGTTGTTTTGAATGTCAAAGGCTCACCCATGACAAAGATGTGTGTCCTCTTTTGATTCATAAGTTGGATCAGGAAGCAGAACTGAAAAAAGCTGGGAAGGGTCCTGTAAAGATTCCAAAAGCTTTGTTTTTAAAGGAATATGATCCACTGTTTGAGATTTTGAGAGAAGATCAGGTAGGGATTGACCCCTCTACAGGAAGACAGAGGATTGCCAATGATGTGCTGGAAGGGATGAGGCAATATTTATTGGCTAATAATAATGAGGATAGGCAGGTCAAAGCTGATCGCATCATAAAATCTGTGAGAGAAGTAGAAAAAGATCCGATAGCAAAGAAGACAGTTCTGAGATTAGAGCCTCCTCCTGTGGTTCACTTTGATGTTAACAAGGATAAGGGATTAGTTTTCAGCTATGAAGGGATGGATAGTGTAGCACAGAGAGAAAGGGGTATGGACTTGGACTCATTGGGGTTCTCAGAACCAGGTCAGAACAGTGAGGTCGGCAGAGGTTTTGGTTTAAGTGGTTTTCAGCAGGATCCAGACTCGTTTGGTGATTTCTTGGCGTTGTCTCAACCTTTTTAGGACAGAGTTACGGGTTTTAGGACTGGCTTCAGTGAAGCTGGTTCTTTTGGCTCTAAACCAAAAAAAGGTAAATCAAGGAGTAGACCTCCGACTCGTCTAAGAAAACCAAAAACCAAGGATAACACTCAACCTGGAGTTTCCCAACAGCCTCAGTTGGATTTAACTTGATATGCGAATGATAAGAGGAAGGCAGACGGTGGAGGAACAAGCACTGCAAAAATGTTAAAGCTTAATCCTCCTAAGGTGATCCCAAAGGGGGGATCGCCCAACGCGTAATGAGCATATTGAGCTGGAATTGCCAAGGCTTGGGATGGTCTCAAGACTTGGTGATTCCTCGTCTCAAGGATTTGCGTAAAAAGCATTTCCCTGAGATTCTGTTCTTGATGGAGACTAGGGGCGGACCTAGTAAGGAAGGAGGTGGGTCACCTGACCTGGGTAAACTAGATAAATAGATTTTTTTTACATGTTATAATGTAAAATTTCAGTAGCACAGATGGTAAATTCTGCACTGGTGACCTTCACATACCCGAGTTCGAACCCCCAATTTGACTAATTACTATTTTTTCCCCTGTAACTGACCTCCCTCAGTTTTTATCCTGGGTCCACTACTGATGGAGATGATGCAGTGTCGAGACAAGTTGGTTGATTTACAGTGTATTCTGGGTTATGACAGACTCCTCACAGTGAATCCTATAGGAAAATGTGGTGGTTTGGCCCTTCTGTGGAAAAGCAGTGTACAATTGAATATTTTGTATGAAGATAAACATATTATAGATGCTCAAGTACAGTTTGAGGCATCAAATTTCTTTCTTTCCTGTGTATATGGGGACCCGGATTATAGTAGTAGTAGTATGGTGTGGGAAATGCTTAGTAGGTTTGGAGTGGGTCGAAGGGACAGATGGTGTATGATAGGAGACTTCAATGCTATTTTGCATAATGGGGAAAAGATTGGGGGCCCTAGAAGAGGAGATAATACCTTCAAACCTTTTACTGAGATGCTTGAAGTGTGTGGCATGGGGGAAATGGCTAGTAGTGGAAATATGTTTACTTGGGGAGGTAGAAGAGGTGATCACTGGATACAGAGCAGATTGGACAGGGCCTTTGGAAATAAAGATTGGTTCCTAAGCTTTCCAGCGGCTAATCAAGCTTTTTTGGATATGAGAGGCTCAGACCATCGCCTAGTTTTGGTCAAGTTGATGGAGTCTCAAGAGAAGTATAGGGGCCAATTTCATTTTCACAGGAGGTTCCTGAATAACAAAGAGGTTAAGAAAGCCATTGAAAAGGCTTGGAAGCAGGGTTAAATGGAGAAGGGGTTCTAGTGTCGCAAAGGCTCAGAGATTGCAGAAAGGCTTTAAGTTCTTGGAAAAAGGAAAATTATGTGAATTCCAGGGACGAGATACACCAGTGTGAGATGGCTTTGGAGAGAGTTCAATCAGAAAGATGGCCAAATTTGCATCAGGTACACATCCTCAAACGAGAACTTGCAAAAACTTATAGAGCAGAGGAGAAATATTGGAGACTACGCAGTCGACATAAATGGCTGAGAGCGGGCAATAGAAACTTGAAATATTTCCATGGCTCAGTGAAGGGGAACAGAGCTAGAAAAAGGATTGATCAGTTGAAAGATGCTCATGGGGTTTAAAAAAGATCTGAAGCTGCAAAGGGAGACGTAGCAGTCGATTATTTTAATAATCTTTTCAAGTCCTCCAATCCTCAGAGTTTCCAGACGTGGTTTGATGAGTTTCCCTCAAAAGTGTCGAATGAGATGAATGAAACTCTGATAGCTACTGTGTCTTCATAGGAAATCAGAGAAGCAGTCTTTTCTATTGATGCCTCAAAGGCTCCGGGTCCAGATGGTATGTCAACCTTGTTCTTCTAGAAGAATTGGCAGATAGTGGGTAAAGAGTTTACACAAGAAATCAAAAGGTTTTTTGAAACGGGAAGTTTTCCTGCAGAGTGGAATTATACCCATTTTTGCTTGATCCCAAAAGTTCATCATCCGAATGAAATGAGTGATCTAAGACCAATAAGCTTATGTTCAGTACTCTACAAGACTATCTCGAAGATCTTAGTGAACAGGATGCAAGAGGTCCTCCCGCACATAGTTTCAATCAACCAGTCCGCTTTTGTGTCAGAGAGGTTGATAACAGATAACATCCTAGTGGCTCATGAAGCAGTTCATTGCCTAAAGGTGCATTCAGAGATCTCCTCACAGTTTATGGCGGTGAAGACAGACATGTCTAAAGCGTATGACAGATTGGAGTGAGGCTATTTGAGGGCAATGTTGACTACGATGGGGTTTCATGTAAGGTGGATAGACTGGATTATGAAGTGTGTGACGACTGTTACCTTTTCAGTGCTTATCAACGACCAACATTTTGGTATGATCCTTCCGCAGAGAGGTTTAAGGCAAGGAGACCTGCTTTCGCCGTTCCTCTTTGTCCTTTGTACTGAGGGGTTGACTCATCTATTAAACAAGGGACAAAGAGAAGAAAAGATCCAGGGAATCAGATTTTTTGAGGAAGGTCCGGAGGTCCACCATTTGCTATTTGCGGATGACAGTTTATTCATGTGCAGAGCAGATTTGGTCCAGTCAGGCTTTCTCATGGAGACGTTGAGCAAGTATGGAGCGGCTACAGGGCAGTCAATAAATTTGAATAAATCGTCGATCACTTTTGGATCAAAAGTTTGCCATATGACTAAGAAAGGTATTCAAGAAAAGATGGGAATCCTGAAAGAAGGTGGTGCTGGGACATATTTAGGACTCCCTGAATGCTTCAGCGGATCAAAGATTGAACTGATAAACAATCTAAGGGATAGAGTGAAGTCAAAGACCTCGAGTTGGTTCTCAAATCTCTTATCGCAAGCGGGGAAGGAGGTTTTACTTAAATCGGTGGCCCTTTCAATGCCGGTGTTCGCTATGTCCTGCTTCAAACTACCCAAGAAAACTTGCGAAAACATAACTAGTGTTATGGCATAGTTTTGGTGGAGCAATGCAGAAAAAGCAAAGAAGATACATTGGCTCAGTTGGGAAAAGCTGTGTCTTCCAAAGGACAAAGGGGAAATGGGATTCAGAGATGTCCATACCTTTAACCAAGCTCTGTTGGCTAAACAAGCTTGGAGACTACTGCAGGCCCTAGAGAGCTTATTCGCGCAAGTCATGAAAAGCAGGTATTTTCCGAATACAGGTTTTTTAAATGCGACTTTGGGAGCAAGTCCATCTTATGCGTGGAGAAGCATTTTGTTTGGGAGAGATCTTCTGGTACAGGTTTAACTAAAAATATTGGGAATGGGAAATCTTTCAGAGTCTGGTTAGATAGTTGGGTTGATGATGAGGGTTTGAGACCCCCTTGGAGAAGAAACAATGTCTTCAACCCGGATCTCAGAATTTCTGATTTGGTAGATAGGACTAATCGAACATGGGATGCAGAAGCTCTGGCCTATCATTTTCTACCGCAGGATATTGAGAGAATCAAAAGGATAAAACCAGTCCCTGAGATAGAGGATTTCTATACTTGGAAGTACAACAAAAGTGGAGACTTCTCGGTTAAGTCTGCGTATTGGGTGGCTTCTCAATCGCTAAACCCCTCGATAAGAGAGGAAGCAAATGTGCAGCCTTCAACAAATCCGTTAAAAGAGCAAGTATGGGGATTACAGACGGACCCGAAGATTAAGGTCTTTCTTTGGAAGGTGCTGTGTGGGGCTCTACCGGCCGCATATGCTCTGTGTGGGACTCTACCGGCCGCAGATGCTCTGTGTGGGAGAGGTTTGAGGATTGAAAACCTTTGTCAAACTTGTGGTGGAGAAGAAGAAACGATCAATCACGTTTTATTTTCTTGTTCTTTATCTCGCCAGTTGTGGGCGATTTCGGGGATCCCATCTCCAGAGCTAGGGTTTCACAATGGGTCGGTTTTATCAAATATTCAATACTTCTTATTGTATATGAAGAACTCTCGGTGGCCGAAAGAGTTAAAAGAAACGTTCCCTTGGGTGATGTGGAGAATCTGGAAGAATCGAAACCTGGTGGCTTTTGAAGAAACAAACTTCTCACCGCAAGAAACGATCACTAAAAGTAAGGAAGACTGGAAGGAATGGGTTGAAGCTCAACAGGAATCAGATGAGGAGGAAGAAGTTGAAACTCGGGGGGAAGGGGAAGTCCCAAGAGGAAGAGAACCGAGACAAATGTCAAAGAAACCAGGATGGAAAAGACCGGCAAGGGATTGGATGAAATGTAATATAGGAATTTCTTGGTCGGCTAGAAATCAGTTGATGGGTTGTGCGTGGGTCCTAAGGGACCAAGATAGAAGGGTCTTGTTACATAGTAGAAGAGCTATGGCAGAGGTCCAGGATAAGCAAGAAGCTCAGCTAAAAGGGCTCTTGTGGGCTATGGAAAGTATGGGAAGCCATAGGATAGAGAATGTGGTTTTTGGTTTGCAGGATCAGCTTTTGGTAAAGGTGGTGACAAAGCCTGCATTATGGCCTTCATTTCGATACCAATCAAATGAGGTGCGGAGACTGAGGGGAAGTTTCTAGGATAGTAAATTCTTTTTGGAAAACTCATTTTCAAACAGAGGAGCTTTTAGGTCATCTCCACCGCTAGAATTGGGGAGCGTTACTCAACAACACAAAAATAATAATATTTTAATTGTATAGCTATATTTTTAATTTTTTATTAGAGATGGACCAATCACAGAAGCTAATGTATTAGTAACAGGGAGAGAAACGATTCTCCCAGAAGGACTTTGAGCACCACTATATTTTATCTCTCTTAGCTTTTTAATATTTTTATTTTGTTTATTTAGAGTAACTGTGATTAAGTAACTCCACTGCGATACCCTTATGATAGCACAGAGTGTCACTCAAATTTGTAGACTCCAATCGTATGTGGCGATGGGGCATCCCGAATGGTTGAGGTACTTATTTGCTGAATACAAAAGACTATCCTCTGATTGAACTTAAGATTTTAATGGCTGGAGTAGGATTAGCCATTCTTTTGGTATAGTTAGAAATAGAGGTTTAACTTTGTCTGTTATAGAAACAGAGGGGACTTTTGGTTAAGATGCAGGGTATAAGGATGGTCTTAAGGATGTAGATGTTTTTGTAAAACGGAAGATAAACCTATATTATCAATATAAAACCAGTTGACAAAAAAAGAGAGTCTTTTGACGTTGAAACTAGTATTTAATAGTGTAAGGGTGTTTTGATATTTTTTATTCTGTTTATTAAAATATAATTGTAATAATAAATATTATCATAAAATACTAAAAATGTCACCAATAAAAATATATTATCCTCATGTGGGATTAACATCTAGTGTGAGTTTTGTGAATCAATTGTGACCTCTTGCTTCATTTAAATTCATTGCAAACAAATAAACATATAAATATATAATGTATTTACATTGACATGTTACATAAAGGCAAAAGTGAACATAAGTACATAACCATCCCATAACGTCGTAAGCTAGGTTCGCAAAGGCATGTCAATTAGGGCTAATGTCCGAGGACTAGTCCGGCCTAGCTCTAAAAAATATTGGGCTCGAGTTTAAGTATATATGTCTAAAATAAATCATATCTTTTGGGTTCAGCCTGTTCAGTTTATAGGTTTTTTTGGTCTTAGCCCGATCGAGATCGAGCCCAATATTTTTACTTTTTTGTACTTTAAACAAATATATTTGTACTTTTTTGTTAATATTTTTGTTTGATTGCAATATCTGATTAATAATTTATAGTAAATAAAGTTTAAAACTCTATTCCTAGTTTTTTCATATTTACTTAATAACCTTACTTAATATTTTTATTACAATATTTGATTAATGATTTATTATAAATAAAGTTTAAAACTCTAATTCTAGTTTTCATATTTACTTAATAACATTACTTAATATTTTAAAAAATTTTATTTGTGATATTATATAAATTATATATTGTTTTATTTAGCTAAAGTATAAAAAATTTATTTAGTTATAAAATTTTTCTTTTAAATTAAGTGGGCTTTAGTGAATATGGATGAGTTATTTAAATTTGATTGATTTGTTTTATAGTGCACCTTTAAACATTTCTTTTCAAGACTTTATAAGTTTGAAATTTTGATATATGTAAGATAAGCCTGGAAAAGCCCAAAAAACCCTATAACCCTGTTAGGACTGGATCTGAGCTTTGAAATATAGACTCAGAAATATTTTGAACCGGGCTGTGCTGGACTCAAACATATGCGGCCTTTATGGATGTCGGGCCAAACCGAACCGGGCCAGCCCGATTGACATCCTTAGACCATTTTCATCGGTGATTTTTAGGCAATGTCTGAAAAAAAATTAATAATTAAAAAACGAAAAAAGAGGAAAGACAATGTGATTTTGTCTCAAATAAGACATTTTAAGACATCTTTTTGACACTCATGTGCCACTTGCCTCATTTTGATTGGTTTAGTTTTAAAAAACAGTATAATTTAATTATTTAATTAAATTATGCAAAAAAGTTAATATTAAATTTATCTGATCATTAAATGTGTCACCGATGTGAATGCTCTTATATCACACATTCTCATCTCTTGTATAACTCTATAGTAGATTCTTCTGCAGATACCAGGTTCGTATATGTCCTGGAGATGTATAGTTATCATACACGGACCAACAGTCCTGGAGATGTATAGTTATCATACATGGACCAACAGTTTTTTTGTGATCCAACGTATAGTTATATAAAAATCTTTTTAATATTTTTTTTATCAACAAAAGATCAGTTCAAACGAGCCAGTGAAAAGAAAAATTGTTTACATACAAAACATTATGCGGAGATGTGCGTGTATGGCGTACCAAACAATCCGCTTTTAAATGCAAATGTAAAAGTGGATTTTTTGGCACACTATGCACGCACATCTCCGCATAATGTTTTGTATGTAAACAATTTTCCTTTCCACTGGCTCGTTTGAGCTGATCTTTTGTTGACAAATTTAGATTTAGGGTTTAGTGTTTAGAATTTATGAATTAGTTTTAATATAAAAAAATTAGTTCAATTTTGTGGTATTTTGGAAAAAATACAATTTAGTTGTATTTTTGGGAAAAAAACTAAAAGTGGTATTTTTGTAAAAAAAAGTTATTTTTAGTAATATTTATGAGAATTGCTCTTAAATTAAAGGGAATATAAAAACAAATTAAACATAAGAATTTTTTTAAAAAGTTTTTGATTGTACTTCATATGATTTTGTAAGAAATATTAACATATTTAATTTGTTACTTACAAAATAATTTGGATTTTAGTTATTGATGTGTTCGTTTATAGGAACAACTTAAACTAATGTGTTGAATATCATTATAATATTTTATTTTTATCAGTAATAATGATTTATAACCTGCTCTAATATATGAAAAGAAAACTATTATCAAAGTTGAACAATTAACCTCAAACTCAGATTAATTGGGAAATGAGGGAATAATATTATTTTGTAAAAGTGAGCGTTATTTGATTTTAGACAACAAATCTTAATGTCAATCTCAAGTCTCGTACTTTTTTTCTTTTTTTTTTCTAACAAAAAATTAGCTCAAACTAGGCATAATGAAAAAAAATTGTTTACATGCAGAGCTCAAACGAGCTCAAGTCTCGTACTATCATGTATAAAACAATACTGCAGTTTTATTAAAGTAGAACTATTGACCGTACTATTTTTGGTATTTCATTTCCTTAGACCCGAGATGTGATTTACATCTATAAATACCAGACATCTATACTATCTTCAAGACAACAAACCATCACAAGAAAAACCTAGAAAACAAAGATGTTTGGGGGTGACTCGCTTCCTTGTCTTCCTCTACATTGTAGCCTCCCTAACTCTAAATCTAAATGCCCAATACCTCATTCCCATCACCAAACACGAAACCACCAAACAATTCTACACCACTTTAAACATCGGCTCCGCCACAAAATCTCCGGTCAACCTCGTCCTCGACCTGATAACAGACCTTTCATGGCTCGACTGCCGCAAAATCACATCTTTATCCACTTTCCGCAACGTGGGCTGCAACACTTCCCTCTGCAACTCCCTTTTCTCTAGTGACTGCAGCAATGTAAACACATGTCAATGCTATCAACCTAACCCTATCAACCGAATCCGACTGGTTGCTCGCGTAGGCCAAGACAGAGCCTCCTTCGCAACCACTGATGGCAGCAATTTCCTCGCCTCAGTTTCCTTCCACAACTTCACATTCCTCTGTGCCGGCCAGAAAGACCTCCAAGGCCTATCTCCTCCGACCGCTGGAGTTCTTAGTCTCTCTCCCAGAGTATTGTCGTTCCCGAAGCAAGTGACTTCAGCGCTCAAAGTCATCCCCACTACAAGAAAGTAGTGCTATTGCAACAATATATTTGCTATGATTGTATTCGTTACAATTTTGTAACAAATTCTGCTACATTTTTGCAATGATTGAATGTATGTCACAATTTTATCACAAAGTTATTGCAAAGTAATGACAAATCTGTTCGTTGCATTTTTTCGTTACAAATTAACAACATTATTGCGATATAAAAAAATATCTAGCAAAATTTGCAAGAAATATTTAACGATTATTAATTGTGGTTATTTTGCAAGAAAATTATAGTAAAATTATGTGACAGAATATGTGACAACTTTGTCACTATATTTACAACAATTTATAACTATTTTGCAATATTTATTTCATAAAAATTAGTTAATATATATAGATACACATGAAGCAAACTTAATTACGATAAATGTTTAAGTATAACTATATAATATGTATATATAATCATATATAACACTATTGTCTAATACTCTAATATAATCATATATACATATATGATTACATATAAGTATATAACACGAAAGCTATCAATATGTATAACAATATTATGTATACATAATCATATAAAATATGTCTCAAAATTCATATATATAACACGAAAGCTATACGCCTTTTCTTCTAAGTTAACATTTGTCCTCGTTAGTCATTTAGATAATTATACAAATCCAACATTTACGTTCAAATAAACTAATTTTATTGAGTATATTATTTAGCATATGTGGGAAAACAAGTTAAGACCCGCTACTTTCCGCTTGTTTTTCTTTTTTCTGTTTTCTTTTTTGAATAATATTTTGTAGATTTGGCTTAATCTACTATTATTCAGTATCTTTGAAACGATTTTATTTTACTTTGCTTATATATAGGTAATAGGTTAAGAATGTGCTTCTATCAATACAACACGTTGATAAGCAATACTCTTTCTCCAAACGTAAACAAAGTTCTCCATAACCCAGTTTTGTTATAGTTTTTTTGTCGTAAGTGGTATAAGTTCTGTTTTAGATGAACCCTATGGAAACTACTTGAGAAGGCATTCCGGCTGTTTTAGGTGTTTTTAATATTCCATCAACTGAAGATTCAAGATTGAATGAAACGTGTGGCCGGTAAGAAAAAAATAAAATATTTAAAGACTCTTCCTTTTATTTTTTTTAGAAACGATTATTTTGCATCATATGTGTAACTATTTTGATTCTTTTTGCAAGTTCAAACGCAATGAGAAAAGAATAATTATTTGGTCTAACTTTTCTGGTCATATCAAAATTATTCAACTATACCGATAAAGCCAAAAAGCTAAGTGGAGAAGCCAAAGGCAAACACCTTCCAAGAGCCGGATGTTTGATCGGAATGGTTTGGGATCTTATATTGAGCTGGTTCAAGTTCATATGCCAAAGCTGCTGATACAGTATTTTAATATTTGATTACTTAATAAAACTAAGTTGTTATTTTTTATCTTTAGAATATATTTTTATTTTCAGAAAAAATAAAAAATGTAAATTAATAGCTATTTTACCGAACAGTGATGTTGCAAAATTCAAAGATTAAAATTAATGTTGCAAAATAAATTGCAATCTTACGAATATATAATAGAATTACGACTATCTATTTATCGTAATAATGCGACAAAAAATTGCAGTTTTAATATCTGCAACCATCATATATGAAAAAAAAATTATTTATTTATGACGATTTATGGTTGCACTGAAATGTCGTAATTACACCACTATTTTGCTGCATAAATAGCGTTGAAATAATACAACACATCTAGCAATAAATTAATTTGTTATTAAATTGTAATGAGATTTGCTACATGTTTATGTGGTAATAAGTTACAACAATTTAGAGTTGCAAATGTGCGTCACAATTATACAACAAATTTACTACGATAATAATGTTGCATTAATACGACATACATAGCAAGAAATCAATTCATTGTAAATTTTGCAACTTATGTGCAACAAAAGCAAATTTGCAACGCTTAAACAGCAACAAACAAAATGTGTCTCAATTTTGTTGCAAAAACATGATTTGCAACTATATATTAAATAATTGCAACAATTTTGTTTGCTCTCTGCTTGCCTTCTTCCACTGGCACCGGTCACCTCTATATTGGTGGTGGTTCTTACTCCATCCCGCCGTTCAATGATCGTCTTCCGGTTCCCATGACCTTTACACCGTTTAAGCTTACCGAATCCGCAAAGTATTATATGAGTCTCAAGGACATTTACGTTGACGGAATCCGCTTACCGTTGAATCCCGAAGTGCGTGAATCCGGGTTCACACTCAGCACGGTGGTTCCCTACACACAACTCCGATCCGATATTTACACTGCTCTTGCTAAATCGTTCACAGAAAAGGCAAAGGTATATCTCAAAAAATAATTTATTTATGTATTCCTTTGATATATATTCCAATTCTAATATAACCTTAAATGCTAAAACCTTTAATTGTCTCTAGGCGGTTTTTTCTTGGTTTTATTGTTATATTACCATAACTACTAGGTATCAACCCGCACGATGTGCGGAATAAACATATACAGATAAAATTAGAGTTATGTGTAAATTTATTTTCTAGAATCTAAAATTTGTTTTAAAAACTATATATATATATATATATATAAACCGTGAAAATATTTTAGATTAAACTATTATGTATCAACTAAATATATCTATAACCCGCTCTTTTGTTAATCCATGCAAGACTTTTTATTTATTAAAATTTTTTATTTATTTTGTGTAATAATATGTTTCACCCGTGAAATATTATACCATTGGTATTAAATAAGTCAATTCCCTATAATAATGATTATTGTGATAATTTTATATTGGAAATTTTAAATATGTGAATAGTAATCAAATTTTTAATATGTGAATAATTTCCGGTTTTGAAAACATTTTAGATCTAATATTTTATATTTTAATAATTAAATATGTTATAAAATGATAAAAACTAAATTTTAAATTTGAATGTTTGATTTTTTAATTCATTGTAAAGGAATATTCCTTAATCATTCAAAATCAATTATGTGTAAATACTAAATATCCATAAAAATGAGGGCAATAAATTCATTGGTGTCCTGAGCTCTATAACGACGACACATCAGCATTTTCTTGTGAATGCTTATCTATTAATATATAGGGGATTTGTGTAAAAACCCGCACTATGTGCGGGATAAATCGATTTAAAGAAAATTATTATAAGTAAAATTATTATTCTAGAACCAATATTTATTTGTGTCAAACAAAATATCTAACTAAAGTTTTTTATTTATTTATTTAAAGCTGCGTTTTTCGTGTAAAAAATATGTTTCACCCGTGAAATCTTTAAATGTGGAAGATAAAATATAGATAAAATGTTACTATTTATTGCAACATGTCTTTTTTGTGGTTTAAAAATCAAATTCATATATTTTATGTTTTATTTTATAATCATAACAATTTTGCATGTTTCTTATGTAACCATAATAACATATACTAAATTACTCAGTAGTTTAATTAATTAATTTTATTATATGTTAGTAACAATCGGATTCTGAACTAAATTTTCTGAAGATAATCTTATTTATTGATTTAATATTTGTGATTAGGCTATTTAAATATTTTGAGTTATTCGGTTTGTTAATATTTTCTATAAATAACGGATTATTACCAAAAAAAACCATTATGAAAAAATTAATGAAATTTCAAAATCGACGTATTCGTGTATGAATACATTTCACCCGTGAATAATGTGAACGTGGTAAAGAAAATATTTATAAAATGTTACAATTTATGGAAATATATATTTTTGTGTGCTTTAAAAATCAAATTTTTATATTTATGGTTAATCGAGTAACTATAACAATTTTTCATAATCTAATAATCACTCATTATAAATATATTATGATTTTTTGGGTACTAAGTTTATTTATAACGATAAGGGTTATTGTCTCATTCCTTTTTAATAGCACATTGATTAATGTACAATTAAAACGTATATTCCTATTTGGTTATCAATATTTCCATTTTTATAATGAATAATCACACTAAATGTTGAGATTAATTAGTTACATACTTAGATATTTATAAATAATCACACATCATGATATCTCCTAATTTATTGTCATTTTTATATTTATTTATGAATATATAAAAATCTATATTTATTGGGAATTAAGTTTCCTTTAATGAGTTGGAGATAATTCAAGGGTAACATATTTTCTTTTATAGTCAATTATAATCTATATATACATTTTTTGAGACATTTATAAAATAAATCCTCAAGTTGGTACTTATTTACAGGCATGCCATTGGCATTAAATAACTAATTTAATAAACAAATTAATTTTACTTATATTTGATTTTTTTTTTATAGAAACTTAGTGTTTTAAAAGCTAACAAACATAATTGTAAATGTATACATATTTTATTTTCTTATTTATAAGGAGGTGAGTGAAGAGGTATTGTTCTTTAAAAATTTGGAAAATCTGATTTGACAAAAAGTGACTTTTAGCCTCACATACTATATTTTACTTTCACGGGTTTTGTATGATGAGTTTTTGCGGATTAAAAATATTTGAACATGTTGCGTGATCCGCCTAGCATGGCGGGTTTAGACTATATAACCAACACTAAAATTATTAGTTTATTTCATATACAATAGATTTGTAGTCATAGTTTGGAAAATTAACTTATAAACTATTTAGTATATGAACTACAAAATATTATACATACTACAACACATTCTTAATATTTTTTTAAAAAAAATTGTATACACATAAAAATATACACTAACATACCATTATAGACATATAACTCTGTTTAATTATAGAAAACAAAACTAAGTGTTTTAAAATTTTATATTCTCTCTAATAATAAATTTAATGTAATTATATTCTAAACTGTATAAAACGTAAGAAGAAGAAAAAACATTCTAAACAAAATTATAAATTAATTAGATAAAATTTAATTGAAAAATAGTATACTAAATAAATTAAAAATTATTATTTAAAATACATTAATTTATAATTTAGTCTCGCGGTGTACCGCGGGTGAAAACCTAGTAACTATTGAAAGCTTGTCATTTAAATTATTATGGTAATAATACTAACATAAAAATAACATTTTTATATGATTTTGTTAATAAGTTATATGCTTAATAAGTTATATTTTCTTTATTTTTATTAACTTTATATGTTTTTATAGCATTTTTAAATATTTTACTTATATTGATTTTAAGAAATCAATATTTTATATTGATTTCTTAAAAATAATATAACTTTGACTTGTATATTTGTAAGTACATTTTAGTGAAATTTTGACTTAAAATAGTATGTAATTATTTTATTAGTTTTAAAATATGATATTTAAATTTGTGTGAGAATTGATGGCATATCTAATTATTATTCATTTATTTTTTTTTTAATATAGTGGCATGTTAATGTAATTAAGTAGAAAATTTAAGGGTTTTTTTGCTAAATGTGTCTCGAGCTCTCTAGCGACGACACATCAGCTTTTTCAAAAGAGTGCTTCTCTATTAATATATAAGGAATTTTTATATTTATGGTTAATCGAGTAACTATAACAATTTTTCATAATCTAATAATCACTCATTTTAAATATATTATGATTTTTTGGGTACTAAGTTTATTTATAACGATAAGGGTTATTGTCTCATTCCTTTTAAAAAGCACATTGATTAATGTACAATTAAAACGTATATTCCTATTTGGTTATCAATATTTCCATTTTTAATGAATAATCACACTAAATGTTGAGATTAATTAGTTTACATACTTAGATATTTATAAATAATCACACATCATGATATCCCCTAATTTGTTGTCATTTTTATATTTATTTATGAATATATATAAATCTATATTTATTGGGGATTAAGTTTCATTTAATCAGTTGGAGATAATTCAAGGGTAACATTGTTCCTTTTATAATCAATTATAATAACTATTGAAAGCTTGTCATTTAAATTATTATGGTAATAATACTAACATAAAAAATAACATTTTTATATGATTTTGTTAATAAGTTATATGTTCTTTATTTTTATTAACTTTATATGTTTTTATAGCCTTTTTAGAATATTTTACTTATATTGATTTTAAGAAACACTATTTTATATTGATTTTTTAAAAATAATATAACTTTGACTTGTATATTTGTAAGTAAATTTTTAGTTAAATTTTGACTTCAAATAGTATGTAATTATTTTATTAGTTTTAATATATGATATTTAAATTTGTGTGAGAATTGATGGCATTTCTAATTATTATTCATTTAATTATTTTTTTAAATATGGTGGCATGTTAATGTAATTAAGTAGAAAATTTAAAGGTTTTTTGCTAAAATATGTCTCGAGCTCTCTGGCGACGACACATCAGTTTTTTCAAGAGAGTGCTTCTCTATTAATATATAGGGGATTAGTATATACAGTATTAGACTAGTCTTGTAATGCTTAATTCTTTTTATGTTTTTGATCGGGGTGCAGGCTATTGGAATATCTAAGGTCTCGCCAGTAACGCCATTCAAAGACTGTTTTGTTGTACGCGCCGCCGGTAGCAAAGGGACGGGGCCGAACATGCCAGTGATAGAACTTGGGCTGCCAGGGAGGACAGGGGAGGTGAAGTGGGGGTTCTACGGTACAAATACGGTGGTGAAGGTGAAGGAGACGGTGATGTGTTTGGCGTTCATCGACAGCGGAGTGAGACCAAATGACTTGATAGTGATAGGGACACATCAGCTCCAGAATTACATTGTGGAATTTGATTTTAGCAGGACACTTCTTGGCTTTAGTGACTCATTCTTGCTCCACAACACTAGCTGCTCCGTCTGGCCTTCCCAGAAATAGAATAACAACCACAAGTTGTTCATCGTCCATTGATATCTTTCTGAATTGTCTTAGAGGGGTTATTTGGTTCTATGATTTTAATAGATTTGAAAATCTAAACAAAAAAATGTGTTATTCAATTATTGTTTTTTTTTAACTTACCAAAATTATGTTTTATTGTTATTAAAAAGTATTTTTAAATCATAAAACCAATAACACATATAGTTTTGATAAGTTTTTAAAAATCAATCTTTGAATAATACATAATTTTTGTTTGGATTTTCAAACCCATTAAAATCATGGAACCAGTAACTTTAACTTTTATATCTCCATTTTCCTAATAATAAACAAATTATCTTTGATGTTTTTTTTTTTCCAGTGAATATCCCAAATTGATAATTTGGGGGATGGTTTGTTAGCCGGTATTTGGAAAAAATCATTGATTAAAAACCTCATTACCATTCATCTATAAACATCTTTCTAAAACCAGTTATTAGGTCTAATTTCATGCAATCTTAAAAGGTACTTATAAGGTTTTCTTTAGAAGGAATGTAAAATTTATTCAACAAAAAATGTTGTTACAACCTTATAAGATATATAAAAGGTTTTACAAGGTTTTATAAGTTTATAAGGTATTTAAAAAGTTTTATAAGGTTTTAAAAGCTATTTATAAGGTTTTACAAGTACTTAGGAAATTAGTTTAAAGTTTAAACAATGAATTTTCAAATATAGGTTAATTAAACTATTAATTTTGTTGCATGTCATTTAAAACATCAATTTTCGTAAATAACTTTTTTTAAAAACATTAAGTTTCGTTGAGCAAGTTAAAAAAATATAACGTTAAATCTAATAACCACTATCCGTCAATGAAAACACCAACGTTGTTTCGGTGAGAGTTTTAATTCCAGAAAATTTCAACAAAACAACAAACTTTCAAATTTAAACTATTTAAAATATCAAGTTTTATGGACTAAAAAAGTTTTATTTTGATATTAAAGTGAGTCACGTGGTAAATATTTAAGAAATCTCTCATTAATATATTTTACTAGATAAGGGCCCGCACGATGTGCGGGTTTAAAAATTGTTGAAAAAAATAAATCATAAAACTTAAACAATTTTTTAAAAATATATAAAGAAATTTTATTTTCTACAATAAATATATAAATAATTTAAGTTAGAGAATATTTGTATTAAACTTCATACATTTATTTATATTTATATTTTTAATATATTATAATAACTATTACAATAATTTAAAGCTAAATTATATCCCACTAAAACTTTTGCCAAATACTTATCATTACAAATATTATTATTGTCAAATTTCAAAAACGTTTCACAACTTATTCACAAAATATTTTACATGCAACAAATTCATCAAAGCAACATATAATAAGTAACTACATACAATTTTACTATATGTTTTACCATTAAAAATATGTTCTTACACCCGAAATTATTTTATAGTTAAAGTATGTTCTTTATCACCACCTATAAAATGTCTTCTAAACAAATTAAACATATTTTATGCTGCTTTACTTTCATTTTGGCATAATTGTAGTTCTTATAATTATTAAAATTGTTTTGTGACATAATTTCTTTAACCATGAAGTTTTTTTTACCCCAAAGATATTTGATGAACAACTGGTGAAAATTATCTACTCAATTACAATGATTTTATGACTAACCTAATAAAGTTGAGAAATTGAAAAAAAAAATTAATATAATATAATAAAAATAAAAATTTGAAAATTATAATCATGACGGTATATATAAGTCTTAGATAATTCAGATATACAAAATAGAAACTTTATATACAATCCAAAACATGACATATGTCATAATCACGTTAGGGATCAACGACCTATTTACTCTTTAGAAGTATCCATTTGTACCAAAACAACTTAAAAGTTATGACCTTGTATTAAATATTCTCGATCATAAATTCTCAACATATTTTTCCCCGAATCAAAAGTTCTCATATATTTCTCCATATACCTGGTTTAGACAGTTTACGAACCTAATCCAATAAAAAACAACGTAAATCCGATTATAAACCAATTTTAAAATGGTACACCGTTCCAACTTTCCAAATTTAAAACCGCTTCTCAAATACCCGATCAAACAGCTCTTGTTTCAGTATCGGAATCATCAACATTATTCAGAATAAAACTCTAAATTTTGACCAGAAACATCAACTACCAACTTATCTTCCAAACTTATAATGCTACTAACTGTAGAATCAGTTTTGGAATCTCCATCAGTGTCTCCATCCTCGATTAAATTAGCGGGCATTATACACTTCGATTTCATTTCATTGCATCTGATACTTCCATTGAAAAACCCGCACGAATCAAAGACCCACACAATAGATCGGCAAAATTATATAAGAACAAAAAAATCAAAGATCAAAGCTTTCGATATAAACATGTAATGTTATGTAGATATAATATTATTTTCTTAATTAGCTGTCTTATTATGTATCAAAAACAATAATTCTTTTGACATAACTTATGTTATTCTTTTTAAATTTGTTGTTCACTATTTATTTATTAATAATAATATACATGTTTAGTGAAATACTTTTTTGTTTATACATGTCAAAATCTTATTGAGAAAACACGTCTAATATAAGTAGCGTACAATGGAAAATATATTAGTTTTGTTAATTTTCATTTTTGATTTAGATTTTTTTTTTAGATATAAATATGTAAATTATATTTAGATTTATGTTATATTCTTAATTATCTGTTTTGAAAAATAATAATTTTTGACACGTGTCAACATCTCATCAGTATACTTGACACATGTCATGATCATGTTAATGGCTAATTTGAAAACCCAACTTTATATAATAAAATATATTTGTAATCTAAAAAAAGTTTTATTTTGATATTAAAGTGAGACCACGTGGTAAATTGCTTCTGACTATCCTAACAAGATAGAAAATCACCGGAATATTAAAATCTAAATCGAAAATTAAACGAAAAAAACGAATAAAAACGTGGTTTGTGGAGGGAGGTGTGAATCCCAAGAACCCTATAGTGATTGGCGGATTTCAGATGGAGGATAATTTGGTGGAGTTCGATCTCAAATTAAAGCTTCCAAATTTTCTTTCTCTTCTTCTCTTTTGCTTCACAACACCTCTTGCGCAGTACAAAGGTATCCTTTCTAATGCACGTGATTGATCGATGTTGCATATCATTTTGCTTTCAAATAAATTAAAGCCAACGAGATATAGTTGAACTTTATAAGAACTAATAATTGAAGTTTGTTCGATATGACATTGTCACATGAGATCGATGACACTATTCATCAGATGATATAATAAAATATTTTGTGATTTTAAAGTATAACTATCTGTTTAATATGCTAAATAATTGGTGTCGCCATAACTTTACATATTATATGTTAAATACATGTTTATCGAGTTAAAATTATGAATCAATTATTTTTTGTTATGTATGTATCAGTTTTAAAAAAAACGGATTAGTCTTTTGATTAGCATGATAACATTTATAACATGTTATATCTATATTATTAAAAGGGAAGCATTTTTAATAAGTAGACATAGATTAAGAGATTATCACATGAAATGCTATTGGATCTCGGGTTGACCCGGTATATTCATATTCAGATCCTGATTAATGTGACTAAGAGGATGGGTTCTAACTTCTAAATCTGTATCCAAACATATACAATCATTTAAATTTATTACCATAAGAATCGGACTCTTCAATTCGAATATATATATATATATATGTAAACATATTTAATTTCGTAATATATTTTGAGATACTTTTGGAAACAAAATTTTATTTTAATATAATGATAACTATTTGATTGGGTAAAGAATTGGTCAAATCTAATTTGTTATCATAAATTACGTGGTTAATTTAAGGAAACAAATATTGGTTTATTAAAAATGAAAATAGATAATGTTAGATTTTCAAATTTGTTCTAAAATTTAATATATTTTAATAAAATAAATGAATAATTATAAAAAAGAAAATAACTAATTAAATATCTTTAAAAGGAATATATTCGTCAATATTGATTTCAAGTTGATTAATAAAAAAGTATTACAAAAAATAATATTTTAATAGTTGTCAAAAACAAAATATATATATATATATATATATATTAATGTTTAGGTAAATAACGGAACAACAAAATCCTTGTGTAAATTCTAATTTTAAAATATTATGTTTAATAAAAAAATGATTGATATTATATTTCCGATATCCTGAAAATTTTAATAAGATTTGTTGTTATACTTATAAATTGAAGATATTTTTTAAGTCATGTAACAAATATTAAAACAAAAATATGGATAAATATATGATGGCGAAATTTGTGGAAACCATCAACAAACAATTAGGAAATTTATGCAATATTTTTGGCAAAAAATATCTTAACAATAAATGAAAATTTTCAAACAGATATCAAATGATGTGTGTTGCATTAAATTAATTTGGCGTATAGTTTCCCATGGAGACTCTCTCTGGGCCAAATGGCTTGATAAATATCTGCTCCGTGGCAAATTGTAACGACCCGGAACCTCGGTACCGGCAGTATCAAGAATTGCCGAGAGTCCGTATCGAGGATTACCGAGAGTCAGTATCAAGGATTACCAAGAGTCCGTATTGAGGATTACCGAGAGTCCGTATCAAGGATTACCGAGAGTCCGTATCGAGGATTACCGAGAGTCAGTATCGAGGATTTCAGAGAGACCGTATCGAGGATTACCGAGAATCCGCATCGAGAGTGACCGAGAGTCAGTGCCGAGAAATGTCGATACTTGATATCGAGAAATGTCGAGAGAATGCGGAAATCAGCGACGGTAGAGTCCGATGATAGAACTCGATAAGTTAAGGGGATTGATATGGGAATAGAGAGTTTGAGACTACTGATGTAGCGAACAGATGTTTGAATTGAAGAAATGGAATCCCAAGTTTACAGTGTTAGATCATTCATGCTTGCAAGTTCTTGGATGAATCTTCGGTTCGAACGACTCAGATCTGTAAGTTGCCGAGTAAAGAGGTGAGAGGTTTGGTACTTAGTCCGAGAGACAGTCCGAGTAGAATTAGGAATGAAAATCCTAGTGATAGTGATAGTATAGTGATAAGTGATAGTGATAGTGAAGTAGACTATCCGGAAATGATTGCATCGGCGAACGATGGATCGGGCCGATGGACTAGGATGGATCGATTAGACTATGGGCTGATGGATGGTCCGGGGACTCGGAAATCTTGCAAAGATTTAAGCCGACTCACGGGAAAGGAAACCCGAGAGAAATGGAAACTCGCGGAAAAGGCAAGAGGATCGGATAAGGATAGATGCGAGAATTAAGGGAACTAGGGGACGAAAGGCTTATCATTCTAAGGCAACTTAGGGCGGTTTAAGTCGACCCTATATAAGGGACGGAACCCTTAGGAATTCTCGAGTATTCGCATACACATCCGAGAGCCACCGCAAGAGAAAGAGAGAGAGAGTTTCCATAGGAGCTAAACCAAGATCCTAAGGTCTAAGTCGAGAAAGGAGCGGTAAGTATCCTTCCACCTTGATCTGTCGATGGTTATGGGTTATACATTGGATATTAACGATGTCGATCTGTCCGTGTAAGAACCGAGAGTTCGATACCTTAGGTCGATACCGAAGGTGAGTGCGTGACTGTGGTCGAGTTCCATGGCTGATTCTCTTGACCCGTAGTTTATTTAATCTCGTTAATTGCTTGTCTTGTCAATGGTTAATGTGTTCTATTGCAATATGAATGGTGGTTGGTCTAAACGACTTAGGCAACTATTCGATGTGAATTGTTTGACTTGCGTGACTTGATTGGAATATATCCTGTGTTAGTTTGAGATCGTTGAACTGAGCCTAGTGAGACGGGATGACCGCTCCACTAAGTAAACTTTGTTTACTTACGCCTCCTGTTAATGGACGCAGGAAAAGAAAGGTCCAATGATCAGGATTATAGTGGCTGACTGTAACGCCCCCGAACCGTCCTAGGACCACGAAGGCCATCGGACAGCCACGGGACGCCACTTGCAGAATTGCGCCGAGGTGGTCCGACCGAGGACGGAAGCTGCAGACTTCCCGACCGATCCTCCCTAGCACAATCCCACCCGCAACCGAGGTTACTTAGGCTTTTCAACCCTCGCGGCCTGGTGCGTTGTGTCAGCCCGGACAAGGCCGAGTATCAGCTGCAACTTGCCATGTTTTCCTGAAAACCGTATATATTACTTTAATAAAATAATTTATCGCAAATAAATCATTAAAGCAATATATAAAGATAGTCGGAAAACTATACGCTTATTCGTTTAGGAAAACATAGGGTTTTACAAGAAACACAAGAAAACCCTATCCGGTACCCTAACGTTTGCTCCGGCTCTAGACTCACTTAGGCTTCCCTGCAAAACCACAACAACTGAGACATGAGTAATCTAAGATTACTCAGTGAGCCTGGGTACCCCTTTTATATCCTAAACAGGATTCTATAACCCAATCCGACTACCCCAGTAAACAAAGAAAACAAGCAAGTTAAACAAACTAGCAAGTTATCAAAGCAACACACCCGAAAGCAATAGCGGAAGCAAAAGAAAACACAATCAACAAGAGAGGTTAGATCAACGCGACTCGACTCGACGCTCTAAACTCTCCACGCGCAACATAGGACGACTAAAGCTTACTTTAGACTCTTCACCTACACGCAACTTGCAAGGACAACTAGGATAAACAAGGGATACTTGAACTACCCTAAACTCCTTGACCGTGCAATCAAACAAGACGCCTAGAATACAACAAGGATCGCTTGAAATATCCTAGACTCTTTTTCTCCTAAACACGCAACTCGCAACATGCAAAGACGACTAGACATAAACAAGGGACACTTGAATACTCTAGACTCTTTACACCTAGGGCCCTTCGATAATCTGTTCCATTCCATCTCCCTCTCCATGCCGAGACCACAAAGGTCACCAGCACGAGCCCACACTTAAGCCACATCGTCATGTAGCGGTCACGCTAGTAGCTAGCCAGCCGTGACAATGTCCCCACGCGAGTGGTCATCGGGAACTCACGCGTGACATATACTTTTGGAAACAGAAATATCGACACACTACTCCAGCTTAAGACTCAAGAAACGAATTCGAGAGACTAAGCTAAAACAAACGCACAAGAATAATTCAAGCAACGATTAGTCAAGCATACAAGCATGAAATCAAGCGAGAATTAAACAAGCAATAATCGAACAAGGAGCAAGAACAAATTCAAGCAACCTCTGTTCCTTCTACATGCATGCAAACAATATAAGCCACTTGAGCGAAATTATGCTTCAAGTCCTAATATGCATGCAACCAATTAAGATTTACCCATTTAAATCCTAAGCCCAAATTAACATGCAGCCTAACCGATTTACTCATTTAAATCCTTAAGGTTTATTTGCGCATGTTCTAACCTCGATTAAAATTTATGCAAAACAATGCAAAATACTTAATCTTTTCTTATGCATGCAACCGAGTTATATCAAGCAAAACTAGGTCCACTTAAGCATGCAATCCTAACCAAATTTTAAGTCTCAATTCACTTAAAATATAACTGAATTCCACATGCATGGTGATTCAAGTTAGATGTGTATCTACACATTTCACTAAGATGAATCCTACTAAACATGCAATCAATTTAAACCCACACTACATGCATCCACCCTACATGCATTACCGCAGACTCACCTTTCGCGTATCGACGATGATTACACAGACTCACGGTACCACACGATCAGACGGTCCTCGCTTGACAATCCTCCACTCCTTCAACCGTTCTCGTTCTCGACTCACTCAGTCCAACCGCGTCTCTCTCTCGACCGCCTCTTCGATAGAAACTCTTTTCTCTTCGACAGCTTGATCTCAACACTAACTCCGTGTTTTCTCGATGATCACTCGATAACAGCTCCGCTCCTTCGCCTAAGGTCACTTTGGCAGGAACTCCTTCTTTTATGCGACTATCTCTCTCTCGGCGATCTCTCCTTTGTTTCTTTCTTAATTTTTGAGAGAAAGCAAAACTCTAAGTGTTTGAGTGTTTAGTGAGATGAGAGAAACTTTGATAATGAGCTTCACTCCCTCTATTTATAGGCTTGAATCTTCCTCCTTTCCTTAGTGCAAATGGACATGTGTCTTCTCCTTTTCTTGTTTATGCGACAAGTGCTTCTCCTTCCAATCAAAACTCGCCAATTAGCCTCCTAATCCTTCTCTATTAGTGCATAAAACTCCTCCTTATTAGTGCATGTCTTCTCTTTTATTAGTGCATGTCTTCTAATCTCCACAAAATTTTATAAGGCAAATGTGTGACTTGGCTCAATGTGGTTCTCTTCTTCTCCTTAAGTCTTCTTGGTAAAAATTAGTGAGACTTGGCCACCTTAACACCACTTCTTCCTTAATCACCTTGATTAAGCTTAATCTTCCACTAACTTCCTTAATTTTCTTGAATTTTTAATTCTCCCACTAACTCCTTTCTTAATGTCGCATGACTTGGCCTAATTTGCTCCACTTCTTTTTTTTTTTTTTTGGTGTAAAATTGCATGACTTGGCCTCCTTAAACACCACTTCTTCCTTGAGAATTAATTTCTCATTAATCCCACTAAGCCTTCTTGAAATTAATCTCCCACTTATCTTGATTCTTATTGGCCGAAATTTTAAGAAAATAATAATTTTTTCCCAAAACACTCCATTCTTTGCCTAACACCTTCGATGTTTCCTTCCGGCATTCTTTGATTCATTCAGACCAGTTCCTTGATAGTTCGGTCAATGGCTATCGGTCCTCCCGTCCATTGGTCAGTCGTTAACGTTCCTCTTGATAAGTTTTCTCGGCAACCTTTCTCGACTCCTCGACTAATTTTTCTCGACTCCTCGATCATCCTTAGGGTCCTGGCCATACTCCTGGTCACTCCGTCTTGGTTTGGTCATTTTTCGACTCCTAACTTTTTCCTCGGACTTCTTCTGGTCGTTCTTCTTTGTTTTACATCTTCTTTCTCTTCAAGTCTTTTCCGGCCCATTTCCTCGATCTTTTATTTTGAGATTTTTACTCTGGGTGAGGGTCATTACACTGACCAGCTCGTGTGACGGAGGCAAGGGAGGAAGAGGATGGTGGCTTTGGCTAGAATTATTCATGGTGTTTATTTTATAAGTTTCTCGTTATTTCCATGCATGGGACAAGTTGTTATTTAAGGATGAATCGAACCTTTTGCTTTAATGAATGCGATTTTTAAGTTATATCATCTGCTATACATATTCGCTGCTAAGTCTTGTTAAACGAATGAGTAGAATTCATAGGCCCTAAGAAAATTTTTTATAGGCCAGTATGTCCGAGAATGGGTTTTTAGGGTCGGGGTCTTACATTTGGTAGCAGAGCACGGTTATAATTATAGGACATGTTCATATAGCGGGTGCATGGGTTATTGTTACTGAAAAAGCCATCCTTTCTTGCCAAAAACGTCTCATGGTAAGACTGGTCATGTGTAGATCATAGGTTGTGAAAGACTAAGTTAGTTTGGACGCTAACTTAGAATCGGTTATGGTATTTCAGATGGCACCCAACACTCATAAGTCGGCTAATACCTAGGCTAGACCAGGAGTCGGAGGGAACGTTGAGGAAGCACCAAACACTGCCGCGGTGAACGCTGGGCTAGTAGGTGCGAGGACCGGTACGGAAACCGGAGAACATGGGACCAATGGGGTCGGTATGGGAGCGACACCAACAGTGGGTACGGGTGCTAATGTGAATGCGAACCAAATGACACCACCACAAGTTGCAAACCAGCTTGTACCTAACGTGGTGCCAGTGGTGGCAGCTCCTTCGTACTTGACTATCATGGACCACATGTTAAAGTTGGGTACGCAGTATTTTAGTGGAGGAGCGAATCCTACCGAGGCTGATGAATGGAGAAGTCACCTCGAAAGGAACTTTGACTCTGTGCATTGTCCGATGGAGTATTGGAAGGACATCGCTACCCACTACCTGTCCGGGGAAACCCATGCGTGGTGGACAGGCATGGTGAGCCGTATGGCCAACCCGAATTGCTCGTGGGAGACTTTTCGTGGCATGTTCCTTGCGAAGTATTTTCCGCAAGAAGCTATCGACCGTCTTGAGTCGGAATTTCTGGATTTGAGGCAAGAGAACCGGACCATGCGAGAGTATGAGACTGAGTTCAACCGGCTCAAGAGGTACGGTGGTAATGAGATGGTGGATGAGCGAGGCATGAGAGTGGATGTCCGCAACCGATGCATGATTCGAAACTTCGGGAGTCTTGCCGAGTTAAAAAGGCGGCCATGTTGGAGGACAGACTGGCCGAGGAAGCTCAGCAACCCTCTAGAGGAACTGTGCTGCAACAGGCGCCGATGGTGAGAACCGAATTGGGAACTGGGAGTAAGCAGACTGGAAGTCGGAAACCTACGGGTAAGGTTACGGGCAGTGTGCGTGTGTGTCCGACTTGCCGCAAGAGACACTCGGGACAGTATCGACGTTTACTTGATACTTGTCTTGCTTGCGGTGGAAAGGATCAGATGGCTAACAACTCTCCGATAGCGACACACGAGTGTGCTACCAATGTGGGCAGGCAGGTCACATTCGGCCAAACTGTCCGCAGTTGGGAACGCAAGGGAAGAAACGGGACAGCGAGGTGCTGCCATTGCCACCACCGCCGAAACGGCTGGCAATTATGCTTAGGGTGTATTCGATCGCGGACGGGCAGGTGGAAGCGAGCACTTCACGGCAGATCACTGGTAAGTTTTGATACTCACCTTAGTGGAATTTTGCGTGAATATTGTGTGTGCGTGTGTTTGTGTGCATTGTGTGGTTAGGTTCTTAGCAAGCAGAATTGTGTAGGGACCTTACTTATGTGCGGTGTGGAAACTCATGTGATGTTTGACACCGGGGCTACGCATTGTTTTGTGAGTCCAGATATGATTGGGAAAGGTGGTTTCCGGAAGGAACCCGAAGATCATTTTGGTTTGGTACAAGCAGCGGGCGGTCAAGTGATGATGACGTACGGAGTCGTACATAACATCTCGGTCATGGTGTGCGGTATGGATATGCCGGCAGACTTGGTCATATGTCGAGTGAAGGCACACGATGTGATACTGGGCATGGACTGGCTAAGCAAACACAAGGCCCACTTGGACTGCTACCGCGGGCGAGTATTGTTTGAGACTGCTAAGGGAATGGTAGGATATCAGGGCATCAGGCCATTGTCAGGGAATTTGCTAGTCTCGGCAGCGCAGGCCGAACAGTTAATCAGTAATGGGTGCGAGGCTTACTTGGCTTCGATCATGATAGAGGAATTGGGCACGGGTACAGGACTACAAGAGATACTAGTGGTACATGAATATGAGAGCGTGTTTGAACCCTTGTCCGGATTACCACCAGCACGGTCAGACCCGTTCACTATTGAACTGGAACCTGGTACGGCTCCAATATCAAGAGCTCCGTATCGCATGGCACCGGCAGAGATGGCCGAGTTGAAGAAACAATTGGGAGAATTAATGGAGAAGGGATTCGTGAGACCGATTAGCTCACCATGGGGTGCACTGGTGCTCTTTGTGAACAAGAAGGACGGTACCTTCCGACTTTGCATCGACTACCGGGGATTGAATAAAGTGACGGTGAAGAATCGGTATCCTTTACCGAGGATTGATGAGTTGATAGATCCACTTCGAGGAGCCACATATTTCTCGAAGATTGATTTGGCTTCGGGATATCACCAAATTCCGATAGAAGAATCTGACATACGGAAGACAGCCTTTAGGACAAGGTACGGCCATTACGAATTTGTGGTCATGCCGTTTGGGTTAACCAACGCCCCGGCAGCGTTCATGAAGCTCATGAACAATGTGTTCCGAGAGTACCTGGACGAGTTTGTAATTGTGTTCATAGACGACATTTTGGTTTACTCGAAGAGCATGCCGCCTAGACCGCGAAACGCCTCGGAGATCAGAAGCTTCCTAGGACTGGCCGGATACTATCGATGGTTCGTGAAAGGTTTCGCAAATATGGCGCAGCCGCTGACCAAGCTAACGAGGAAGGACGAACCTTACATATGGTCGGCTGAATGTGAACAGAGTTTCTCAAGACTTAAGGATATGTTGACTAGTGCACCTGTGTTGGCACTACCGGAACCGGATGAGCCGTATGTGGTATACACGGACGCGTCTGGTCGAGGATTAGGATGTGTACTTATGCAGAATGGGAAGGTAATCGCTTATGCTTCTAGACAATTGAGGAAGCACGAAGCGAATTACCCAACCCATGATTTAAAGATGGCGGCCGTAGTATTTGCACTAAAGATTTGGAGGTCCTACTTGTACGGTGGGAAGGTGCAAATATACACGGACCACAAAAGTCTACAGTACATCTTTACTCAGTCAGAATTGAATATACGACAGCGAAGGTGGATGGAGCTAGTCGCGGACTACGATCTAGAGATCAGTTACCATCCGGGCAAAGCCAATCTAGTGGCGGACGCCTTGAGTAGAAGAGGGTCGGCTATTAGTGCCGAGAGAGACAGGGAGGACTTAGTTGGTATGATCAGAACCTTGCGGTTGAATGCATTGACAGAACAGTTGGAACTGCTAGGCCTTGGGGCCGCGAACCAAGCAGACTTGCTAACGAGGGTACGGATAGCACAGGAGAAGGACTTAGAGTTGATACGGTTGTCCAAAGTGGATGGAACGGAGTATGAGACCGCGAACAACGGTACCATTTTGGTTAAGGTTCGAGTGTGTGTTCCTTCGGATCAGGATTTGCGTACCGAAATAGTTAGGGAAGCGCATCAGTCCCAATTAGCGATCCACCCCGGATCCACCAAAACGTATCGAGATTTAAAAAGGTACTATCATTGGTCGGGCATGAAGAGAGACGTAGCAGAATGGGTCACAGCCTGTCCGACATGTCAGCGAGTTAAGGCAGAAAAACAGGTCCCCGGCGGGTTGTTGTAGAGCTTACCGATACAAGAGTGGAAATGGGACATGATAACCATGGACTTTGTCACGAGCCTGCCACCGTCTGACAAGAAGGACGCCATATGGGTTGTCGTGGACCGACTAACTAAATCGGCTCATTCCCTGGCCATCAACAAAAAGGACAAGGTCGAGAAATTAGCCAAGGTCTACGTACAAGAGATAGTACGGCTGCATGGTGTTCCATCAAGCATAGTGTCAGATAGAGACTCGAAATTTACCTCAGGATTATGGAAGGCCTTACAAAAGCGTTTTGGGACGCGCATGGATATGAGTACGGCCAACCATCCGCAGACGGACGGACAGTCCAAGCGCACAATACGGACGCTGGAGGATCTGTTGCAAGCCAGTGCTTTGGATTGGGGAGATAATTGGGTAAGGCATCTACCGTTAGCGGAGTTCGCCTACAATAATAGCTTCCACGCGAGTATAGGCATGTCACCGTATGAGGCTTTATACGGTCGACCTTGCCGAACGCCCTTGTGTTGGACATGAGTAGGGGAGCGGAGCGTGTATGGTCGGGACTTCGTGGACGAGATGACTGAAAAGACTAAAATCTTGAAATTGAAAATGAAAGAAGCCCAGGATCGGCAGAAAAGTTATGCGGATAAGCGTCGAAAAGAGCTGGAGTTTCAGGTTGGGGATATGGTTTATCTCAAAACCGTGACCTATAAGGGTAAGGATCGGGTAGCATTGAACACTAAGTTGACACCGCGGTACATGGGACCGTATCGAATCCTGGAAAGGATTGGTCGGATGGCTTACAAGTTAAAACTACCTCCGGCTATGTCAGCGTTTCATCCGGTGTTTCATGTTTCGATGCTAAGGAAGTGCATCACGGGACGGGAGAATGTGATCTCCGAACCCCCACCCAATCTCCAAGTAAATATGACCATCATCGGTCGGCCAGTTCGGATAATTGGTACAAAGATGAGGGGTCCGCATAAGAAAAAGAAGACCAAGGTTATTCAAGTCGTATGGGATTACTAAGGAATAGAGGAAACGACTTGGGAACCGGAAGAGGTTATGAAGGTGAATTTCAAGAAGTGGTTCGACAAGAGAGAAATCCCTCGTAAGGAGAGCAAAGATTCGAGGACGAACCAGTCCTAAGTAGGGGAGAAATGTAACTACCCGGAACCTCAGTACCGGCAATATCGAGAATTGCCGAGAGTTTGTATCGAGGATTACCGAGAGTCAGTATCAAAGATTCTCGAGAGTCCGTATCGAGGATTACCGAGAGTCTGTATCGAGGATTACCGAGAGTCCGTATCGAGGATTACCGAGAGTCAGTATCGAGGATTTCCGAGAGACCATATCGAGGATTGCCGAGAATCCGCATCGAGAGTGACCGAGAGTCAGTGCCGAGAAATGCCAATACTTGGTATCGAGAAATGTCGTGAGAATGCGGAAATCAGCGACGGTAGAGTCCGATGATAGAACTCGATACGTTAAGGGGATTGATATGGGAATAGAGAGTTCGAGACTACTGAAGTAGCGAACAGACGTTTGAATTGAAGAAATGGAATCCCAAGTTTACAGTGTTAGATCATTCAGGCTTGCAAGTTCCTGGATGAATCTTCAGTTCGAACGACTCAGGTCTGTAAGTTGCCGAGTAAAGATGTGAGAGGTTTGGTACTTAGTCCGAGAGACAGTCCGAGTAGAATTAGGAATGAAAATCCTAGTGATAGTGATAGTATAGTGATAAGTGATAGTGATAGTGAATTAGACTATCCGGAAATGATTTCATCGGCGAACGATGGATCGGGCCGATGGACTAGGATGGATCGATTAGACTATGGGCTGATGGATGGTCCGGGAACTCAGAAATCTTGCAAAGATTTAAGCCGACTCACGGGAAAGGAAACCCGAGAGAAATGGAAACTCGCGGAAAAGGCAAGAGGATCGGATAAGGATAGATGCGAGAATTAAGGGAACTAGGGGACGAAAGGCTTATCATTCTAAGGCAACTTAGGGCGGTTTAAGTCGACCCTATATAAGGGACAAAACCCTTAGGAATTCTCGAGTATTCGCATACACATCCAAGAGCCGCCGCAAGAGAAAGAGAGAGAGAGTTTCCATAGAAGCTAAACCGAGATCCTAAGGTCTAAGTCGAGAAAGGAACGGTAAGTATCCTTCCACCTTGATCTGTCGATGGTTATGGGTTATACATCGGATATTAACGATGTCGATCTGTCCGTGTAGAAGCGGGGATCGGATTGAGCGTAAGAACCGAGAGTTCGATACCTTAGGTCGATACCAAAGGTGAGTGCGTGACTGTGGCTGAGTTCCATGGTTGATTCTCTTGACCCGTGGTTTATTTAATCTCGATAATTGATTGTCTTGTTAATGGTTAATGTGTTCTATTGCAATATGAATGGTGGTTGGTCTAAACGACTTAGGCAACTATCCGATGTGAATTGTTTGACTTGCGTGACTTGATTGGAATATACCCTGTGTTAGTTTGAGATCGTTGAACTGAGCCTAGTGAGACGGGATGACCGCTCCACTAAGTAAACTTTGTTTACTTACGCCTCCTGTTAATGGACGCAGGAAAAGAAAAGTCCGATGATCAGGATTATAGTGGCTGACCAGCTCGTGTGACGGAGGCAAGGGAGGAAGAGGATGGTGGCTTTGGGTAAAATTATTCATTGCGTTTATTTTATAAGTTTCTCGTTATTTCTATGCATGGGACAATTTGTTATTTAAGGATGAATCAAACCGTTTCCTTTAATGAATGTGTATTTTTAAGTTATATCATCTTCTATACATATTCGCTGCTAAGTCTTGTTAAACGAATGAGTAGAATTCATAGGCCCTAAGAAAAAATTTTATCGACCAATATGTCCGAGTATGGGTTTTTAGGGTCGGGGTCTTACACAAATCCTTCTGGGTCTGCAAAGAAACTGTGGCTGCAGGTTCATGGATCTGGAGGAAATTATTAAAGTACAGGCCACTGGCAGCATCTTTCTGTAAGGTTGAGGTAGGGAATGGCAATCTTTGCTCCTTTTGGTATGATAATTGGTCTCCATTAGGTCGCGTGATTGATGTTACGGGAGATCGAGGTCTCATTGACCTAGGGATCGGTCGCCACATGACGTTGGCTCAAGCCTGGTCCTCTCGTCTCCGGCGTCGACATCGGCTTAGCAACCTGAATCTGATAGAGGATACCCTGCATTCTCACTACAAGAATAGAACAGAGCATACTGACCTTGTTTTTTGGCGAGGGAAGAATGACATTTACAAAGCTAAATTCTCAACTACGGACACTTGGAATAATATCCGCCCTTCTTCTCCGCTTGTCTCGTGGCACCATAGTGTATGGTTCACGCACGCGACCCCTAAATATGCATTCTGTCTCTGGTAGCAATCCACAACCGATTAGCCACTGGTGAGCGAATGATCCGGTGGAACAGAGGAGATTCTGGCTACTGTTCTTTGTGTTCGAATACTTTAGAAACAAGGGATCATCTGTTTTTCTGTTGAAGTTATTCTTCCGCGGTCTGGGCAGCTCTGGCCAAGGAGGTGTTCAAGGAGAGGTACTCTGAGACTTGGCAAACGATACTTAATCACACTTCAGAAGCTCAGCAGAGTCGCCAACATGGCTTCCTCACTCGTTACATCTTCCAACTGGCGGTCCACTCCATCTGGCGTGAGCGAAATGGACGACGAATTGGTGAATCCCCGCTACCTGCAGAGCAACTAGTCCGACGGCTAGATCAACAAATTTGAAATCAGTTCTTAGCTATTCAGCGGATGGGTGATCGCCATTACGCTAATGGCTTACTACTGTGGCTGAGCACTCGGCCATGAGTTTTTTTCTTTTTCTGATCTGTTTAAAATTGTTGTAAAAGTCATTTAGACTAAACCCTCAAACACCCGATACACTAGTTGTAACAACGTTTTATTTCTTTTGAATGTAATTTAACATTACATTTAATATATATATATATATATATATATATATGTTTTAGGAGATAAGAGAAGAGACATCTGAAAAATAATTTTAATATGATAAGAATGTGTTGAAGATATTATTGTCTTTTGTACATGTACAGTAGATGTGAAATAGTACTGAGAGAGAACTAACTATACAATCTTCTGTTAGCAACACTTATAAATACACTTAAAAAGAATAGCAAAATATTTTGCAATATCCTCAGTTTTGTTATGTATGAATCTAAATTTTTTTTACTTACAAAAATTGTTTTACAATAAAAGCAACATAAAAGTCAAATAAATTGAATGTTTTTATAGTAGTATTAGAAGGAAAAAAAGATTAGCGGCTATGAGTTTGAAACTAATAACGCAAACCATCTTCATAATCTTGTGAACTCGTCGATGTGAAGGTGCTTAACCGATTTTGTCAAACTTATTTTTAGACTTTTAGTACTGATTACTGATTATATATTCAACTTATAAAAACTCTTACAACAATATAAAGTAGCCCTGGGCAAATACTCCGAAACCGAATAAACCGATCCGAAAAAACCGATTTGGATCGGTTTCGGTTTCTTTGTAAAGACCGATCGGTTTTTATACTGAGTGCGATTCGGATTTCGGTTTTAAACCAATCCGAACCGAAATCCGATCGGTTATCTGCTAAACTGAATTCCCCAGTTAAATTTTAGGTATTGGTATTACTTTTGGGCTTCTAACCCAAGCCCATTAGCTATAAACGGATCTGTTTTAAAATTTTAATATAGAATAGATGGAAGGAGGGTTCAAACCTGAGATGTTACACTCAAGGGATACGCACGCTAACCATCTGAGCTACTCCAACCTTTTGGTTAAACTTCCCGAATGACATATATAAGGGTTTCGGTTTAAGTTCGGATTCTAAAAAAAAGTTGAAAACCGATCCGAATCCGAACCGATCTGATCCGAAAAACAGTCGGATTCTAAACGGATTCTATACGTCCCAATCCAAAAAATTCGAAATCCGAAAAAACTGATCTGATCCGAACCGAAAATCTGAACGCCCAGGGCTATAAATGAGTATGAGAAAGGTTAACTAATAATTTACTGATTATAATATTAAAAATTCACATCTCATACCCATCACAATAACATCGATGCTCAGGTTTGTCTTTTAATGGTGATCCAGGATCGGCTTAATATCTCTATCCTACCCCACGTGGGATTTAACTTTTAAAAGCAAGTGTACTATTTATATATTACTAAATTAGGATACGATGTCCGGTGATAACTTTCTAATTTATATATTGTAGACGTCATTTTTTGTCTATATTTTGCATTATATATACCCTAACTTTAGCATTTTTAGGTCTTTAACTGTAGGAATTTGCATTTAGGCCATTTAGGGTACTGTATTGTTGCATTTGTGCATTTTGGATGAAAACATGTGCTTTAGAGTCCAAAATGGGAAATAAGGTCAAACCCAAGCATGTACCCGAAGGAGCAATCGTGCAAGAAGAACAGTCCGAACCTCAACCCGATCAAAGAAAATCTAAGAGCATGAAGAACAACCCGAAGCCCTATCCGAGGAGCTACCCGACTTGAACCTTGTGCACCGCCTCGAGCAGACCCTCGAGTAGAACTGAGCGGCTAGGTTAAAAGCGTTTCCATATATAAACCCCCATCTTCTTCCTCTCGCCCTAGCACGCCGCAGACACTCAGAACAGAGAGCGAGAGCTTCTGAGAGAGAGATTGAGCGACTCAAACACTTTTTCCACTTTGTTAGGATTCGATTGCGTTTCTTTTGCTATTCTTTTTAGTTTTGATTATGTACTCTATTACTTTTATCTTATTCAATACAATGCAACTTTCATTCATTTGTGTTTTTATGCTTTTACCATGAGATCTGAGTAGTGAATCAAAGTTTCTAAGGATGGGATAGACAAATATGTGTTCTTGATCGGTTAGGATGTCTTAGCTTGAATGTTTACTTTATATATGTGACAACCCGTCCCGTGGACCCCACTAGCCTCACTGCTAGCCGCCGCAATGGACCCCAAGCTGGCCCTGCAGGGCATCGATCCTAACCCCTCACCGTGGCAAATGGAACTATTCATCCAAATCCATAGTAGGTTATTGGTGCGCCAGGCGTCCCCACCCTTTAACAACCTTCCCACAGGACAAGCTGTCACCAATTGAGCTGCAGATTGATTGATTGTTTCTATCACGAGAGTGTTTCAGCAAGATTTAAGAGATTCATTGTCTAGGGAATATTTGCTTGACGCATGTAGGACATCCCAAATTGATCAGGAGCACTTATGAGTCGATTACCCCATCCTTAGGACCTTTCTTATCTTGATTGTTTAGTTTTATTCTATAACTCGACCCCTTACCCGAACTGGTACTCGATCACCAGCTTCGTGTATACCTTCGAGCTGTTCATCCTTGTCTACTTGATCCGATCATCCCACCCGATCATGTACCCGAATGCTTGCATCGAGTTCTTAGGTCGTGTGGTTCTTGTTCTTTTATTTACTTTTGCTTATTTTAGGTTGTTAGAAAAACCCCACTATTGCTTGGCTTGACTTGCTCTGTTCTGATCATATCTTATCTGCTAGCACAACAACAATTTGGATTGATAACCCTTTGTACTACAACTGTATGGGGAATTGATACCCTCGGTGAAAATCATATTATCATGCGGATATAGACTTTTCGAAACAAAATTAAATTTAACAAAGAATATAAAGTAAATATTTTTAGTAAGTAAGAACTATGTATAAAATTAAATAGATACACCAAGGTGTCCAATGTGATATTTGGTGCAAAAGGTGCGACTCTGCGGTTGAGACTATTAATCATGTTTTCTTTGAAAGCCCTCGTTCGTATGAAGCTTGGGATTTATCTCCGGCTTTGGTCTCGTCAGAGAGTTTTCCATATGAGTCGGTGTACTCGAATTTGGATTTTGTTTTCTGGAGAGATGTCTCTCAACAGGATGATCCTTATCAGCTTCTTCAATTACCATAGATTTTATTGGCAATCTGTAAGGCCATAAATAAAAAAAAAAATTTCAAAGTTTAGAGATCGAGGCGAATGATATAATTGCTCAGGATTTGGGCGATAAGTTAGCCTGGGAAGAGGCGCTGTCTTTTACGGCAGTCATGTCAGCTCCATCTCTGTTTTCGGATGTCCAGGTTTCTTCACCTGGTTGTCAGATTGATGGTTCTTGAAAAGCAACCAATGTGCATTCATGATTAGGCTGGTGGTGTTGCGTTGGTGAGGAGCGAACCTTGTTGTTGGGGGCCAAGTGTCTAAGACGGAGCCCCTCTCTCCTACATTCGGAGTCAAAAGCGTTATTGTGGGCCATGGAGTCGATACGTGCTGCAGGGATTGCTTGTCAATATTTCGAGACTGATTGTGGTGAGTTACTCACTATAGTGCAGCCTCCTGAAGATTGGTCATCCTTCTCCAACCTGCTCGGTGAGTTTAACTCGCTGGAGTCCTTCCCACTATTCTCCATCTCATGGATCCTGTGTGCGTCAAATACGAAGGCAGATTTTCTTGTCTGTGCTTCGCGTTCTCTTATCTATGAAGTTTCTTTTGTAAACTCCTTTCCACCAGCTTGGACAACTAGCCAACGAATTTTATTTTAATTTATTGTTTGGTTTAAAACAAAAAAGGTAAACAAATATACTTTTAGTTAAAGAAAATAATTGTAGAAGAGTTCAAAGTTATTAAAATAAAATTAAACTTAACAAAGAATATATATTTAATTATTTTTGTAAGTAAAAACAATATATAAAAGTAAAGAGATAAACTTTTAGTTATAGAAAATATTTTTTCTTTTTGCTATAAACACTAATGTATATCCATTTACAAATCTACTATCTATATTACCACTAAAAGTGTAGTTGTACACATAAATAAATTTTACTGTTAAAATATAATTTTTAGTCTTTACTACTACCAACAAATTGTCTTTATGAACACATTAAATAACCTATTATATGTCTCTTCATTTTAACATTTTTATAGTTACAAAAATGCATATGTTAGTCTTACATACTCCTATCTTATATATTACAATAGCAGTCTTTTAAAATAAATTATTTGATTGGTGAAAAAAATATGAGACGATCTATTTTTTTTTTACTTCAACAATATTTTTATTTATGTAAAGGTGAGTATTTACAATTTTTTAGAAACAGTAATTAATTATATAATTTTCATAATCATTTTTTATCTTATATAAAAGGGAAATTACCTAGAATATTACATAAAAGTTGGTTTATTACTAGAATAACACGTTGAGGTTTTGGACTTACTAGAATAACACGTTGAGGTTTTGGACTTACTAGAATAACACATAAAAGTTTGCAAATTACTTATATACCCTGAGTTGTGTGTTTTATTACAGATAATGTCATTTACATTTAAAATTGTCTTTGAAAATTCAAGAGATAGGGAACACAAAAACCTTCAAAGATTGATTCCTGATTTTTTGATTCTCTTAAATTTGGGTTGACAAAAAACATGAGATTGATTAACTTTCTAATTTGATTCATCTTATTTGACTAAAATCATGGTAAAAGAAAGAAAATTATCAGAGATGGACTTGTGAGTTCACTGTTCATTTTCTCTTTGAAGAACAAAGTTGTAGATCTTGTTTTTATTTTCTTTCTGGGAATAATTTTTTTTCTTGGGCTGGGAAAATTTCTGGGAGATCTTCTTTGTCTCTTTACTTTTGTTTCTCTCTCCTACTTTTTTTTTTCTTCACTCGACATCTTGCGAACTATGCAAGTTTTTGCTAGTTTACTACTACTATTTTTATTTTGTTACCTTTTTTTTTCTTTTGACATTTTGATCGAAAGCTTTTTTTTTTCCTTCTCCAGATTAACGCTCTCCTCCATTTTCATTTTCATTTTTATAACAAATTTTTAATGTTGTTATATCGTCAAATGCAAACTATTTTCTGGTAATTTCTCTTAATGTTCTTTGTCAAATTCTGAGAAAAACTTCTCGGTTGTTTGTGGTTTTGGTTTCAGTATGATTTTTTTATTTCTCTGTTCAATCGATGCCCTTTACATTTTTAATAGCTTGTTGGGATCAGAATCTCAGTTGTTTGTTTTTTTGCTTGGCATCCTTAAATCGATTATTGTCAAGATCTGTAACGGAATTTGAGATCTGTTGGTGTTTGGTATTAATTTTTCAGGTAAAGTGGGTTTGTTACGAAATAGCAAATTATTTGTGCCTCTCTCGTTTCCAACAGATCAACCTCGAAGGACTGGTTTATAGCTGCAACTTGCAGTTCTCATTTTTCAGGTAAGCTAGAGATATATTTTTTGTCTTCTTTCGCAATGATCTTCTCATTGTTCTATTTTTCTTGTCTATCTTAGCTTTTGGAGATTGCTCAGGTTCCTGATGAACATGTAAGTCCACAGCTCCTCTTTGTTCTCCTCCTAGTCTAAATTTCTCTTGCTCATTATATAGATTTCATTTTTACTAGAACTTGTTTGTAGTTCTTGTAGCAGACTAGCAGTTAGTCACTCTTTGCTCGCTTTCACTAGCTTCCTCTGCTCCTTACATTTTTTACACCTATATGTGATATAAGATGGCATAAAGTATTAGTGTTTCTCTGACAATGAAACGAAATTGTTTATCCCTAGCTACTTGTGTGTGGCTAAGAATGACATAGCTCGTATCTCGTGCAGGTAAATGAATTCAAATCAATTGAGAAATTCAAGATTTTCAACACAAATAACCTGTAAGTAGTAGCTCTATGGTCCACGCTCAGAATAACAAGTATATGTGTGGACACCTAACTGTTAATTATTACAGTTGGGTTAACTTGAAAGCGATCAAAAAGCTTGTGGAAGCTGATGCACTTAAAATGGAGATCATCCCAAACCCAAAGGTACTAGATTTCCAATCACGCCGTGCAACATATTCTATGTATTGCAATTTTTCATAATTTGTCTCAACTCTTGGCAGGAAGTTGATGGAGTCAAAGTTCTTTAACTAGAAACTGCAGCTGGTGCTGCGATAAGGGTATGCACTGCGCTCTATTTTAACTAGCCAATATTTAAATAAACAGAGCTGTTAATTTTCTTCATTGTTTTCCCGTTTTCAAACAGTTCTTTGATAATGCAATTGGTGTGAATGTACCCCGCTCACGGTTCTTGCCAGTGAAGGCAACTTCAGACTTGCTTCTTGTTCAGGTAAACCAATCCACTCCTTCCCCTCTCAAATTCCCACTTCAGACTTGCTTCTTGTTCAGGTACAACCGTGGTGTTCTCTAGAGACAGCATTCCTGTTGAGAAACGTGTTTTGCTTATTGCAAATCACAGGACAGAGGTGGATTGGATGTATTTGTGGAATATTGCGTTGAGAAAAGGGTGTCTCGGCTACATCAAGTATGTTCTTAAGAGCAGCTTGATGAGATTACCTATTTTTGGCTGGGGTTTTCATGTTTTGGAGTTCATACTCGTGGAGAGGAAACGGGAGGTCGACGAACCTGTTTTGCTTCAAATGCTTTCATCTTTTAAGGATCCTCAAGAACCCTTATGGCTTGCTCTATTCCCAGAAGGAACCGATTTCACGTACTATATGCTTCCCTATCTGATTTTACATATGAACCTACATAACGAACAAATTACAACTGCTCTAGATACATAAGTTAATTTGTAATCAATCTGTATGCTTGAAGCCAATTTATAGTGTTTTCTTGGTAGAGTAACCCTCATTTCCAGGAATTGCCTGCTAATGCATGAATGTGTAAACTGCTGCTCTTAGTCTATCTTCTGTCATATTTCTGAGACCTATCCTTACTTTGATATGCAGTGAAGAGAGATGCAAGAGAAGCCAAAAATTTGCAGCTGAAGTTGGTCTTCTAGCATTATCAAACGTACTTTTACCAAAAACAAGGGGTTTTGGCGTTTCCTTAGAAGTTCTTCATAGCTCTTTGGATGCAGGTATGGTCCACGAAATTTTGATGAAATGGTCGTGTATGTTCCCTAGTATATAGTAGTATCTGAAACCACATGTTATGCCAACAGTTATTGCTTTGACGACATTGTGATGGCATGATATTTTCTGTGTTTCCAATGACCCCATGTGGGACCTCATGGCCACAAGTAACTGAACAGGGCATTGTTTTTAATTTTATTAATACCCAATCTTGCTTCGTTCTTTGTATACAAAGAAATAATATCAAGATTTTACATACAGTTCTTTCATTGTTAGTTCTTGGATATACCATTACCTATCAATTGTATTCTATGTTGTAAGGAAAAGTTGATATGTTGGAACTGTGATACACTTGTGTTTATTGAGTTGGAAACATCAACAAGGTCACTAAAACCTTATTGTCAAGTACATGTTCGTACTTCTGATTCTGTCAGTAAAGGAATTTTCCATCTGAATAAAAATTTGTCGGTGATCAACAAAGCATAGAACCCACTTTGTCCCCAAAGGTTGTTACCTTCTTTTTTGCAGGTGATGAGAGAAAGAGAGAGAAGACTGTGGCTAGCGCTCTTTAACTGACACATTGGATCCGCTTCAGAGGTAGAGGATAGCATCTCCTGTTTTCTTTATATGCGGTTGCTTACTTGCTTGTACACATGTCATCTTATCTCCTTACGTGAGCAGGTGCAGGTGAGATCAGGTTAGTTTTGACCAAACCAACTTTGATGATCTATCTTTACTTTTTTGGTTGGGAAAAAGATTTGAGAAACACAAAACCAAACAATGTCATTTCTCTTTAGGGTGTAAATCTAACCACACATAGACAAAATGTGGAAACTATACCATGTACCATCATCTTTATTTTGAGACATTTTCAATTATTTAAGGCAAGAAAAAAACCATCTAACGGCAAATAAATATATCACAGTGCCAAAGAAGATGGGCTACCAAGCTGGCACAAAGATAAACCCTGCCTCGGACCACCGCTTATATAAATAGAGGATCGGTGCCAGATCCTCATCCACATCACAGGACAAAAAAACAAGATTTTTTTATTAAAAAAATGGCGAAAGTCTCCAGTATTCACATTCTCTTCTTCGTGTTCATCACAAGTAAGAACATCAAAACAATACTATGTTTTTGTTTCTCCTCTGTTTCACTTATGTTTTTATATTCTCCTCTGTTTCACTTATGATTTTCTAAGGATAATAACACTCCAATACTGTTTCTTTAGCTCTCTTTAGATTTGATCTTATACCTTTAGATTTGATCTTATACCTTTTTGTTCACCCTCGATTGAATTATAATTATTAGAAACTTTTTAGTTTTCTAGGTCGTGTATTTTTTAACAAGTTTTGAAATTGCAGGCGGTGTTGCTGTTTCTGCCACCGTCTTCACTTTACAAAACAGTTGTCCTTACACCGTCTGGCCCGGAACACTCTCAGGCAACAGCATCACCCTTGGCGACGGCGGTTTTCAATTGACTCCAGGCGCTTCCGTACAGCTCAGGGCTCCTGTGGGGTGGTCAGGTCGCTTCTGGGCTCGTACCGGTTGCAACTTCGACGCCTCTGGACGCGGTACCTGCGTCACCGGAGACTGCAGTGGCGTTCTTAAATGTATCGGCGGCGGAGAACCTCCGGCGACTCTTGCCGAATTCACCGTAGGATCAAGCAATGCCGGCATGGATTTTTACGACGTGAGCCTCGTCGACGGTTACAATGTAAAGATGGGGATTACACCTCAGGGGGATTCGGAAACTGCAAATACGCGGGCTGCGTCCCCGACATCAACGAGATTTGCCCTAACGAGCTAAGGATCATGGATCCGGGTTCGGGAAGTATCACGGCGTGTAAAAGCGCATGCGCGGTGTTTAGTTCGCCGGAATTTTGCTGTACCGGAGCTCACTCGATGCCGCAAACTTGCTCTCCAACGTATTACTCGGCGATGTTCAAGAACGCTTGCCCTAGCGCTTACAGTTACGCTTACGACGACGCTTCGAGCACTTTCACTTGTACCGGATCTAACTACTTGATCACTTTTTGCCCCACCCATTCTTAAACCGGAGCTCTGGTTTAAGTTTGGTTCGGGTTTCACTCTCTCACGTTTCTTTTGCTTGTTATGTACGAAAAGAGAAATTAAGTAAAGATGACAAGGAAAGGTGAGATGACCTATAAATCATCTTCTTTCATTTAGCAACACCTATATACAACAAATGATTATAACATATCAATATCTGGATAATTTAAAGATAGATAGATGGATGCTTAATTATAGAGATTAGAGAGTTTTTTTGTTTCAGGTCATTGGTTCTTGATATACTTTACTTACATGACACCAATAGCAAATTTTATATGTATATCCAAAAAAGTGACAGAGCTAACTACTTTTTAAGTCACGGAATGGTTTAAACATATGAACCCTCGAGGAGATTTCGATAAAGTCTATATATAGGCCGGTTTTGTTAAGGAGATTGAGCTAATGATGCAGTCTAAGAGATCAGTGTTTCATCTGGCTTGATTAAGCTTCCATTTGCAAGGCTTCATAATTTCATTCCTGTTGCAGCCTAAACAAATCCTACAATAACCTGAAGCTCATCCGTTGCCTGTAAATAAGAGAATGTCTCAGACTTTAAAACACCAATCATCATTGGCATCTGTTTTGCTAAGTAGTTAGCAGTTGGCCACAAGATTTTTCACTATTTAATTAGCATATATAAGGTTTTCATAACACAATGTTCATAAAAACTTGGGTTTCACCTCTTTTGCTTCATTTGAGGTGATCACTTACTAAGTCTTCCTTATACTATAAAGAGTGTTATATGTGAAAACGATAGTATGTATTAGAAAGTGATAAATTCTTGTATTGTTGATTAAACATGGTTATTTAATAGTTCAATATATAAAAAAATTCTTATAAACCTTAATTATCCTTTTCATATTTTAAATATAAATGCAAATCTAAGTATATATTTAGTTGTATCTAATTGAACTGAGTATTATATATTTATGTTATCTAAGTATTACCCTCTATAGTTAAAAAGTAATTTTGTGTGGTTATTATTCATTACCTATCGGAAATATAATAAATAAATAAACAATTACGAATTACATAGGTTGTTCTAGTAACATCTCTTACTTGTTCTAGTAACATCTCTTACTTGTTCCATTTCCGGTGAACAACAACGACAATATTAGTTAGGGTTGCAGAAGAAGATATGTTAAAGATGACTACAAAATTACAATAATATCGTTCATTAAAACGGATTTATGGACGTACACTAAGCAAAAGAACGTTATGTACGTACACTAATCTCAAGAACATTATGTATGTATAAGTTCATATGTACGTACACGTTTATATGTACGTACACGTTCGATTTTAGGTTTAATGAACCCGAAATTACCAGAATATCCTCGTCTTCTACCTCTAACATACGACTGAAAACCCTAATTTTCCCTGCCTCACTTTATTTTTTCACGACTTATGTCTATTTTTTTGGTTTCACTTGTGGGTTTTTTACTCAACTATTATAGATTTTCATCTCAACATCTGATTTCTAAATTAAAAACCTATAAAAAGTGAGTTATATAGATTTTCGAACAGATATCTAGCTCTTCCATGGATGAACCCAGAGGAAAGATTAACGAAACAGAGTAGGAAAAAGACGTTTGCTCCGGCCGACAAACAGAATACGATTGATGAATCTGCTACAAACATTATTACATGAACACCATAGATCGAAAGAACAGCAAACGTGTTTAGATCTACCTCCAATAAGTCTATCGCAACGCTAGACTGTCTTTGACAGCTCAAACAAATTCGTGTTATTCTGGTAAGACTTTACAGCTGTCAAAAATGCTTACTAAATCTACCACAGACAAGAAACCTACCATCACACTCCGAAAACTATTTCAAAAAAACAAACAAGTATACCAAAAATATCTGTAAGGAGAGAAGGCTGTCGCAAAAATCTGTCGCAACAGGCCATTAGTCTACCATAAATATCTTCCCACCCTTTTACGTTTGCCGCTACACGCGCTAAAAACAAAAGTCTATCATCAAAGGGAAATTCCTCTACCAACTTAATCTACCGAATCGATTTCATGTACGTCCACCGATAAGTGTACCAACACTAAAACTAAGTGTACCATCTACAGTGACCGATAAGTGTACCAAGACTACAACTAAGTGTACCAAAAATATCTGACGTACACCTTTAATCAGTCCACGTGTATAAATCTACCATCAAAGGATCGGTAGACTTAGTCCCAACTTCCAATGTTTTTTTTTTTTCTAATGGCATTAGCCGTAATTACGTTTTTTCCCAACACTAGTTTCAGGGGTAGTATAGGTACAATGGGTTAGTCTAGTAATAACAAACAATTGTATGTTACTTTTGTAATAAGGAAGCTTTTATGCAATATTCTAGTAACTCACCCTATATAAAAAGTAATTATTTTCTTGTAAAATTAGCAACTTAAAATTAAAATAAGTAAATAATATTATAATTTCAAATTTTCTAAATAATGTTTTCTAAACTTTAAAGCTGTTTAAATTTTCTAATTTTCTTATAATTGCCTTTTAATATTTTTAAAACTGTTAAAAACAAAACTTTTGTCTTACATTTGGAAGTTTACAAAGGTTTTTTTTTCTTTAAAAGATTTTAAATAAAATTAGGTTTTTTCTCTATATTACTGTTACATAAAAAAATTTTATGGTAGGTTTTAAATTTTTTACATTTTTATTTTTTAAATTTTTAATAAATCTAGAATTGACATGTGTCAACATCTGAATGATACAATTGACACGTGTCACGATCTTGTTAATGAGTAAATTTGACATCAAACTATATATAATAAGAGAAGCATCCGCCCGATGTGCGGGTTTAAAGTTTTGTAAATAAAATTCAATTTAATAAAAATATATTAAAATTTATTTTACATTTTATAATTTTTTTTTTGCTATAATACACTGATTTATATCCATATACAAATCTTTTATGTATGTTACCTTTATAAGTGTATTTTTTACACCTATGTATATTGTATGTTACAAATATATTATTTACCACCACCTAGAGAATGTCTATATCAATAAATTAAGCCAACTATTATATGTCTTTTTACTTTCACTTTTGGATAGTTTCTTTAATCACTAAAATTGTCGGCTCAAAAAACATTTTGAATAAAAAAATAATTACATCACAATAGTGTATGACTAACCATGGAGAGAACATGTGCCCTCCTCCCTTATGGAGAGAACCTTGCGTCCAACCTCTTCCACCATGGAGAGAACCTTCGCTCCGCCTTTCTCCCTTGGGAAGATAACCTTGCGTACAACCTTCCATACCTTCCTCCCTTCGAGAGATAACCTTGCGTCCAACCTCCTCCACCATGGAGAGAACCTTCGCTCCGCCTTCCTCCCTTGGGAAGATAACCTTGCGTACAACCTCCCCCACCATGTAGGCTTGTGTTTGATTAGCCGATTTTATCCAACCATTAGGTTGATATCCTTCTCCTCTTTATCTCATTTTGATATTGAACGAATGGTAACAATTATGTTTGCACAAAAAAAGGGGTATATGACCAACCAATCAAGATTGAGAAATTATAAGAAAATTAATTTGACATAATTAATGAAATAATAGAAAATTATAAGCACGGTAATATATGAATCTCAAATAATTCAAATATGAAAATATAAATTAAATAAAGCAATCTAAAACTACTACAATAAATTTTAAAGTACAGTATTAGAAAAAGAAGATGTATATATTAATCTCCCTTTTTTTTGGGGTTAACATATTAATCTTACCTATTCCAAACTGAGAAAATAGAAAGTAAGAGTATATTCTGGTTTAAAAAATAAGGAAAATTTGTTTTCCTATTAAAAAAGTTTGACCAATAGAACAAAGTTGAAAGCAATTTTTTTGATAAATTATTTTGTTAGATGAACAATATGAGACGATCTATGTTTATATAGAAGTAAGTATTTACATTTTTTAGAATTAATAATTTTCTGTATATTTTCCTTAATCTTTTTTCTATTTTATGAGCAAATATATTCCAATGAGCCTACTGTTTTTTTAAAAAAATTCTTGCTTCCCACTTTCTTGTAAGACGTACTATCGTTCGACGATAAGAACGATTTCTGTTTAGTTGATCTAGTGTTACATAATCTCTATTGTTATCTTGCATTTGTGTTTTCATATTTTTTTTATGCTACCTGTCATGCAAGTTAATAGAAATAATAATAACACCGTAAGAAATTTGTTAATCCCAAAAACTTTGGTTATTATGCATAAGAAACTTTGTTAACACTTCAAAGTCAAAAATTGCGTAGTATGCATGAAATTGAGAAACGAAATAAAATTCAAAGAAACGACGACGAAAACATGTGGTAATATCTAGGAATTTTTTTATATTGTTGCTTCGATTAGACAACAAACATATTGCCTTCAAGACTTGTTCAAGAATGATGATGTGTCAAACAAAAGGTTAATAAAAAATAAATAATTAAAATTTTACCAAGAAAAATAAAGCTAGTCGAAATTATTTTGTTTGGTGAAAAATATATCATCATCTATTTTGCTGTAGAGGGGTGTATTTACAATTTTTTTCCTTTTTGGATTAATAAAGTTTTTTAAAATATAATAAGAACACAATTTTCTATGCATTGTTTTACCAAGCTTGAAAACTGTGATATCTAATCGTTAAGATTGACACGTGTCACGATCTGATGAGTTACTAACTTTGATATCTGATTTTTTATCATTAAAATTAACACGTGTCATGATCTGACTCGTATCACTATTTAATAAGTTTTTAACTTTAATCTCTAATTATTAAAACTAACACGTGTTACGATTTGGTAAGTTACTAATTGAGGAACAAAATTTTATATAATAAAATAACTTTTTTTTTTGGGTCAAAAGTGTATATTTTTTCTTTTCTTTGGACAAACATCAACAGTATACATATAACTTTTTTTTTTGTCAATCGTATACATATAACTAAGATCTGAGATTTATATAATTATATCTGAAAACTTAGCATCTCGAGGTGTTAAAGCAACATCTACATTTCTATTTTAATTTTTAATTAATAATCACATGGCCTAAATTATACTATATAGTATAGTTAGCCGACACTAAAACCTTGCAACGCTGGGCAAAAACTTTACCCAATACATTAAAAAACATGTTGACAGATTGAATAATATCTGTTTTGGTGTATAGTTTTATCATTTTATTCAATCGACGGGATCGACCTTCCTCCACTCGACAGTAGTAGTATTATATGAGTTATAAAAAGCTTGACAGTACTCTATGCTTTCGAGTATTTTCTTTAATCATGAATAAATATTATAATTTTAAGATCGTTTCTGGCAATTTGCAAAAAAATTGTTATTCTAATAGAAATTTGTAACTTTGAAAGCAACAATAAGTGCGACCGACGAGACACTGCAGTGATTACACATCTGTCTACAGGCGGTTAGTATTCGTTTCTCACTATAGTAGTTTTATCACTGTTAGATTAATAATTTGATGAATGACTTGTAGTATCAAGTATATATGCATGGTGGCTTATGATATTGTTGTCATTGTGTTTCTCTCTTTAGTTAATTTTTGTTTTGTTTTGTTTTCGGTTACATTTATTCTTAAAAGAAAAGAAAAATACATTCATTCGATAAAGATAAATCTAGCTATTACATATTTCTGCAGTTGACGTGAGCTCTCAAATTCTAGCTAGCTAGTACTCTTCACAAATATGACATAGTTGCCCAAAAAAGAAAGGTAAAGTGCGATAAATTTAACTAAGAAACTGGGAACGGCTCATGTGTAAGTACGGAATTTTTTTTTTTTTTTTTGGAAATGGTGTGTAAGTACGGAATTGATTAATTATTCCGCAAGTTAACCAACAATATAGAGAGATATGGACTTGGATAAAAACATTTGTAGTGCTTAAAAATACAGAAAAGCACGTGCTTCCAAGAGATCGAGGATAATGCATGCTTACATTTGCAGCATCTGTAAACACATGATTTTCTATATTTTTTATTACTAGTGTGTCGACAGAAAATCTCATATGGTATATTCTCTTAAGTATCTTTCTATGTACACTTAGACTGAGTGACCATCTTATAATAATGAAAACACATGTGGTATATTACAATTTAATAAGTTTTTAAATTTGTATTTCTAACCGAAGAGCTGAGCAGTAGACTAAATCATTTTGCCAAAATTGGATTTCAAAATTTTAAAATTATCTTCATCTTCAAAAAGTATTATGAAAAGAAAAGTTCACCCAATTTTCATTACATTTTTTAATATTTATTTAAGAGAGAAAATAAAAGTAGGCTTATTTTTACTTTTGTCATATGATTTCATTAATTTGAGTATGGATGTTTGATTGTGCATATTTTAGTTTGTATTCAGTAAAGAATATATAAAAGAAATCTGTCAATACATATTTTATATATTTTTAATCTTAAAAAGTTTTATGTTGATATTAAAGTGAGACTATGGGGTAAATATTTAAGAAATCACACACTAATATATTTTTTTCGAGACTCGATCGCTGGTGTGATGGTACCTTGTGCATTAAGGACTTACCATTTACCACACTAATATATTTTATATATTTATAATCTAAAAAAGTTATATTTTTTATATTAAAGTGAGACCATGTGGTAAGATACTTGTGACTGTTGCAAAAAGATAGAAAATTACTGGAATGTTAAAACATTTTCACCAAATATGTTCAAAAATTAAAATAAAAACAAACAACAAACATAACTATTTCTCATGCATAAAACTACAAAATTAACAATATAAAACTTACAAAATAGGTGTTTTTTTTCAAGCCATCATATTTAGCATATGATTTTATTGCATAATGTTTTATCCAAAAAAACTTTTAAAAACAATTATATAAATTATATTTTATTCTAAAATTATAATATAAATAAAAGAAATTTCAATCCGTACTCTAACACGGATCCAATCTAGTAACTATTTGTTTAATATGCTACATAATTGGTGTCGCCATAAGTTTACATATTATATGTTAAATACATGTTTATCGACTTAAAACATGAATTAATGTTTTTTTTGTTATGTATATATCAGTTTAATAAAAAACGGATTAGTCTTTTGATTAGCATGATAACATTTACAACAACATGTTATATAGAATGATAATGTGCTAACATATTTAATATCCAAATAATATTTTTTCTTCAACATGGTAAGATAGTTGATATATAGATAATATTTTTATTAATGTCTAACTTATACATAATATTTACCAATAAATAATTGATGAAGAAGTTATCATGATAACAAGAAAAATAACCGATTTTGTTTTACATCTGCTCATCAAAGAAGTAGATGGAAAAGACGGTGATACGTATATATACCAAGCCTAGGAAGAGCATGTCTCGTTGGATTCGAACGAAAGCAACGAATGCTTCCTTTATTAATCTATTCGCAGGAAAATTTGTCGAAAGAACCCAAAAGCTTCGCCATTTTTGTCGAGATGAATCTGTTGGGTTTTTTTTCTAGTGGGGAAACTAATTAGGTTTGGTTTACCAAACCTGGACTTGGGCCATTATATTAGTCCATAAGATTAATATTGGGCTTTAGTTTATCAAACACTATATAAACCCTCATAACCTAATTATTAGCATAAGGAAAAATAGAGAGAAGAGAGTTGATTTCGAATCTAAAGGAGAAGAGAAAAATAAAACCTTTAAGGTTTGGTGTTTTGCACATTTAGACATTCAAACGAGTTCCGATCTGGCTGATTTTCGGAGGGTAGCTTCGTGACTCAGTGTTCTACAGATTTGACGGTGAAGATCTTGTTTCAACGGTTAGTTTGTGAGAAATCTGAGTTTTAGCGTGGCTGGTTGTGTCTGGAATTTCTAGATTTTTCTGCAGCATCTGTCGTGAGTGTTTGTAAGATCCAATGGTGAGATATTCTCGGTTTGAGCTGAAATTTTGCACAGTTGTTCCTGACCTGTTTATCTAGGATTTGTACGGTGGAGATCTGGTGGAGATTTGAATAGGTTGCCGGAATTTTAGTGAATCTAGGGTTGTTTGGAACTGCATATTTTTTAGTCTTTTGTGTTCTCTCTCTGGAGAGGATGTGGTTGTACTCTAATACATTGGTGATAGGGGAATTTTGAGTGGACTACGGTCCCGTGGTTTTTACTCTTCGCATTGGGGAGGTTTTCCACGTATATTTATGTGTCTCGTTTATTTTACGCTTTGAAGTTTTTGCTACCAAGATTATTATAGTTTTCTCATAGGTTCACATAAGTTAGGGTGAAACTTTATTCCGCTGCGCAAATGTGCGTTGTTTCCCCAACAAAGTGGTAGCAGACCACTGGTTTAATAACTTTGGTTATTGGTTGCTTTTGTGAGCGATGGAAAATATGGGTAGAATGATAAGCTTGAATGGTTCTAATTATCATCTATGGAAAGGCAAGATGGAATCTTTGCTTTTCGTGAAAGAATTTCATGTTCCTGTCTTTGAGGAGAAGTTACCTGAAGATAAGACTGATGATCAGTAGAAATTGCAGCATCGCCAAGTGTGTGGTTTGATAAGGCAATGGGTAGATGATAATGTGTTGAATCATATTGAAAATGAGACTAATGCTAGTTCTTTGTGGTTGAAGCTGGAGCAACTGTTTGCTCGAAAGACCGGGAATAATAAGATGTACATGATCAAGAAGTTGATTGAGTTGAGGAATCAAGAGGGAACTCCGATGACTGATCACTTAAATGTGTTTCAGGGGCTGCTTAATAAACTTTCTGATATGGGAGTCAAGTTTGAGAATGAGATTCACGGTTTGTGGCTTCTTGGTACATTACCAGATTCTTGGGAGGTGTTTAGGATGTCTCTTTGTAACTCCGCGTCGAATGGTGCTATTTCGATGGATGTAGTGAAGAACAGTGTTTTGAATGAGGAAACAAGAAGACAGTCTAATGCTAGTTCCTTGCGTTCAGATGTGTTGGTCACTTAGTCAAGGGGGAGGAGTACATTTAGAGAGCCCAAGAATGATAAGAACAGGAGGAGGAGCAAATCTAATAAATTTGCTAATATGGAGTGTCACTACTGTCACAAGAAAGGACACTTGAAGAAAGATTGTTGGAAGTTGAAAAGAGATAACAAGCAGCAAGGAAAGCAAGAAGAAGTAGATTGAGTGACAATCACTGACGATCAGTTTCTCATTCTTCTTGAGAATGATGCCATTAATGTATGCCAGGGCACCAGCTACTCATGCTACATCCCAATGGGATTTGTATTCTACTTATACTTTGGGTAGTTATGGTTCTGTGAAGATGGGGAATGATGGTTTGGCTCAGGTTGTTGGCATTGGTGATATTTGCTTAGAGACTAGTCTTGGGACTAGACTTGTGCTTAAGGATGTTAATCATGTCCCAGATCTTCGGATGAATTTGATATCTACGGGAAGACTTGATGATGAAGGTTTCTACAGTTTACACGGTGGTGGTAAATGGAAGCTTTCACGTGGTTCTATGGTTGTGGCTCAAGGTGAGAAGCTTTCATCTTTCTATTTGATGTAGGCTAAGGTCTCTAAAGATAGTGTTAATTCTTTGGAGGATGATGCCATGGAGTTGTTGAATAAGAGACTCGGTCACATAAGTGAGAAAGGATTGTCTGTGTTGTCTAAGAAGGAGGTTATTCCAATTATCTCCGGTTCGCACTTGAAAAAGTGTGCGCATTATTTGCAGAGTAAACAACACAGAGTCTCTTTCAAGTCTTCTGCGTCTTCTAGAAAATCTGAGGTACTTGATTTGGTGCATTCAGATGTATGTGGTCCAATGAGACAAAATCTCTTAGTGGTGCATCATATTTTGTCACTTTCATTGATGATCATTCAAGGAAGTTGTGGGTTTTTACTATGAAGACAAAAGATTAGGTTCTGGGATATTTTAAGCATTTTGTGGCATTGGTTGAGAGACAGACGGGAAAGAAGTTGAAGTGTATCCGCAGTGATAATGGTGGAGAGTATTCTGGACCATTTGATGCTTATTGCAAAGAATATGGTATTAGGCATCAGTTCATGCCACCTAAGACTCCACAGTTGAATGGGTTGGCTGAAAGAATGAACAGGACGATTGTCGAGAGGGTTAGATGTTTGATTTCACAATCAGGCTTGGCACAGACTTTCTGGGGTGAGGCTTTGCTCTCAGTTGTTCACGTGTTGAATTTATCACCGAGTGCTCCATTGGAGGGTGATATTCCAAAAAGGGTTTGGACTGGTAAGGATGTTTCTTATGGTCATTTGAGGGTCTTTGGGTGTAAGGCATTTGTTCATATTCCCAAAGATGAGAGGTCAAAGCTTGAGATGAAGTCACGACAATGTGTGTTCATTGGTTATGGTCAGGATGAGTTTGGGTACATATTTAATGATCCTGTTGAGAAGAAGCTCATTAGGAGCAGAGATGTTGTGTTCATGGAAGATCAAAGGATAAGAGATATTGACAAGTCCGGAAAACCAGCTCAGAGTAATGAGAGTTTGATTGATGTAGAGATTATTCCTTCTACATCGGTTCACGGTCAGGCAGAAGGTGAGGTTCATGTTGATACACCTGGTGCAGATGCTCCCGCACATGATGAAGGTATTGGTGATCATGGTGACGATCTTGGTGAGACACCAACTACCGAGAATCTACCTATTGTTAGAAGATCTGAGAGAGGTCTTATACCGTCGACTAGGTATAATCCTGGTGAGTATGTGTTACTTACTGATGGGGGAGAACCTGTAAGATATAGTGAAGCTTTGGAGGATGAACACAAAGATAAATGGCATGATGCCATGGGTGACGAGATGAATTCTTTTGAAGAGAACCATACTCTTGAGTTGGTGAAGTTGCCTAAGGGTAAAAAGGCTTTGCTTAATAAGTGGGTGTATAAGATTAAGCATGATGAGACCAGTTTGTCACCTCGATACAAGGCTAGGTTGGTTGTGAAAGGATACGGCCAAAAGAAAAGAGTTGATTTTGATGAAATATTTTCTCCTGTTTTGAAGATGTCATCCATTCGGGTTGTACTTGGATTGGCAGCAAGTCTTGATCTAGAGGTTGAGCAAATGGATGTAAAAACTGCTTTTCTTCATGGTGATTTGGAGGAAGAGATTTACATGGTACAACCGGAAGGCTTTTTGAAAAAGGGTGAAGAAGATTTAGTTTGCCGCTTGAAGAAAAGCCTTTATGGATTGAAGCAGGCACGAAGGCAGTGGTAAATGAAGTTCAAGTCTGTTATGGGGGAGCATGGTTATAAAAAGACTACTTCTGATCAATGTGTGCTTGTGCAGAGGTTTGGCGGTGATGATTTTATCATCTTGCTGTTGTATGTTGATGACATGTTGATTGTAGCCAAGAACTTGAGCAAAATTGAGGAGCTGAAGAAGCAGCTTAGCAAGTCCTTTGCCATGAAAGATTTGGGTCCAGCGAAACAGATTCTTGGTATGAGAATTGTTAGAGACAGAGGTGAAAGACTGATTCACTTGTCTCAAGAGAAGTACATTGAAAAAGTACTTAAAAGGTTTCACATGGATAAGTCTAAAGCTGTAGTTACTCCTCTTCCTACATACTTTAGATTGAGCAAACAACAGAGTCCGAAAACAAAGTTGGAGAAGGAAGATATGGCAAGGGTTCCATATGCTTATGCAGTTGGTAGTTTGATGTATGCCATGGTCTGTACAAGACCAGATATTGCTCACGTTGTTGGTGTTGTTAGTCGTTTTGTCTCCAATCCTGGAAGAAAACACTGGAATACTGTGAAATGGATTTTGAAATATCTTCGAGGGACTTCTGATTTGAAGCTTACTTTTGGAGGTAATATTGCATTGCTTGTTAGTTATACTGATTCTGATTTGTCAGGAGATGTTGATTCTAGTAAGTCTACTTCGGGTTACTTGGTAACATTTGCGGGTGGAGCTGTTTCATGGCAGTCAAGATTGCAAAAGTGTGTTGCACTTTCTACCACTGAAGCTGAGTTCATAGCTGCAACTGAAGCTTGTAAGGAGTTGTTGTGGATGAAAAGTTTTTGTGAAGATATTGGTTTCAAGCAGAATAAGTATGTGCTGTTTTGTGATAGTCAAAGCGCAAATTGTCTCGGAAAGAACTCTACATTTCATTCGCGTTCGAAGTACATTAATAGGAGGTATCATTGGATATGTGATGTGGTTGCTTCTAAAAAAGTAGAACTTGAAAAGATGCATACGGATGATAATGGAGCTAATATGATGACAAAGTCATTGCCGAGGGGGAAGTTTGAAGTTTGCCGAGGGATAGCTGGGATGACTGTTTCCTCCAACTAGTCGGAGGGGGAGTTTGTTGGGTTTTCCTCCTAGTGGGGAAACTAATTGGGTTTGGTTAACCAAACCTGAACTTGGGGTATTATATTAGTCCATGAGATTAATATTGGGCTTTAGGTTATGAGACACTATATAAACCCTCATAACCTAATTATTGGCATAAGGAAAAATAGAGAGAAGAGAGTTGATTTTCGGATCTAGAGGAGAAGAGAAAAACAGAACCTTTAGGGTTTGGTGTTTTGCACGTTTGGACATTCAAACGAGCTCCCATCTGGCTGATTTTTGGAGGGTAGCTTCGTGACAGTGTTCTACAGATTTGACGGTGGAGATCTTGTTTCAACGGTTGGTTTGTGAGAAATCTGAGTTTTAGCGTGGCTGGTCGTGTCTGGAATTTCCAGATTTTTCTGTAGCATCTGTTGTGAGTGTTTGTAAGATCCAACGGTGAGATCTTCTCGGTTTGAGCTGAAATTTTGCAGAGTTGTTCCTGACCTGTTTATCTAGGATTTGTACGGTGGAGATCTGAATAGGTTGTCGGAATCTTAGTGAATCTAGGGTTGTTTGGAACTACATATTTTAACAGTGTACATTTTTCCTTTTCTTTTGGACAAACATCAACAATATACATATAACTAAGATCTGAGATTTATATAATTATATCTGAGAACTTAGCATCTCGAGGTGTTAAAGCAACATCTACATTTCTATTTTAATTTTTAATTGATAATCACGTGGCCTAAATTATACTATATAGTATAGTTAGCCGACACTAAAGCCTTGCAACGCTGGGCAAAAACTTTACCCAATACATTAAAAAACATGTTGACAGATTGAGTAATATCTGTTTTGGTGTATAGTTTTATCATTTTATTCAATCGACGGGATCGACCTTCCTCCACTCGATAGTAGTAGTATTATATGAGTTTTTTTTTTTTTTTTTTGGCTCAACATCAACTCTTCAATTACCAAAATGTTTTACACAAGTTCTTGATACACATAGTTATTAATCCAAACAGGCAAAACAGAATAAAGCTTAGAGTCATAGTTCACATTTGAAAGAGACTCCCTCGCAATTCGGTCCGCCACTCTATTTCCTTCTCTTGGGACAAACATCATTTTCACCTCTTCAAAGCTTTGGAGTAGAAACCGAATGTCCTGAATAATTGGAGCTAGTGTCGGGACATCTACATTCAGTTTCAAATATGATATTAGTAGTTGGGAGTTAGATTCAAAGATAACTTTCCTGTAGTGGAATCTGGCCAAGTTAAGAACTGCCCAACGAAAAGCTTCAAGCTCAGTCTCCAGAGCCGATTTTACCCGAGGGATAGCCCTTATTCCCATCCATAAGGCTTTTCCTTCTTTGTCTCTGAGAATCCACCCTAGACCACAATTATGGCGTGTCTCCACCCATGAACCATCTGTGTTACATTTTACCCATCCATCAGGGGGAGGTGACCATTTTACTCGTCGATGCACTTGTCTAGGTTGTTGCTCTCTTTGAACCGAAGGGTTTTGACTAGCTTTCCACTCTCCTTCATCTTCTATCGCCTTGTTAACAACTGCCATTGCAGAAAACTCCTTGCCGTTAAAAACCCAGTCATTCCTATTTTTCCATAACCTCCAAAGTAGCCATGGTATGACATTAGTGTTCAATTCAGCCTGGGGGTGAGTTTGATGGTAGTTGAGAACGTGATGAAGGTTCGCATAAAAGGATTCTGACCATTCACCTCCCGGTGGTGCAGGGAAGGGAGAGACCGCCCAGGTAAGCCTTGCTAAGGAACATTTGAAAAAAAGATGATTCACCGTCTCCACAGACTGGGGGCATCTACTGCAGCTCTTGCCTTTCGCAAGGTGTCTGAAATGCAGATTTCCCGCAACTGACAAACAATTGCTTATGCATCTCCAAAGGAAGTGGCGGATCTTTGGAGGAACATTCAGCTTCCAAATTTGTTGATAGAGGGCATCAAGGTTTGGTCCGGTAACCTCCTGAGGGGAGTCTCTTCTGCTTATTATCTCTCTTAGGACCCAGTAACCAGATTTAACAGAATAATGGCCGGATTTGTTGAAGTCCCATGCATACCTGTCCTCTGAATGTTTACCACCTGGGCGGATTTCAAGGATCTTGAGCTTATCTTCCTCCGAGAAAACCTCTGACAGGATATCTTGTCGCCACTCTCTACCACTTCCATCCATTAGATCCTTTACCAACAAGACAGAGGAGACTTCCTTTTGTTTATGCTGAGGGATCCAATTGGTTCTGGTTATAGGGCAAGCAGGTTTGGAACTGGTCCATTGATGTTGCCAGATGTTGATTGATGCACCATTGCCAACAATAGCCCTGGCCCCTTGCTTGATTAGGTCTTGCGCTTCATGAATACTCCTCCAAGCATAGGATGGCCTGGAACCGAGAGGTGCATTTAGTGGATCTGATTTGCGGAAGTATCTGCTTTTGAAGACTTTCGCCATTAGACAATTCGGTTTGGTGATCATTCTCTAGAGCTGTTTCCCGAGGAGCGCAGTGTTAAACAACTCCAGGTCTCTAAATCCTAAGCCTCCTGCATCTTTAGGAGTGCACAGATGGTCCCATGCTTTCCAATGCAATCTCCTGCCTTCTTTTGAATTCTTCCACCAAAAGTCAGCCATGATGGAAGTTATCTGTTGACAGACCGCTTTAGGCAGCTTGAAGCAGTTCATGGTAAAGGTTGGTAGGGCCATAGCTACAGCTTTTAGAAGTACTTCCTTCCCTCCCGCTGAAAGGAAGTTGTATTGCCAACCGGAGACCTTTTGTCCTAGGCGTTCCTTCAAATAGCTCATGGTGGCAATCTTCGATCCAGCAAAAGATTCAGGGAGGCCAAGATAATTTCCTTCTCCACCATCATGAACAATTCCCAGCTTTTGTTTGACCTCCTGTCTCCTTAACTCTGGTATATTTCTACCAAAATGAATGCATGCTTTTGGTAGTTTACTCTTTGTCCAGATGCTAGGTTGTACTCCTCAATGATATTTATGATTTGCTCCACTTCATTATCCTTATGCTGACAATAAAACATACTATGGCGAACAGGAGGTGGGTGATTGGAGGAGCTCCCCTAGCCACCTTCAGACCCGTAATGAGACCCCTTTGCTCTGCTGATTGTAACATTCTGACTAGTATCTCCGTACAAATGACAAAGAGATATGGCGAGAGGGGGTCACCTTGCCTTAATCCTCTTGTTGGGGTGATAGCACCATAAGGATTGCCATTTATCAAGACTTGGTATCTCACAGATTTAACGCAGCCCATCATTAATGCAATCCATTCATCTGCAAAACCGAGGACCCTCATAGAATGTTCTAAGAATGACCATTCTACTCTGTCGAAGGCCTTAGAGATGTCAGTTTTGATTGCTATAAATTCTTCAGAGCACTTGTTATTTGAGCGCATGAAGAAGTTCATGAGCAATCAGAATGTTGTCACTGATTAGTCTCCCCTCAACAAAAGCTGCCTGAGATTCAGAGATGACAAAAGGTAGTATACTTTTCAAGCGATTCGCCAACACTTTTCCAATAATTTTATAAATGACGTTACATAGGCTTATCGGCCTGAAGTCCACCATCTTCGTCGCATTTAGTTTCTTTGGGATTAAACAGATATTGGTGGTGTTCATACCTTCCTCCATAAGGCCAGTTCCAAAAAACCTTTGCACCATGTCCGTGAGCTGTCCTCCCATCTTGTCCCAGAATTGCTGATATAGAAAACCATTCATACCATCTGGTCCTGAACTTTTGTGAGGATTAATGCTAAAGGTAGCTTTCCGTACTTCCTCCATCGAGATTGGTTTTAGGAGCGAGGCGTTCATATTTGCTGTCACTGGAGGAGTCTGAAGATCAAAGTCACTAATCCGATACCCCACATCCTCCGAACCATATAGGTTCTTGAAATAAGACTCTGCAATTTTTCCAATCTCTACTTCAGAGCACCATTCCTTTCCTTCCTCATCTATCAGCTTCTGAATCCGGTTTTGAGCTCGTCTGTTTTTTGTTGCAGCATGGTAGAACTTTGTGTTTCTGTCTCCATTTTGCATCCAGGTGATCCTGCTTTTTTCTCTCCAGTAGATTTCCTCCTGAATGTACTCCTTATTTAGTTCTTGCTTAAGCCTTTTCAGTTCTTGACCATTAAAAGGTTGGCGTCTAGTAGCTGCATCGATTTGATCTTGTAAGGCCTGGAGTCTCTGAGCAGAACTAGGCTTGGTAGCGCGCTTCCATTTGGAGATCTCTTTGCGGCAGTTAGAGATTTTTTGCATCATGTTCCCTTCCCCAGACTTGTTCCTGTCCCAGAAGCTTCCCATTAGCTCTTTAAAGCCGTCCCTCTGGAACCATCTCTGATCATATTTGAAGCTTGCCCATTTTTTCCATTTATCACCCATGAGATTGTTGATTGGAGGGCTATGATCAGAGCATATCTTTTGCAGATAGGTCGCTTGTGCTTGAGGGAACAGTTCTAACCAAGCTTGGTTTGCAACAGTCCTATCAAGACGGCATTGGACGAGCTCATCGTTTCGATTTCCATACCATGAGAATTGGTAACCACTATGTTTCGCTTCCCACAGCCCACACGAATGAAGCATTTGTCGAAACTCAGAACAGGAAGAGTCCTTCCTGTTTTGGCCGCCTAATTTTTCTGCCGGATCAACCAGCTCATTGAAGTCACCTGTTAGCATCCATGGAGCGGTTCTGTTCAGACCAATTCTAGTTAGCCTCTCCCATAGATGGCCTCTTTCTCCCTGAACTGGGTCTCCATAGATGCATGTGAGAAAGAATTCTTTATCCTGCCAATGAACTAGAGTGTCAATCATCCTTTTGTCAGATTGAATAATTTTGACTTTTACTGAGTCCTTCCACATTAAAGCCAAACCTCCACTCAAGCCTACCGGTTCAACAGTGTGCAAATCAAAATACCCTAAGTGACCTAGAACATTTTCCAGATACCAACGTTTATTCTTGGTCTCAGAAAGGAATGTTACCTCTGGGAAATACCGACCTCGTATTTCCCTTAGGTGTCGAACTGTCGGGGTATTCCCCACCCCCTGACAGTTCCAGCTCAGGATCCTCATAGTGAGTTCGAAGGGTTGGAATTAATCATCAACCCTTCTTTCAAAGTTTTGTTGTTGCCATTCTCAGACCTTACGCCAGAAGAATGGGAACAGTTTGCTGCTACAGAGGAAGCAGAATGATTCGAAGACTGAGCTGCTACTTGAGCAGAATGATCTGACTTGACCGGATTGTCATTCAGATTGGGACTGGAGGAGGAGACCTGAGAGCCAAGTCGTTCAAATACTGTTGGAGAGTTTTTCTCCTTCTCGTTCGATCCTTTTCTCCCTCCACTAGATTGTTTATCACCACTGGATCCAAGTCTTTCAAACACAGACGGTGAGAAGAGGGACTTTTCCCCTGAACCCACTCGTGCTTTCTTCCTCGACCGGTCACTACTGGAGCTTGAGCGTCTCCTTTTTGTCTGGGAAGTTAATGGATCGTTTATGGGGGTTGCTTTTTCCAGAGATTCAGTTTCTCTACCACCTCCTCCTTTCGGTCTCCATTCCAGCTGCTTCTTCCCCAACTGATTTCTTTTCCTAGAGCCCCCTGGCTCCTTCCATTGAAGACGATCCGTGACTGATTTTTGCGGATTACCTGAACTCTGCCCCTCGACTGCGTGGGTCTGGCTAGAGAAGCTTCTTCTGCAGTCTGATTCCGGGAAAGAGGAAGGTTCCACTTCTCGCACCTCCTTACCCTTGCCTTTGGATTTTAGAGGGTTCGCCTTATTTCCTTGTCTGTTTCCTCCCCTGGATGAAGGCTCCTTAACTTGAAAAGGACATTGGGATTTATCGTGAGTGAGCCTTTTGCAAAGGAAGCAGACTTTGAGTAGTTTCTCGTATTCAAACTCCAAGCTATAGGTTTCCCCTGTATAGAATCTTGCTTGCTTGAGAAAATGAAGAGGTTCTTCCGCATGAATCCAAGCCCGAGCTCTGACATATTCCAAGGAAGGAGAGTTTTTTGCGTGCAACTCAATAGCATCTACCTTTCCAAAGGGTTGGATAATGGCTTCCACCGCTTGCTTCTTTAGAAGATGAATCGGGAGCCCCTTGATACGAATCCAGAAGAGAATTTTCTTTAAATAGTCAGGGCCAGGATTCGGTTTCCACTGCTCAAGAGTTACAATCCAACCGTTGACGAACCAAGGTCCTTTAGAGAGGACATGGTAAAGGTCTCCTTCACTCTCGAAGATGAATTGAACTTTGTCCGCTGCTATACCTCTGCCCTTAACTCTGTCTTCTAAGCCCCAAATCGGGGGAAGGGCTTTGACCAAGCCACCCACCTTGTGGGCTGATGGGTTTAGACATCGAACAATTACGCTCTTAGAGTTCTCCTCTATCAGATCTTCGTTTTCCAATTCTGGAATATCCACCGTATCCCCTTCACCTAAAAGATCCAGCTCTTTCATCTCCTCTAAGAGGGAAAGCTCCCACTTCTTCTTAGTACGATTCATTGGAATCACTCTTTAGATCTGAACTGGTGTAAATGGAGACAAAAAATCCCACAGCAGAACGCGAGGCTACAGTAGAACACAGCCTATTGAATACAGCGAAAATAGAAGAGCTACACGCTGAATGGTGATTGGAAATTTAGAGAACTAGAATTGAGATTTGTCGTGAAATCGCCATAAACCCTAGATCCCGTATTATATGAGTTATAAAAAGCTTGACAGTACTCTATGCTTAAGAGTATTTTCTTTAATCATGAATAAATATTATAATTTTAAGATCGTTTCTGGCAATTTGCAAAAAAATTGTTATTCTAATAGAAATTTGTAACTTTGAAAGCAACAATAAGTGCGACCGACGAGACACTGCAGTGATTGCACATCTGTCTACAGGCGGTTAGTATTCGTTTCTCACTATATTAGTTTTATCACTGTTAGATTAATAATTTGATGAATGACTTGTAGTATCAAGTATATATGCATGGTGGCTTATGATATTGTTGTCATTGTGTTTCTCTCTTTAGTTAATTTTTGTTTTGTTTTGTTTGCGGTTACATTTATTCTTAAAAGAAAAGAAAAATACATTCATTCGATAAAGATAAATCTAGCTATTACATATTTCTGCAGTTGACGTGAGCTCTCAAATTCTAGCTAGCTAGTACTCTTCACAAATATGACATAGTTGCCCAAAAAAGAAAGGTAAAGTACGATAAATATAGGCTCTGACTGGTAATATGGTTTTTTTTAAGTTGAGTTGCAGAAAATATTATAATTCGATGTATCTTGCAGTAAAAATTATGTGGTAAAAATAGCAGTTTGATGTAATAAATTGCTGTAAGAATATGATTTATCAATCTTACCAAAATTAATGACTGGTGACACTTTTGTGGTGGATGTTGCAGTATGTATTATTTAATTAATTTTAATTGAAAATGATTAATAATTATAATTATTAAAAAGTTTAGTGAATAAATTTAATAAAATAAAAGAAAATAAAATATATTAGTAAAAAATATTAATAAAATAATTTAATAATAAAATATATTAATAAAAATAACTACATGTATTTCATAATATTTACAATCTTATAATATTAGATCTATGCCTAATTTGATTCAAATGATAAAAAAAATAGCAAAATATAAAAATTCAAAATAATTAAATAAAGAAGTTATTAAATAAAATAAAAAGGTAAAATTTATTTTTATTGATATATGAATTAAACAAAAAAAAATATTTTCTTTTCTATAACTGTATTTTCGTTTTTCTAATTAAAAAAGTAGGTAACTCAACTTACCACATCCTAACTCATGAAAAATTCCATGATGTTGAATAATCTTTTGAGTTAACAATTTTACAAAAGATATACCTCAAATTTGTACATCAACCATAACACATGATTATTCAAACTCAATTTCAAAAAATTTAGTTTTATTCTTGATTTGTAACATTTTTGAATAAACTTTGAGTTAAGTCCATAACCCAACTTAACTCAATGTTAAGTCATCTTACCAATCCAAGCCATAATTTAACTAAGAAACTGGGAACGGCTCATGTGTAAGTACGGAATTGATTAATTATTCCGCAAGTTAACCAACAATATAGAGAGATATGGATTTGGATAAAAACATTTGTAGTGCTTAAAAGTACAGAAAAGCACGTGCTTCCAAGAGATCGAGGATAATGCATGCTTACATTCGCAGCATCTGTAAACACATGCTTTTCTATATTTTTTATTACTAGTGTGTCGACAGAAAATCTCATATGGTATATTCTCTTAAGTATCTTTCTATGTACAAGAGCATGTTCAGTGGAGGAATCGTGAAACGTTTATCAGAAAACAAAAATATATTTTTATTACACATTTCTTTTAATATGTGTATTATTGGTTATTTGACACCTGTTTAATTTATACAGAGAAACGTTTCTCAAGTTTCTCACACAAGCAACGATCCTTTTTGTCTATTCTTTTTTTCTTTTTATTATATTTTAATAAGAGCATTTACATGAGCAATCCCCGATGGAACTGCCATTAGACTGAGTGACCATCTTATAATAATGAAAACACATGTGGTATATTACAATTTGATAAGATTTTAAATTTGTATTTCTTAACAGAAGAACTGAGCAGTAGACTAAATCATTTTGCCAAAATTGGATTTCAAAGTTTTAAAATTATCTTCATCTTCAAAAAGTATTACGAAAAGAAAAGTTCACCCAATTTTCATTACATTTTTTAATATTTATTTAAAAGAGAAAATAAAAGTAGGCTTATTTTTATTTTTGTCATATGATTTCATTAATTTGACTATGGGTGTTTGATTGTACGTATTTTAGTTTGTATTCAGTAAAGAATATATAAAAGAAATCTGTCAATAAATATTTTATATATTTTTAATCTGTAAAAAGTTTTATTTTGATATTAAAGTGAGACCACGGGGTAAATATTTAAGAAATCACATACTAATATATTTTAAAGTGAGATCACCTGGTAAAATACTTCTGACTGTCCTAAGGGCATATTCATCAGTCATACTTGGTGTGTGTCTTCTAATTTAAAAGAAAAAAAATTAAGAAAAATAGGAGAGAGAGTGTGACAGTGTCTATATTAAGACACATTCAGACTCTTATCTGCCAAATGTTTATTTTTTAGTGGTTCACATTTCTAAATAAATTGATTATATTAAAATATTAATATTGTTAAAATTTGACCCTATTTCATGGTATTAATGGTCTAACAAGATAGAAAATTACCTGAATGTTAGAAAATTACCGGAATGTTAAAATCTAAATCGCAAAAAGAAACGAAGAAATCATTCTATAAATACATGCTGGTTAGTCTTAGTAACAAATCTCAGAAGAAAAAAAATGGCTCCTCGTGTGATCTTCGTACTCCTCTCTCTTGTTTTTCTCTACCTTGCAAACACATCACACTCGTTCGAAAAGTTTCAATCAATTCTACATCCTATTTACAGAGACATGGCCACAAATACCTACTCCATCCCTTTGTCCATCGGCCCGAGTGAAGACTTCAGCCAAGAATTCGTCCTTGACCTCAACGGAGTAGGACCGTTATTGCAAAACTGCGCCACAGCCACCAAATCCTCCTCCTTCCACACCATCAGGTGCGGCTCCACGAGATGCACCTACGCAAACCCCAACTTCTCCTGTGCCAACAACACCACCAGTAAGACAAAGACCCCGTGTCGCTCCTCCGACAATGCCCGGCTCTTCCGAGATACCGTTATGTTATTTTACACAAACAATGGAGTATACATTAGCGACGGTGCAATGAGATTTTCGCTGACTTTAACCTGCACTGATAGTGCTCCTTTCAAAGGAACCATCGGTCTCGCTAACACTCACTTGTCGATTCCCTCGCAGCTAGTCTCCATGTACAAGCTTCCTCCAAAGATGGCTCTTTGTTTGCCCTCCATCAATGATTCTGGTGACCTTTGGATCGGTAAAGGGGAATATTATTATCTGCCTTACTTAAAAGATATTTCTACGATCTTTGCCTCCACGCCTCTGATTGGTAATGACAAGTCCGGTGAGTACTTGATCGATGTGAAGTCCATACAAATCGGTGGAAAAACCGTTCCAATACTTCATGGAGCCACGAAGATCTCCACTTTGGCTCCTTACACCGTATTGGAAACTTCCATCTACAAGGCTCTTCTCACAGCCTTCTCCGGAAACGCCAAGATGGCTAAAGCTCCAGCCGTGAAGCCTTTCGGTGCGTGCTTCCGCTCAAATGGAGGACGTGGAGTTCCTTTGATCGATCTGGTGCTTAGGGGAGGGGCTAAGTGGAGGATCTACGGTTCTAATTCGCTGGTGAAGGTGAATAAAAACGTTGTTTGTTTAGGGTTTGTGGACGGAGGTGTGAATCCGAAGAACCCTATAGTGATCGGAGGATTTCAGATGGAAGATAATTTGGTGGAGTTCGATCTCAAAGCTTCCAAATTTTCTTTCTCTTCTTCTCTTTTGCTTCACAACACTTCTTGCGCAGTACAAAGGTTATCTCCTATTTTTTTTTTTTTTGGTCAACTGGAATTTTTATTAGTACTTGTTGTGAAACCAAAGATGAAATACAAAGCTAAAGCCGGCGGACGACATTGATGTCCCCAGAGTCTTAAGCCGGCGGACGACATTGATGTCCCCGGAGTCTAAGAAAGAACTACTACAACCAAAACGAAAGGAAACGAAACCTTAAACTATACACAGAAGTAACCGGTATTACAACCTAAAAAGAGACAGTAGAACAAAGAAAACAAAATATATCTTCTTCTGAAGCACCAGCGAATGAGCTTTACCAAGGATGCCCACGGCCAAACCGAAGTAACAACAACCCCTCCTATCATGGTGAGAGCTGATCTCTCAAGACTTCATAAACCGGCAAGCAACTCTGCTTCCGTAGATGACGACGACGTTGGTACGCCAAGGAACGCCAAACTAAAGCCTTTCATACGCCAACAGATCTCAACAGATCTCGAAAGCAAGTACAAGGAAAGAGGCCTAACTTCTCAAGAAACACCAAACTCATCGAGAACGACGCAATACTCAAGACAGCTATCACCACACCGAACAACACCAAGAAGAATATAGCTCTACAAACTTTGGAGACTACCAGCACATTCAATCAAAACGAAACCTCTGTTTTGCAAGGAGCCGAAAACCCAAACGAAGGCTACTAAACCAGAACGGTAATACTGAGAACGTCCATAGAGCGAATCCCTCTACCTCTAGCAAACCCAAACTAAACTACTAACCCTCTAGCAACTCGGAGAAGAAAATCGATCAGAACAAAAGCTTACCAGACTGAGGACAACAACCAAGCAAACAAAAAGGGGAAGGTCAAACGACGAGATCCTATCTCACGCTGGATCTGACGAAGACAAGTCTTCCCTCCTCTGCCACCGCTGGGAAAGGGAGATCCACAGTCTCTAAGAAGAAGACGGGAAAATCAACCCTTGACATGAAGAACCATCGAGAACCACAGCAAGCTGATTTTACAATCGAAACACCGGAGACAGCTGAGGCCGCTACTAAGACAAGAACCAAACTAAAGGGAAGCTACAAAGGCCCTCTCACGGCTCCGGCGAAGAGCGCCGCTCACCGGAGAGGGCAAACTCAAATCTGAACTTTTGGTGTGTGGCGGCTAGGGCGACTCGTCGAGAGAGAAAGGGTTTTTTTTTTTTTTTGGAGTAAGTGAATCATACTTTTGTGATGACACAAAATAGGTTATCTCCTAATTAATGCACGTGACTGAATATCGATGTTACTTTCAAATAAATAAAGCCAACGAGATATGGTTGAACTAATTGAAGTTTGTTCGATATGAATTTACACCAACGGTAGAAAGAAAATTATTTTTAACCTGGTAAAATAAAACAGTACTGTGTATAGCTGTCAAATGGGCTGTCCATTGTCCAATGGGTGTGTCCATATGGGCGTTTCTGTTTATGGGCTATGTTTGGGCGGTCCACAATGGACAGTGGTCCATTTGGACAATGGTCCCAAATTTGCCCAAGTCCATTTGGACATGCCCATTGGACAACCTTTTCATTTTTGAGGTTTCTTTTATTTTGTGTTTGCTGTTTAAAACATTTTTACTAAACCAAACATGTTTGTTTATTTATTTATTTTACAAAATCTGATATTTATTTTACAAAATCTGATATTTATTTTACAAAATCTTATTTATTTTACAAAATCTTATTTATTTTTTCAAAATCTGATATTTATTTTACAAAACCAAAGTGTAGACATACGAAGAAGCACCAAGGCTTCTCCATAACTTACATCGAGTCTGAGTGAAAACTAAATATTTATAAACTCATAACTCAAAAACCAAAGTCATAATCTCATAACTCAAAAACCAAAGTCATAATCTCATAACTCAAAAACCAAAGTCATAAATTTAGACAGCAACAATATTTCCTTAAAAGCCGTAAAGTTTACAGGCACATGATCAAGTGACTAAGTAAGGCAAGATACGGGTGTAAGAGAAACATAGAGATTCGAGTTTGTTCCTTAAAAACTACCGAGAAAAGCATTCTCAATCCTTATATATACATATGTAACCCTTAGCCAAAGCAATAAGCTTTGATCAGAAATGAACAAAGTAAGAATTCTGAGTTAAAGATCAAAAGGCATGAAACAACACACTAAAAACAAAGTCTACACTTCTATTATTTTTGCGATACATCTTGAGAGCACTATCAAAAGGATCAATCAATCACTCATTCAAAACACAAAAACGTTGTTTCATTGCTGTTTATGAGAAACAACAAACCGGATCAATCAATCACTCAATCAATCAAAGCTATTGTCTCTCTATGCATAAACCCATTTACTAAAAACCCACTAGATTCATAAGCTCAAATCAAGTTCGTACCTATGAAGAGGTACTTGGAGATCTCACGGCGATTCTTCTCTGATATGATCTGCAAATACGAGAAACAAGGGTCAGTTTGCTTTATACTCAGCATTTGGAATCAGTATTGGATTAAGGTAACGAGTGATTTAGAGAGCAGAGATGCCTACCATGGTTGCGATGAGATTAACAGAGGAAGAGGCGACAGAGAAGGTGACTGCGTTTGTATGTGTTTTGCTTTCACTTCTTCTGCGTTTGCAAGACGAACACGAGAGAAGAAGAAGAGAGTATCTATGATGAACGATGGTTGAATCCTCTCATCTGATGTGAAATTATAAGAATTTGATCTGTAAATACGATTGTAGAAGAAGAAGGAAGAAGACTTTGATGATCGATTGTAAAATCTAATTTTCCCCCAAAATTACATAACCCTAGAATTTTAGAGAATTGGGCATGACCAATGTCCATATGGTTTTGCCCATTTGGTCATGGTTCAAATTTGGTCTTTGGACCAATGGGACCATTTAATTATTGGACATGTCCATAGCCCGCCCGTAATAGTTTGGACTGGTCTCGACCATGGGCCGAGAGCCCAGTTGACAGCTATAGTACTGTGGACCGAAGGCTCAAATGGTTGTGATTAAAATAAGAACTATATAAATCCCTATACCCAAAATATATATATTATATATTTAATCTAACATTTCTTATTAGATTCTCATTCTTTTTATTTTTTTTAATCATATATATCTTTTTCTTTTACTTTAACTATAAAAGTCTCATTAGACAGAAATTTATTTTCTAATTTTAGAATACTTGCAAACCTGTCCATAAAATTCAGACAACACTGTTTATAAAATGCTCAATGACATTATTCATCCGAGATCGATGACACTATTCATCAAATGATATAATAAAACATTTGTGATTTTAGTGTATAACTGTTATTTATTTAACATGCTAAATAATATAATATCGTGATAAGTTTACTTATTGTGTTAAATGCATGTTTATCGGATTAAAATTGTGAATCAAAGTTATTAATCTATATATCAGTTCAATAAAAAGTTACTGCATATTGCGACTTAAAAGATAACTATATAATTAACTTGTTATCAATATGTTTAACATGTTAAATTATACTTCATGACATTGGCCCTGTTCGGCACCTCATTGCTGGGACAGCGACCCAAACTAAAAAAATAGAAGAAAATAAGAGAAAGAAACTTAGATCCTTCTTGAATTTAGTCGTTGCGACTGGTTTTAGCACAGTTTATCAGTCGCTATGAATAACAGCCGCAGCTTTTGGAATTAACGACGGAAATTCCATCTCCAGCAACTGTATTTTTCAGATTAACTTAATTTTTGCCTTTGTCGATATCTTTCTTTTCCAGTCGCCGTCGCTATTGTAGTGATTAGATAACGAACAGGACCATTGTCATATGTTGACACTATTCATCGTATGATATAGTAAGGTGTACGGATACAAAATTTATAAAAAATATTTAATATTATCAAACAAAATGTATATCAAAATATAAAAAAAAAACATAGATTTTTGTATCTAAAAAAAATTTAGAAAAAAATATATGATTAAGTATTTGAGTAATTAAACATGAGGGAGTTTTATTAAAAAAAAAAAAAAAAAAAAAAAAAAAAATGCTACAATGAGAGACCGACTATTTGTATAATCTATGAATAGGAAACGTACTACTTTGCCTATTATAGGAAACGTACTACTTTGCCTATTACATTCCAAAACGTACTAAAAACCCAAATATCTCAGAAAAAAAAAAAACTTACATTCTCTTCTCTTCGATCGATTCAAAGGATGATGAATGGGATTCTTCTTTTCATGTTTGATTTTAGCTCTATTCTTCCTTCACCACCAGTCTTCTTCATCCTTCGCCTGTTATATAATCGGTGGCTCTTAGCCCTTTCTCCTCGCTTCCTCTTGTTTCGATGTCACAATGATGCAGAAGCTTCAAGAGGAGAAACAAGATCGAAGACCTACATAGATGATGAGATCGAAGTTCCGACGAAAAAGAGAATGAAAATCCGGCTAAAGTTTCTTATGGGTTATTTGCTCTACAAACCGGACTGCGAATATGGACAGGCTGCGAATATCTAAAGTTTTTAACAGATGTTGAGTTTCGAATATCCAAGATGGACAGATCCGAATATCAAAACTATATATTCGACGGATTCAAATCCGAATTCAATTACCTCTAAAAACTCCGGATATTTGCTCTACAAACCGGACTAATATATGCAACACTTAATCATATACTCCATCGTTCTAATAAAATATATAAGGTATAATAAAAACTCAACAAACTCTTTTTCTAAAATACCAATTTTTGCTAACTCTTAAGATACACCGATCGGCAGATCTTTTCCATCTTTTCGAAATAATCAACTTTTGTCACTTGTCACCTAACTCACATATTATATATGCATGACGATATTAGAGTATTGTTTCTTTATAGTTTCTTTTGTAATAATGAACAAAGTTTGCAACATATATAGTTTCTTTTGTAATAACTAGGCTGTGAATCCGCGTGGGTTTATTTGATATATTTGGGTTAAAAATTTCGGCGATTGATAATAGTTATGAAATATGATCTTATTAAAAAAATACTATTAAGCTAAAAAGTTCATTTTAAATACACAATTTTAAAAATTATAAAACCAATTATGTTAAAGAATCAAATATGATCAAAAGAATCATGAATCAATATTGTTTTCTTCTTTAATTGGCCGCCAACATCTATATATTCATAGTTATCTTCACATTCATCATTTTCATATTCTTTAATCTTTATATACCTTGTTTGTTTACATTTATTAATTTTAAAATAGCTAGACCTTGATAAATAATAATAATACAAAGGTAATATAATGTTTTATTTCTATTTTTAGTATTATTTATGTAATTTCTAATTTTATAACAATTTAAAAGGTTAGTAGGATAAAATTTATTAAATTGTGATTTATTGATATAATTGTGGTATTCATTCATTTTACAAATATGATTTGCCATTTTCTCTTCCTTTTTTTGTATTAATATTTTGCTATTATCCTATTTATTAATAAAGCAATTATAAAAAGGGTTTTGCCAAAAAAATTTAAAAATAATTACTAAACTACCAAAATATGTACACGTTTTGGCATACTTGTGTATTGTGTTACATTTTTTTTTTCTCTTTTTGTAACGCATATTAGATACATTGGTCATAATTTATTCGGGTTTAGTCAAAGACAAGATGATAACTAACACACGTGAAGAATGAGAGAAGATACTAAATTCTGTAAAGCTTAGGAAAGAAGACATGAACAGTACTCTTGTTATGAATTTTCTTTTGACTGAAGCATATTTAGCAGCTGCTGAGAAACCTCATATTTTTAATGAGAGAAGATACTAAATTCTGTAAACCTCATATTTTTAATTTTTTAGCAGGATAACAAAACGACGTCGTTTTGTAGCTCCACGTGGCATCCTAATCATCGTCTAGTTAACGGTACAGTAACACCGTCACACGATTTATGGGTTTTAACCGGATTTATATAGTTCGTGTAGGACATTCAAATTTTATTGTAGTTCATGGAGGAATAGGCACAGATGAAAGTTTTGTGTATGAATGCGATAAAGTAACATAGTTTATGGGGGAATAGGCCGGAATCTTGAACCAAATGTATCATTTGTGCGATATATTCACTGTCTTAGTCTTGTCTAGTGCTGAGCTTCGGAGAAGAGGCTTGACTGACCAGCAATTTAGGCCTTGCAGATGTGGCTTTCAGGTTCATTCATCTTTGAGACACATCCAAAGTACTAAAACATAAAACTGACATAATCCTCAAATAAAGGACACTATCCTGAATAAACATAGACCCAAACACAAAGTTTCACCACAAAATCATCATTCAACGGAAGAGATGATCAAACGGATAACACTACTGTGGAGATTATATATTATATTGAAATCCCAAAACCAATTAAAGATTTAAAAAAAAAAATCTATTAAAGTATGCATGAAAGCAGTGCTAATTTGATGAGGACGTTGCTGCGAATCCAAGTTATGCATGACTGATACGTTTTTCTTTGTGATTGCTGCCAACCTTGCCATTATCATTATTATCATCGCCATCTCCGGCGGTTTCTTCTTGGAGAGTTATGTTAAGACCAGTAATTTCCTCAAAGATGCGTGTAATTGTGATAGTTTGGCGGGTAAAAGTGAAGTAGTGAAGTTTATAAGGCGTAAGAGTTACTTGGAATTTATAAGTGTGACCTACAAAATCTAACAAACATTGTGGTATTGAGGTATGATTTTCAATGTCACCATTATCAGCACCCTGCAAAAAAAAAATAGTGATTAGTTACGTTAGAAAAGTAATGTATTTTCAACGTAATTTGATATTTTGCTGATTAAGACAGTGATCATATATGTTTTGTAACATCCGCGAACCAGATTTTGTGTTTTTGGAAGGAGTATCGATCGACACCCTTGTGGCATCGATCGATACCACTAATTTCTGGGTTCGACCGGTTTGATTTAATTGCCGAATTGGTTCGGTTTGGTTCAGGGAAATCCCTAATTCGTGTGTAAAAAGGGGGAAACGACTCAAGGTCGTGTTTTCAGGGTTTGGTCGCCGTTTTTGAGAGAAAAAGAGAGGAAGGAGGGTTCTTGAGTTCCTAAGAGAGATTTGGTGAGATTGCTGGCTTTTCTTGAGGATTCTGTTGCTGGGAACGAAGGAGAAGCTTCCTAAGGAGTTGCTCTACCGTTTTTCAACCTTTTTCTTCTGCAATTAAGGTGAGTGCTTGACCATGGTTGATCTAAGCATGAGATCTCCTTTGTTTTTGTGTGATTCCTTGTTGTATGTGGTGTTTGCTTGCTTGGGTACATTGTATTTGTGATTTCTAGTGATTTCCGAGATGGTTAGACGTGTTTGGAGTCGGATTTGTGTTGATTGGATCCGGAGTTCGTCGCTGAGATTCGCGCAGGTCGAGTCTGCAATTGTGGTATCGATCGATACCACTTTTGAGGAGCATCGATCGGCACCTTCTGGAGTAGCATCGATCGGCACCCTTTTCTAGCATCGGTCGACACTGTTTCTTGCCGTGTCTTATGTTTTCCTGGTTTGATGTTTTGATTGTGTTCTTGTTGTTTGATGACTTGGGAGGTCTCATCTGCTTGTGTGTATAACCCAGTAGATGGGAGGATGGCCTCACTAAGTATTTATGATAATACTTACGCATCTCAATTGTTGTTTGTGGTGTGCAGGTAAAGGAAAAGTGTGATCGTGGGATCAAAGGCGATGAGGAGGAGGATGTTCTAGGGGCTTGATTGATTGTGGTCTAGCTGATGTTAGGTTGCTAGATTAGGTCAATGGAACATTGTAGGATGTTAGTTGTTGGTTATTTCTTGATTTGGATTATGTTGCTATTGAGTATTGGTTTATTGTTGTTGGAATTCTTTGGTTTAATGGAATTGGTTTTATTTGGTTATTCTGCGGTATCTGATTGTTGTTAGGACGTTAGTGGGTATGGGACCACTAGTAAATTTAGGTATTAAAAAAAAAAAACGGGAAGGGTTGTTTCATTTTGGTATCAGAACCCTTACGGTTCTAGGTCTAGGGTTCATTGTGCTTTTGCTGTTGATTTTTAGGATTACATGCTATAATTGATTGTGTGAATGGCAATTGTGTGTGGCATGAAGTCCTAGAACATCCTCTTCGAGCCTGTTTTGTGATTCCACGGTAAGTTGTGTTTTTGTGTAATAGGATTATTGTTTGCTTAGCCTTCTGTTCTTGGTTGATACAGATGGTTAGAGGTGAGGTTGCTGCTGGTCGCGGGCGTGATCGTGGTCGTGGTCGGGGTCGTGGACGTGGTCGTGGTCGTGGTCGGGGACGAGGTCAGGTTCCTGTGGCCAGTGAGAGTGAGACCCAGAGCATGGCCAGTGAGGAGGTAGCGGAGTCACAGGCTGATCCTATAGTGTCTGGAGACCAGGCTGGTTTGGGTGACGGTGTTGGTCACGGTGTTGCCCCGGGTGTGGGGGTTGCAGCAGGAGGTGCTCCGGGCAGGGAGGATGTCTTGATTGACTTGCTAGCTCAGGTGGCTCAGGCTTTGCAGCGACTTCCAGCAGCTGTGCCGCCAGTGGTTGGTGGGCAGGGTCCAGTGGTGCCGCCAGTGGTTGGTGGGCAGGATCCAGTAGTGCCGCCGGTGGTTGGTGGGCAGGATCCAGTGGTGCCGCCAGTGGGTGGTGGACAGGTTCCAGTGGTGCAGCCTGCAGCGGGTTTGCAGGCAGGTGTGCAGCCGGGGACCGAGGTAGTGGATGCACAGTATGTGCGGATGATGGAGCAGCTGCGGCATGTGGGAGCAGGGTATTTCTCAGGGAGTACCGATCCGAGTGTAGCGGATGAGTGGAGAGAGCGGATGGAGGATATTTTCCTTTCGCTTAGGTGTCCCGACCGGTACAGAGTGGATCTGGCAGTGTTTTACTTGTCAGGAGATGCACGTGTGTGGTGGAGGTCGGTGACAGCACGGAGGGTGCAGCAGGGTATGACTTGGGGAGATTTTGTGAGGGAGTTTAACTCCAAGTATTTTCCTCAGGAGGCTCTTGATCGCATGGAGGCACGGTTCTTGGGGTTGACTCAGGGAGACCGTACAGTGCGGGAGCTGGATGCAGAGTTCAGTCGGCTTGTGGGGTATGCAGGCAGGGCATGGGAGCCAGAGGCGGCTCAGGTGCGGAGGTTTTTGCTGGCTCTGCGGGATGATTTGAGGACTCGGTGCAGAGTGAGGAGCTATGCTACGAGAGCAGAGTTGGTTGAGGTTGCAGCTGGGATAGAGGATGATTTGAGGTCACAGGTGGTTGTGGTCAGTCCTTCAGTGCAGCCACAGCAGTCTCAGCCGTCTTCTGTTCCTAGCAAGGGCGGCAAGCCTGCGCAAGGGCAGAAGCGGAAGTTTGATGTCATGCAGAGGTCGAGGCATGGGGGTGCGAGATGCTTTGGGTGTGGTAGCAGAGACCACAAGGTGACTAGCTGTCCTCAGAGGGGTGAGCAGCGGGTAGTGACAGAGCAGCGGGCGGTGACAGAGCCGCGGGCAGATACTCGAGTGTGTTACTACTGCAGAGAGACGGGGCATATCAAGCCTCGTTGTCCCAAGTTGCAGCAGAGGGCAGTAGCAGTGTTGCAGGCGGGAGCTCAGCCGGGGACGCAGCAGGTTGTGCAGCACGGTGTGCAGCCGGTGGGTTGGATCGAGCCGTCGTCTCAGGTGTATTCGACTCAGGAGGCCGGTGGCACTAGTGCAGGAGCGATCACAAGTATAACTTCTGAGATTCGAACTTGGTCAATTCAATAGTTCAAATTATTTTTTTTGTTTTGCGTGTGGTCAAGTGTTAGGTTCTCAACACATAGGGTTTGTGTAGGGACCTTGTTGGTGGGCGGGTTTAAGTCCCATGTTATGTTTGATTCTGGAGCTTCTCATAGCTTCATTACTCCGGAGTGTGCCGAGAGTGCGGGGATCAGAGGGGATCCTGGAGAGCGTTCAGGAGTTGTCAGAGTTGCGGGAGGCAAGTTCCTGAGGGTTATTGGACGAGCTGGAGGAGTTGATATTCAGATCGCAGGGGAGTCATGGCCAGCGGATTTGCTTATCAGTCCAGTGGAGTTATATGATGTCATTCTTGGTATGGATTGGTTGCATCGGTATAGGGTGCATTTGGACTGCTATCGGGGTAGAGTGGAGTTTGAGCGTCCAGGAGGGAAGTTGGTTTTTCAGGGTATTAGACCGACTTCGGGGAGCCTCGTGATCTCAGCCGTTCAGGCTGGGAAGATGATCGAGAAGGGCCGTGAGGCTTATCTGGTTACTATATCTATGCCAGAGTCAGTGGGGAAGTCTACGGTTAGCGGTATTCCAGTTGTGGAGGACTTTGAGGATGTGTTCCAGTCATTGCAGGGATTACCACCATCTCGGTCGGATCCTTTTACTATTGAGCTGGAACCGGGGACGATGCCGTTATCCAAGGCTCCTTACAGGATGGCTCCAGCAGAGATGGCAGAGCTGAAGAAGCAGCTGGAGGATTTGTTGGGCAAGGGTTTTATCCGTCCTAGTTGTTCACCGTGGGGAGCTCCGGTGCTGTTTGTTAAGAAGAAGGATGGGAGTTTTCGGTTGTGTATTGACTATCGGGGTTTGAACCGAGTTACTGTGAAGAACAAGTACCCTCTCCCGAGGATTGATGAGTTGTTGGATCAGTTGAGGGGTGCTACTTGGTTCTCCAAGATCGATTTGGCGTCAGGATATCATCAGATTCCTATTCATGAGGCGGATGTGAGGAAGACAGCCTTCAGGACGAGGTATGGACACTACGAGTTTGTGGTGATGCCGTTTGGGTTGACAAACGCGCCAGCTGCGTTTATGAGATTGATGAACAGCGTGTTCCAGGAGTTTCTGGACGTGTCAGTCATCATTTTCATCGACGACATCCTGGTATATTCTAAGAGTCCTGAGGAGCATGCAGTACATCTGAGAGCAGTGTTGGAGAAGCTGAGGGAGCAGAAGTTGTTTGCTAAGCTGAGCAAGTGCAGTTTCTGGCAGCGTGAGATGGGGTTTTGGGTCACATTGTTTCAGCTGAGGGAGTTTCAGTGGATCCAGAGAAGATTCAGTCCATCAGGGAGTGGCCGAGGCCGCAGAGTGCCACTGAGATTCGGAGTTTCCTGGGGTTAGCAGGTTACTACAGGAGGTTTGTTCGGGGTTTTGCGAGTATGGCTCAGCCGATGACTAAGCTTACAGGGAAGGATGTCCCATTTGTGTGGTCACCAGAGTGTGAGGCGAGCTTTGCAAGTCTCAAGCAGATGTTGACTACCACGCCGGTGTTAGCACTGCCTGAGCAGGACGAGCCTTATGTTGTGTATACAGATGCTTCTAGAGTGGGGTTGGGTTGTGTACTTATGCAGCAGGGGAAGGTTATAGCTTATGCTTCGCGGCAGTTGCGGAAGCATGAAGCTAATTATCCTACTCATGATTTGGAGATGGCAGCAGTGATCTTTGCTCTTAAGATTTGGAGATCCTATCTGTATGGTGGGAAGGTGCAGGTGTTTACAGATCACAAGAGTCTGAAGTACATTTTTACTCAGCCTGAGCTGAATTTGAGGCAGAGGCGTTGGATGGAGTTAGTAGCAGATTATGATCTGGATATAGCTTACCATCCTGGTAAAGCTAACTTGGTTGCAGATGCCTTGAGTCGGAAGAGGGTGGCTTCGGCTCAGGAGCAGGATATGGAGACATTGGTAGGTGAGATTAGTGCATTGAGTTTGTGTGCTATCTCAGAGGAACCTTTGGGTTTGGAGGCAGCTGATAGAGCGGATTTGTTGAGCAGAGTGAGGTTAGCTCAGGGGAGCGATGAGGGGCTGATGAATGCCTCTAAGGCTGCGGGTGCAGAGTATCAGGTTTCTGCTAATGGTACTATCCTTGTGCATGGTCGGATTTGTGTGCCCAAGGGTGAGGATTTGAGGCAGGAGATCCTGAGAGAGGCTCATTCGAGCAAGTTCTCTATTCATCCAGGGGCGACCAAGATGTACCGTGACCTCAAGCGGTATTATCACTGGGTCGGGATGAAGAAGGACGTAGCGGACTGGGTGGCGAAGTGTGATACTTGCCAGCTGGTGAAGGCAGAGCATCAGGTTCCTGGTGGTTTATTGCAGAGTTTGCCTATTCCTGAGTGGAAGTGGGATTTGATCACGATGGACTTCGTGGTAGGTTTGCCTGTGTCGAGGACGTTTGATGCTATTTGGGTCATTGTGGACCGTTTGACTAAGTCTGCACATTTTCTGGCCATCAAGAAAACTGATGGAGCAGCGGTTTTGGCCAAGAAGTATGTCAGGGAGATAGTCAGATTGCATGGTGTGCCTGCTAGTATTGTGTCTGATAGAGATTCCAAGTTCACTTCGGTGTTCTGGAGGGCGTTTCAGGCAGAGATGGGCACGAAGGTGCATATGAGTACAGCCTATCATCCTCAGACGGACGGTCAGTCAGAGAGGACGATCCAGATTTTGGAGGATTTGTTGAGGATGTGTGTGCTGGATTGGGGTGGTCATTGGGCAGATCACTTGAGCTTGGTGGAGTTTGCTTACAACAACAGCTACCAGGCTAGTATTGGGATGGCTCCTTATGAGGCCTTGTATGGGAGGCCGTGTCGTACACCATTATGTTGGACTCAGGTGGGGGAGAGGAGCATATTTGGTGCAGATTTTGTTCAGGAGACCTCGGAGAAGATCCGGGTTTTGAGGCTGAACATGAAGGAGGCTCAGGATCGGCAGAAGAGTTATGCTGATAGGAGGAGAAAGGATCTTGAGTTTCAGGTTGGTGATAGAGTGTACCTCAAGATGGCCATGTTGCGGGGTCCGAACAGGTCATTGACAGAGACTAAGTTGAGTCCGAGGTACATGGGTCCGTTCAGAGTGGTTGAGCGGGTGGGACCAGTGGCATATAGGCTGGAGTTGCCTGAGGTTATGCGTGCGTTCCACAAGGTATTTCATGTGTCGATGCTGAGGAAGTGTCTTCACGAGGGTGATCAGTTGTTGGCTAAGATTCCTGAGGATCTTCAGCCTAACATGACTTTGGAGGCGAGACCATTGAGGGTGCTCGAGAGGAGAGTCAAGGAACTTCGGAAGAAGAAGATTCCTTTGATGAGAGTCCTGTGGGACTGTGACGGAGTAGAGGAGCAGACTTGGGAGCCCGAGGCGAGGATGAAGGCAAGGTTTAAGAAGTGGTTTGAGAAGCAGACCGCTTGAGCTTGTCTAGCCGGGTCCGAGTTATAGTCCGTGGCTGGAGCGGGTACGGAGTATTCCAGCCCATCTCTCTTGATATTTGGTCGCTTAGGGGTGGTTGGTTGTGCGACTAAGTATCAAGATGAGGTGGTGCTCGGGATGCGGGTTGATGACTCCAGTTGTTGTATTTTTGTTTTCCTGATGTATTTTCGTTGAGTTGTAACGATTATGACATTTTGAGATTAATAAGATGAGTATTTTTCTTTTGTTTGACTGCGATTGTCATGGGAAAAGAGAAATAGCTCGGGTTTCTATTTTTGGAAGTTTCCATAAATAGAAAGTTTCCACAAAAGGAAAGTTTCCAGAATTAGAAAGTTTTCTAGAAAGGAAAGTTTTGTGGAAATGTTGAGGTAGATCTAGCCGGGAGATACTCGTTGGCATCAGTATTTGTTTTGCTCTAGGCCGTGTGGGCCCAACTCACGTGATACCGATAGCTCGATGGACTTTGTGGCCAGAGAGTGGGAGTGGTATGTTGCTTCGGATGACGATCCGAGAGCGCGCTTGAGGGTGACGACCCGAGAGCGGGATATGTGAGGCTCCCTGGATACCGTAGCTGTGAGCCGAGGCTCGGCAGTGAGCCGGTATGTCTCGAGGGTTGCGACCCGAGCGGGGGAGTGGGTGTGAGTGACTTCCTGGATGCCGTAGCTTAAGGCGGTTGGCCTGATAGCGAGCCGGCATGATTCGTTGGTTGCGACCACGGACGGGGGAAGCACTGAGTTGTGAGCAAATAGTGTTATGATGCGAGTATATTGGCTAGAGGGAGACCTCGAGGGTCAGTCGGAGGTGTGCGGGCTGTCGCGACAGTGGCACGGGAACCTTGACTGATGGTGTTTAGTCCGGTCTGGGGACGTGCGGGCCGTGTTGACGGTGGCACGGGGTCCTTGGCAGATGGACGGTATTGCGGGATTCGGGGACGAATCCATATTGGTGGGGGAGAATTGTAACATCCGCGAACCAGATTTTGTGTTTTGGAAGGAGTATCGATCGACACCCTTGTGGCATCGATCGATACCACTAATTTCTGGGTTCGACCGGTTTGATTTAATTGCCGAATTGGTTCGGTTTGGTTCAGGAAATCCCTAATTCGTGTGTAAAAGGGGAAACGACTCAAGGTCGTGTTTTCAGGGTTTGGTCGCCGTTTTTGAGAGAAAAAGAGAGGAAGGAGGGTTCTTGAGTTCCTAAGAGAGATTTGGTGAGATTGCTGGCTTTTCTTGAGGATTCTGTTGCTGGGAACGAAGGAGAAGCTTCCTAAGGAGTTGCTCTACCGTTTTTCAACCTTTTTCTTCTGCAATTAAGGTGAGTGCTTGACCATGGTTGATCTAAGCATGAGATCTCCTTTGTTTTTGTGTGATTCCTTGTTGTATGTGGTGTTTGCTTGCTTGGGTACATTGTATTTGTGATTTCTAGTGATTTCCGAGATGGTTAGACGTGTTTGGAGTCGGATTTGTGTTGATTGGATCCGGAGTTCGTCGCTGAGATTCGCGCAGGTCGAGTCTGCAATTGTGGTATCGATCGATACCACTTTTGAGGAGCATCGATCGGCACCTTCTGGAGTAGCATCGATCGGCACCCTTTTCTAGCATCGGTCGACACTGTTTCTTGCCGTGTCTTATGTTTTCCTGGTTTGATGTTTTGATTGTGTTCTTGTTGTTTGATGACTTGGGAGGTCTCATCTGCTTGTGTGTATAACCCAGTAGATGGGAGGATGGCCTCACTAAGTATTTATGATAATACTTACGCATCTCAATTGTTGTTTGTGGTGTGCAGGTAAAGGAAAAGTGTGATTGTGGGATCAAAGGCGATGAGTAGGAGGATGTTCTAGGGGCTTGATTGATTGTGGTCTAGCTGATGTTAGGTTGCTAGATTAGGTCAATGGAACATTGTAGGATGTTAGTTGTTGGTTATTTCTTGATTTGGATTATGTTGCTATTGAGTATTGGTTTATTGTTGTTGGAATTCTTTGGTTTAATGGAATTGGTTTTATTTGGTTATTCCGCGGTATCTGATTGTTGTTAGGACGTTAGTGGGTATGGGACCACTAGTAAATTTAGGTATTAAAAAAAAAAACGGGAAGGGTTGTTTCATGTTTGATCAAAAAAAAAAAAAAGACAGTGGCCATATATCAGTCTGTGAGTGGGCGTACATACCATGTCAAGTATTCGGTAGTTAGATAAAAAAATCCTAGTGGAAGAGGTGGAGGAGAAACCACTAAGACATAACATATATGCATCATGCAAATTAAGGATGCTATGATGCTGATTATTTTACGTGGTTTATATTGTATGTATGTATATAAAAACATTAAACTTGCATAGGTAGATAACATATTAGGCAATGGTAATCATAGGATTGAGATTACAAACCTCTGTCTGTCCTTGGTTTACAGTTGTAGCGAGAACGACAGGTTTAGTGATATGTTTCATCATTCTTTTCCGAGAATTGACAGCTACATTGATTCGTTAGAAACAAATATTAAACCCGATTAAAATAAACAAACGGATAAACACATCAAAAAAAGAAACAGAATTCTTAATACCTTATCGATTTTTCAGTTTGGTTCTTTTATCTACTCGTTCATACAATCTAAGTTTTCAAATTATATCCATCGACACGTAGATGCAGTCTTATTCACAACATCAAAATCAAAACATAAATCAAATTAAGGAAAAAAAATTAAAATATATATTTATATTGATTCATAATAAAATAATAACAGCTCATATAATTTTTCTTTTTAATAAAAAGAAACACAAATAATACAACCTTGAGAGGGAAAAAAAATCATAATGTATAAGAAAATCAATTATAAAAGAACCAAATAAATATAAAAAACCACAATATCAACACTATCTAATTAACCTAATGCATTCAATATCTACTGTTGTAGCCTAAGCTCTATATTTATAGCTAATAATATAGGGCAAACCGCCATAATAATTTCTAGAAATTTAAGATTATTTCTAGAAATTGTACATTTTTAAAATAGAAATTTTCTCGGATCAAATATTTCCAAAGTATTTGTGTGTTAATTTTCCATTTAACTATAAAAACAGAATTTCCTTGTATCCCAAGCTCTTTATTTATAGCAAAAAATTTAGGGCAAATTGCCATAATAATTTCTAGAAATTTAACATTATCTTAAATACAAATATTCTTAAGTATTTTCGTTTATCAATTTCATATTTAAAAATTGAATTTTTTTAATTTTTATTAGTTTTATATCATATATTAAAAATATAAATATTTTATGATATATATTTTATTTTCATAGATTAGCAAAAATTATAGGGCAAATTGCCATAAGAATTTCTAGAAAATTAACATTATTTTAAATACAAATATTCTTAAGTATTTTCGTTTATCAATTTCATATATTTAAAAAATTGTATTTTTGTTTTTAATTTTGATTAGTTTTATATCATATATTATTTTTAATTTTGATTAGTTTTATATCATATATTAAAAATATAAATATTTTATGATATATATTTTATTTTCATAGATTGTATTTTACCTTTTTACAAAACAATCTTAATATAGAAAATTCTAAAAATTTAAAAATATTAATTAGTGAGATGTATAATCCCTATTGGTTATTTAAAATCCTATGTGGACACCTTAAGAAGCTTCTAGCTTCTACTTTTTATTAGTATAGATGAGCATAACTTTATTATAAAAATAAAAAAAAATCTTATCACAAATCTCAAACATTATAGAATATTGATTATTTCCCGCCAAAATTTGAATATTACCAATTAACAATTTTCATAAAATTGATTATTATTTTTTTTGCTCTCCCTGCTCTCTTTCTAAAAACTTTCTCCCCTTCTCTCTAAAAACCAAACTCAGATCTGAGACGGTTGCCTCTCCGGTTTGCCCTTTCGACGCTGGAGAGGGCTATTTTTTCTTCTTTTCTGGCTCCTATGTTCTTTCTGACATTGACTTCGCCTCTATAAAGTCGTCTTTCAACTTCGGTTGGGTTTCAAAGTCGTCCTCTCCTTGCATCAATACTAACACGTCCAAAAAGTTTTGAGAAGGTTTATGTTTGATAAGAGGTGGATTGATAAGCCAGGCCTCAAAGAGGCGGTGTCAGACGGATCGGAAGGCTATGATACTTCCGTCGAACGATCCATCATGAAAAATCCAGAATTGCAAACGAGCTATCTCCATGTGGAAGAAAAATAACCAAACAAATTCGGAAAAATTGATTAAGGATCTCCAACAAAAGATTTATGAGACCTACGATGATGATCAAGCATCGACGGAAACTCTCCTCAACCTAAAATGGCAGCTCTGTGAGGCCTATAGGGAAGAGGAAGCATACTGGCACCAAAAAAGCAGAGAACTTTGGCTTGCAGAAGGAGATAAAAATACAAAATTCTTTCACGCTTCCACAAAACAAAGGAGGGCAACGAACAAGATCACTGGCATCCTTAATCAGCTTGGAGTATGGGTTGATACAGAAGAAGGAATAGAAAAAGTAGCAGTGGAGTACTTCAGCAACCTCTTTTCATCCTCGAATGCGAGCGATCCTACAGTGGCCATTAAGGATGTTCCTACTTTGGTCTCACCTGCTATGAACGAGCATCTCATGAAATAAATCTCAGAAGAGGAAGTCAAACGAGCATTGTTCTCTCTGAATCCGGGAAAGGCTCCAGGTCCAGATGGGATGACTGCATTGTTCTTCCAAAAAATTTGGGAAACAATAAAAGGCGATCTCACTATGATGGTGAAGAATTTATTTAGCTCTGGAATCTTTGATGGTAAGCTAAATGAAACAAATATATGTTTAATCCCGAAAGAAGAACGACCTCGTGAAATGTCAAAATTCCGCCCTATTAGCCTGTGTAATGTGAGCTATAAGGTGATCAATTTTGAGCTTAAGTCTCAAGAGGTTTTTGTCGGAACTTATATCCGAGACCCAATCTGCATTTGTAGCAGGAAGATTAATCACAGATAATATCCTCATCGCTCAAGAAAACTTCCACGCCCTTCGTTCTAACCAGGCCAACCGTAAGAAATTCATGGCAATTAAGACGGACATGAGTAAAGCTTATGATAGGGTGGAATTGAATTTCCTAAGAGCTTTGATGGAAAAATGGGATTTGATCAAAAATGGGTGGGATGGATAATGCAATGCATTACTTCCGTCTCCTACCGCATTTTAATCAATGGGGAGCCCAAGGGACGGATTAGGCCAACACGTGAGATTCGTCAAGGGGACCCGATCTCCCCGTATCTATTTATACTTTGTACTGAAGCCCTAATCGCTCAGATTAGGAATGCCAAAAGAGAGGGGAGGATTCAGGGTTTACGTATCTCGAACGCAAGCCCACGGGTTTCCCACTTACTTTTTGTAGACGATAGTTTATTCTTTTGTAAAGCTGATCCTCATGAGTAAAGCTTATGATATGGTGGAATGGAATTTCTTAAGAGCTTTGATGGAAAAAAATGGGATTTGATCAAAAATGGGTGGGATGGATAATGCAATGCATTACTTCCGTCTCCTACCGCATTTTAATCAATGGGGAGCCCAAGGGACGGATTAGGCCAACACGTGGGATTCATCAAGGGGGCCCGATCTCCCCGTATCTATCTATACTTTGTACTGAGACCCTAATCGCTCAGATTAGGAATGCCGAAAGAGAGGGGAGGATTCAAATCCCACAAGATTGCCTTGTTTGTTTTATAGACAGATCTTTTGCAGAGGTGGATAGGAGTGGACACGGTTGGATTGCTTCTTTCGGTGCTAGATTATTGTAGATAGGGCTTAAAGGTTCGCGTAGAAGCCTATCCCCCTTATATGCGGAGTTAGACACTCTTGTTTGGGCTATGGAGTGCCTTCTGGCCTTGCACTTAAATAAAGCTCTCTTTGGTACGGATTGTTTAGACCTCCTAACGATGACGTCTAATATTGAAGATTGGTCGACCTTTTCATCAGAATTGAAGAATTTTATTCATTTCAGAAATAGATTTGCTAACTTTAGTATTAGATATATTCCTCGAGAGGATAATATCCATGCCGATAAACTTGTGAAATGTGCAAGAGTACGAGGTTTCTGTTTTTTCCATGTAAACTCGTCAGAACCTAATTGGCTATCTTTCAAAGAAAGTCATATCCGATAACTTAATATATAGGATTTGATTGTGTGAAAGAAAAAAAAGAAAAAAAAAAAAGGAATCGTTTACAGATAGATGCTAATATACCGATTCAGATATGTAACTTGTAGTCTTGTACTTCCAAAACAAATCTAGGAAATAACTACTGCATGTGATTTTGATCGAGACTACTTGAGAGATTCATTGTCGGCAAGGCAAATAACTCGTAAAAAAACACGTGAGTTTTGCTGGATTTCACATTTTCAAATCTTCGTAAAAGAGAAAATTATTAAAATATATTTTCTCGGCTCCAAAGTTCTAAAGGTGCTACTGTAGATTAAAATAAATATGTTAAAAGTATGCCAGTGTATACGTTTTTCTAAATGTGGGACAAAATGAACAATCAAATTTTGGTTTTATTTATATAAAACCAACGCAAAATGAACAATCATAACGATTACTCTCACTAGCACAGTAAATACACATTCTCGATTACCAACTCTAGCAATAAATACTCTGTTTTCAAAATTTTCGCTGTCTAGCACAGTAAAATTGCTAAATTCATTTTCTCTATCTTAATTAAATGAATAATCTCCATCTATCCCTTATATATTAAAAGAGAAACATTCTCACAAAATGCTGACGTGTCGCACTCACAGAGCTCTAGACACTATTTCCTTTATTTGTCATTAATTTTTAATAATATTTATATCAGTTTTCCAAAAATATAATTAACATCTAAATTTAAATTCTTATATTCTTTTTTTAACTTAATTATATAGTATCCTTTAATTACATTTTCATAAAATGTTTTAAATAAATTTTAAAAACTTTTTGTTTATATGATATGATAATATAATTGATATTATAATAATTCTCACAGGCTAAATTTTACTTATATACTACACAATCGAATTTTAGATTCCACTTACCAATAAATATTATAGATTTTGTAAATAAAAATTATATTAAAAACATTTAATAATTATTTTATACCGCACATAGTGCGGGCTGTTACCTAGTCATTGAATATCTGATTATATATTTGTGTAATTTGTTTTTAACCCATCAAATCCGATTATTTATCACTTAATTTTGTATATATCAATTATTTTTGGAATCAAATTAAAAAATCAAATTTTTTTTTTTATTATTTAGACATTTAAGTTAAGAATTGGTGATGTTTTACAATAATTAATGTAAAATTTTTTAATAAAAATCATAAAATTACGTTTCTATATATTAATCGTAATTTTAAAGACAATGCTATAGTTTTTCTATTTTATTTGATGTTTTTATTTTAACATAAATAAAATTAATTATATTTACTATTATATATTTTATTTTATTATTAATTTAATAAAATAACTCTTAAATTAGTCTCTAATTAATTATTATTTAATCTACAATTTTTTACTAAGTACTAGGTCTACTCTATCCTTCGACTAGCGTCTAAAGATTTACTAAAATAAGGATATACAATGTAAATGTGTTGGACCGAGAGAACATATTTTAATACTTTTTTGTTAATCAAATATACTCATCTCAATACTCGACGTTGCTGATTACATTTGTTTTTAGCTAAAGCTGGATTTGATAATAAAAGAAAAGTTTAATCATCAAACAAAACAGTTCTAGGAAATATTTCCCCCATACAGGCATGCATCGAGTAAAAATTGAAGCCCAAGTAGGAATTTTCAATATATTATTAATTATGGTTAATTTGGAAAACGTTATATTTGGTAAGATCTCTTAATAGTTGTAGTGTATACTATATTCTTCCTGTTTTATAAAATAGACATTTTATAAGAAATTTTTTTATCATAAAAATATATAGTTGCAAACTTACATTCCTAGTTTTATTCCTGTTAATTAGAATTAATTCTCCCACTAATATATAGTTTATGTACTTGAAATTTTTATATTAAAATGAGACCACGTGGGAAGATGCTTCTGAGTACCAAAAACTTACCAGAAATGTTAAAATTTAAATTGCAAAAAGAAACGAATAAGTCATTCTATAAATATACATGATGGTTAGTCTTAGTAATTCACATCACAGGCACATCCCCCAACTTACAAATCTCAAAAAAAAAAAAAAAAAAAAAAAATGGCTCCTCGTGTAACCTTCCTTCTCCTCTCGCTTGTTCTTCTCTACCTCACAAACGCATCACACTCGTTCGAAAAGTTTCAATCATTTCTACACCCTATTAGAAAAGACAAGATCGCCACAAATATCTACTCCATCCCTCTGTCAATCGGCTCGATTGGCCAGGAAGTCGTCCTTGACCTCAACGGAGTAGGACCGTCATTGCAAAACTGCGCCACAGTCGCCAAATCCTCCTCCTTCCACCCCATCAGGTGCGGCTCCACGAGATGCACCTACGCAAACCCGAACTTCTCCTGTCCCAACAACACCACCACTAAGACGAAGACCCCATGTCGCTCCTCCGACAATGCCCGGCTCTTCCGAGATACCGTTCCGTTTTATTACTCATACAATGGAGTATACATTATGGACAGTGAAAAGAGCTCCGCGCTGACTTTGACCTGCACTGATGGTGCTCCTGTCAAAGAAACCATCGGTCTCGCTAACACTCACTTGTCCATTCCCTCGCAGCTCATTTCTATGTACCAGCTTTCTCCGAAAATGGCTCTTTGTTTGCCTTCCAACAAGAAATCACACTCTTATCCTGGTGGCCTGTGGATCGGCAAAGGGGAATATTACTATCTGCCTTACATGAAAGATGTTTCTACGATCCTTGCCTCCACACCATTGATCGGTAATGCCAAGTCAAGTGAGTACTTAATCGATGTGAAGTCCATCCAAGTCGGTGGAAATAACGTTCCTATACTTCATGGAGCCACAAAGATCTGCACTTTGGCTCCTTACACCGTATTGCAAACTTCCATCTACAAGGCTCTTCTCACAGCCTTCTCCGGAAACGCCAAGATGGCTAAAGCTCCAGCCGTGAAGCCTTTTGGAGCGTGCTTCCGCTCCAATGGAAGACGTGGAGCGCCCGTGATCGACCTGGTGCTGAGCGGAGGGGCTAAGTGGAGGATCTATGTTTCTAATTCCCTGGTGAAGGTGAATAAAAACGTGTATTGTTTAGGGTTTGTGGACGGAGGTGTGAATCCTAAGAACACAATAGTGATCGGAGGATATCAGATGGAAGATAATTTGGTGGAGTTCGATCTCAAAGCTTCCAAATTTTCTTTCTCTTCGTCTCTTTTGCTTCACAACACTTCTTGTTCAGTGGAAAGGTTATCACCTTTCTAATGCACGTAATCGATTATGGATGGTATGAAGCCATGTCATTGTCTTTGCAATATATGTCGACATGATAAATTAAAGTCGATGAGAACTATCAGTGTCTTTTTAAATCGGTTGAACTTTGATCGGAAGATATACAAAATCTTGCATTTCAACACTATGGTCTGATTAAATGGACCTTATAAGATCCAAATTGTTCTGACTAAACAAAGAAACATGCCATATCCTGGAGACTATTTTTTTTTTTTTTTTTTTGAGTAGAATAACCTAAAATGAAAATTTAAAAATACATATATGCAATTAAAATACTTATCTGTTTTGGGGCATATTTATCATTTTATTCAACCGACGAGATAGACCTTCCTCCACTTGATAGTGTACAATATCAGTTATAAAAACAAAAAAACCTTGAAAGTCTCTATGCTTTAGAGTAGTTTCTTTAATCATGAATAAATATTAAAATTTTGACAAAAAAAACGAATAAATATTAAAATTGTAAGAGTTTCTGGCAATATGCAAAAGAATTGTTATTCTAATATAAAGTTGTAACTTGAAAGCATGGCACAATAAGTGCTGCCGACGAGACACTGCAGTGATTACAGTCTGTCTACAAGCGGTTAGTATTCGTTTCTCACTATATATAGTAGTTTATCAATCTTAGAAAAATAATTTGATGAATGATCATGACTTGTAGTATGGTGGTTTATGATATTATTGTTGTCATTATGTTTCTATCCTTTAGTGAATTCCGCATAATGTATACTGTTAACTGTTTTTTTGTTTTGTGGTTAGATTCATTCGGTAAAAAGTTATAAACAAAAATACATTCATTTGATAAAGATAAAACCAAGTTCGCTTTCTCGTCTTCGCAAAATATTTCTTGTAACCACAAAAGATGATTCTTATCAGTTATTTAATATTTAAATTCCCAATATACATGAGGATCGGTCCTCGTAAAGCAAGGCCACCTAATGGCCAAACAATGCCATCGAGATGAATATGCATATTTTATACTACGACATAGTTGATTACATAAACCAAAAACAAAAAAAAACGATATTTGACCACAGAAGAAAAGTAGAAGAGATATAATTTTGGAAATACATTTGTAGTGCTTAAAAAACAGAAAAAACACGTGCTCTCCAGAGATCTCCTCAATTTGCATCATCTGGTCTAGATATGAGGAAGATATGATTGTATACATAAACACATGCTGTTCTTGTTAGGCATGTCAATTAGGGCCAAAGCCTGCAAGCTGGTCCAGCCCGACCCTAAAAAACATCGGATTCGGGCTTAAATATATATGACCAGAAAAAATCGGGTTTTTTGGACTCAGCATGTTTGGCCTATAGAGTTTTTCGGGCTTAGCCAAACCGGACTCGGGCTAGCCCGAAAAGCTTTTAACAAATATATTTATACTTTTATGTTAACATTTTTGTTTGATTGTAATATTTGATTAATAATTTATTGTCAATAAAGTTTTAAACTCTAACCATAGTTTTCATATTTACTAAATAGCCTTATTTAATACCTTTAAATTTTTTATCTATGATATTTTATATGAATTATATATTGTTTTACTCGTTAAAGTATTAAAATTTTATTTAATTTTAAACTTTTTCTTGTAAATTAAGTTGGTTGAAGTAAATATAGATGAATTATTAAAATTATGATTGATTTGTGTTATAGTGCACCTTTAAACACTGCTTTTTAAGGCTTATAAGTTTAAATTCTCGATCACTAACATAAGCCCGGAAAAGCCCGAAAAGCCCTGTAACTCTGTTAGGGGTGGACTCAGACTTTGAAATATAGACTCGGAAATATTTTGGGCCGGGCCAAGCAAGACTCAAACATATGCAGGCTTTACGGGTTTCAGGCTGGACCGGACCAGGCCAGCCTGATTGACACCCCTAGCTGTTCTGTATTTTTATACTAGTGTGTCGACAGAAAATCTCATATGAGTTCCTCCTACATATTCTTTCAGGTATCTTTCTATATAAAATTGACTCATCTGATAATAATGTAAACACATGTGGATCTTCTTTATTTCTCCATGAAATCATACGAAGCCAAACAGAAATTCCTATATCCAAAAAGCCTTTTGATATAAGATATCTAAAATTAGCGCTGGGCATTCGGATTTTTGATTCGGATCGGATTTTTCGGATTTATAATTTTAAAATTCGTTCGGATTTTTTTAAATTTCGGATTCGGATTTTTCGGATTCGGATTCGGTTATCCAAAATACTCAAAAATCTAAAATTTTGTGTCCAAATCTATTCAAACTACTTGAAATGAACCAAAATATCTAAACATTACGTTTATTTTTTACCTAAATATACTCAAAAATAGTTCTAATACATGAAAATATTTAAAATATCCAAAAATTTAGACTTTTAGACACCTAAGTTATTACAACTTGTAAGTATTACTAAGATATTATTACTATGTATTTATATTTTAGGTATGTTCGGATATCCATTAGGATTTTGGTTCGGATCGGGTTCAGACTCGGATTTTCAGATCCTTAAATTTAGAATCCGTTCGGATATTTCTAAATTTTCGGTTCGGATAGGATCAGATTTTTAGGCCCGGATTCGGATCGATTTTTTCGGATTCGGATATTATGCCCAGACCTATCTAAAATATTCACAATCAAACATCCATACTCAAATCCTCTTTTGGAAATGCTAAGCTGCTTAAAATGTAATAGAACTTTATCCCTGGTAACCCATTTTGTATTATAAATTACAATCTTCTTATTCCTCTCCATGACCCATTTGTATCATCTAATAAGGGACATCTCTTATCACCTCCACCTATATGGGCTTTTCTTACATATGCAAGACATCTCTTATCACCTCCACCTATATGGGCTTGTCTTACATCGCAAAGTCCATTAACTTTGACTTCATAGTTTTCTTCGGGCCGATTCAAGACTTGTTTTGTTACGCCACCCACCACCAGTCTGTTGAAACTGGTCTAAAATGAGAACAAGAAGTGTTATACATCTAAAAAGAGAAGACGTAAAACAAAGCTTCGATGACTGAAGATCAATCTCCACCAAATTATCTTCCATCTGATTATAGCTGTCAACTGGGCTCTCGGCCCATGGTCGAGACCAGTCCAAACTATTACGGGCGGGCTATGGACATGTCCAATAATTAAATGGTCCCATTGGTCCAAAGACCAAATTTGAACCATGACCAAATGGGCAAAACCATATGGACATTGGTCATGCCCAATTCTCTAAAATTCTAGGGTTATGTAATTTTGGGGGAAAATTAGATTTTACAATCGATCATCAAAGTCTTCTTCCTTCTTCTTCTACAATCGTATTTACAGATCAAATTCTTATAATTTCACATCAGATGAGAGGATTCAACCATCGTTCATCATAGATACTCTCTTCTTCTTCTCTCGTGTTCGTCTTGCAAACGCAGAAGAAGTGAAAGCAAAACACATACAAACGCAGTCACCTTCTCTGTCGCCTCTTCCTCTGTTAATCTCATCGCAACCATGGTAGGCATCTCTGCTCTCTAAATCACTCGTTACCTTAATCCAATACTGATTCCAAATGCTGAGTATAAAGCAAACTGACCCTTGTTTCTCGTATTTGCAGATCATATCAGAGAAGAATCGCCGTGAGATCTCCAAGTACCTCTTCATAGGTACGAACTTGATTTGAGCTTATGAATCTAGTGGGTTTTTTAGTAAATGGGTTTATGCATAGAGAGACAATAGCTTTGATTGATTGAGTGATTGATTGATCCGGTTTGTTGTTTCTCATAAACAGCAATGAAACAACGTTTTTGTGTTTTGAATGAGTGATTGATTGATCCTTTTGATAGTGCTCTCAAGATGTATCGCAAAAATAATAGAAGTGTAGACTTTGTTTTTAGTGTGTTGTTTCATGCCTTTTGATCTTTAACTCAGAATTCTTACTTTGTTCATTTCTGATCAAAGCTTATTGCTTTGGCTAAGGGTTACATATGTATATATAAGGATTGAGAATGCTTTTCTCGGTAGTTTTTAAGGAACAAACTCGAATCTCTATGTTTCTCTTACACCCGTATCTTGCCTTACTTAGTCACTTGATCATGTGCCTGTAAACTTTACGGCTTTTAAGGAAATATTGTTGCTGTCTAAATTTATGACTTTGGTTTTTGAGTTATGAGATTATGACTTTGGTTTTTGAGTTATGAGATTATGACTTTGGTTTTTGAGTTATGAGTTTATAAATATTTAGTTTTCACTCAGACTCGATGTAAGTTATGGAGAAGCCTTGGTGCTTCTTCGTATGTCTACACTTTGGTTTTGTAAAATAAATATCAGATTTTGAAAAAATAAATAAGATTTTGTAAAATAAATAAGATTTTGTAAAATAAATATCAGATTTTGTAAAATAAATATCAGATTTTGTGAAATAAATAAATAAACAAACATGTTTGGTTTAGTAAAAATGTTTTAAACAGCAAACACAAAATAAAAGAAACCTCAAAAATGAAAAGGTTGTCCAATGGGCATGTCCAAATGGACTTGGGCAAATTTGGGACCATTGTCCAAATGGACCACTGTCCATTGTGGACCGCCCAAACATAGCCCATAAACAGAAACGCCCATATGGACACACCCATTGGACAATGGACAGCCCATTTGACAGCTATAGTTCCGTTCACCGTTCTACATCATTAGATTTACGAACCTTTTGTTAAAGAGTTCAAATCCAAGGCTTCGTCGAAGAAGATGGTAGAAGAAAAGACAAAGGTATCTCCTTTCGAGGTGTGCTATAGAGTGAAGAAGGGGTTAAACATGGAAGATGTTCCGGTGATTGATCTGACGGTGGGGAGTGGCGGCGGGAGATGGAGAATATACGGCTGGAACTCCATGGTAGTTGTGAAGAAAGGAGTGATGTGTCATGTGTTTGGCGTTTGTGAGAGGAAGAGGAGGAGATAGAGAAGAGATGGTGATTGAAGGGTATCATATGTATAGCTGTCAAATGGGCTGTCCATTGTCCAATGGGTGTGTCCATATGGGCGTTTCTGTTTATGGGCTATGTTTGGGCGGTCCACAATGGACAGTGGTCCATTTGGACAATGGTCCCAAATTTGCCCAAGTCCATTTGGACATGCCCATTGGACAACCTTTTCATTTTTGAGGTTTCTTTTATTTTGTGTTTGCTGTTTAAAACATTTTTACTAAACCAAACATGTTTGTTTATTTATTTATTTTACAAAATCTGATATTTATTTTACAAAATCTGATATTTATTTTACAAAATCTTATTTATTTTACAAAATCTTATTTATTTTTTCAAAATCTGATATTTATTTTACAAAACCAAAGTGTAGACATACGAAGAAGCACCAAGGCTTCTCCATAACTTACATCGAGTCTGAGTGAAAACTAAATATTTATAAACTCATAACTCAAAAACCAAAGTCATAATCTCATAACTCAAAAACCAAAGTCATAATCTCATAACTCAAAAACCAAAGTCATAAATTTAGACAGCAACAATATTTCCTTAAAAGCCGTAAAGTTTACAGGCACATGATCAAGTGACTAAGTAAGGCAAGATACGGGTGTAAGAGAAACATAGAGATTCGAGTTTGTTCCTTAAAAACTACCGAGAAAATCATTCTCAATCCTTATATATACATATGTAACCCTTAGCCAAAGCAATAAGCTTTGATCAGAAATGAACAAAGTAAGAATTCTGAGTTAAAGATCAAAAGGCATGAAACAACACACTAAAAACAAAGTCTACACTTCTATTATTTTTGCGATACATCTTGAGAGCACTATCAAAAGGATCAATCAATCACTCATTCAAAACACAAAAACGTTGTTTCATTGCTGTTTATGAGAAACAACAAACCGGATCAATCAATCACTCAATCAATCAAAGCTATTGTCTCTCTATGCATAAACCCATTTACTAAAAACCCACTAGATTCATAAGCTCAAATCAAGTTCGTACCTATGAAGAGGTACTTGGAGATCTCACGGCGATTCTTCTCTGATATGATCTGCAAATACGAGAAACAAGGGTCAGTTTGCTTTATACTCAGCATTTGGAATCAGTATTGGATTAAGGTAACGAGTGATTTAGAGAGCAGAGATGCCTACCATGGTTGCGATGAGATTAACAGAGGAAGAGGCGACAGAGAAGGTGACTGCGTTTGTATGTGTTTTGCTTTCACTTCTTCTGCGTTTGCAAGACGAACACGAGAGAAGAAGAAGAGAGTATCTATGATGAACGATGGTTGAATCCTCTCATCTGATGTGAAATTATAAGAATTTGATCTGTAAATACGATTGTAGAAGAAGAAGGAAGAAGACTTTGATGATCGATTGTAAAATCTAATTTTCCCCCAAAATTACATAACCCTAGAATTTTAGAGAATTGGGCATGACCAATGTCCATATGGTTTTGCCCATTTGGTCATGGTTCAAATTTGGTCTTTGGACCAATGGGACCATTTAATTATTGGACATGTCCATAGCCCGCCCGTAATAGTTTGGACTGGTCTCGACCATGGGCCGAGAGCCCAGTTGACAGCTATAATCAGATGGAAGATAATTTGGTGGAGATTGATCTTCAGTCATCGAAGCTTTGTTTTACGTCTTCTCTTTTTAGATGTATAACACTTCTTGTTCTCATTTTAGACCAGTTTCAACAGACTGGTGGTGGGTGGCGTAACAAAACAAGTCTTGAATCGGCCCGAAGAAAACTATGAAGTCAAAGTTAATGGACTTTGCGATGTAAGACAAGCCCATATAGGTGGAGGTGATAAGAGATGTCTTGCATATGTAAGAAAAGCCCATATAGGTGGAGGTGATAAGAGATGTCCCTTATTAGATGATACAAATGGGTCATGGAGAGGAATAAGAAGATTGTAATTTATAATACAAAATGGGTTACCAGGGATAAAGTTCTATTACATTTTAAGCAGCTTAGCATTTCCAAAAGAGGATTTGAGTATGGATGTTTGATTGTGAATATTTTAGATAGGTCTGGGCATAATATCCGAATCCGAAAAATCGATCCGAATCCGGGCCTAAAAATCTGATCCTATCCGAACCGAAAATTTAGAAATATCCGAACGGATTCTAAATTTAAGGATCTGAAAATCCGAGTCTGAACCCGATCCGAACCAAAATCCTAATGGATATCCGAACATACCTAAAATATAAATACATAGTAATAATATCTTAGTAATACTTACAAGTTGTAATAACTTAGGTGTCTAAAAGTCTAAATTTTTGGATATTTTAAATATTTTCATGTATTAGAACTATTTTTGAGTATATTTAGGTAAAAAATAAACGTAATGTTTAGATATTTTGGTTCATTTCAAGTAGTTTGAATAGATTTGGACACAAAATTTTAGATTTTTGAGTATTTTGGATAACCGAATCCGAATCCGAAAAATCCGAATCCGAAATTTAAAAAAATCCGAACGAATTTTAAAATTATAAATCCGAAAAATCCGATCCGAATCAAAAATCCGAATGCCCAGCGCTAATTTTAGATATCTTATATCAAAAGGCTTTTTTGGATATAGGAATTTCTGTTTGGCTTCGTATGATTTCATGGAGAAATAAAGAAGATCCACATGTGTTTACATTATTATCAGATGAGTCAATTTTATATAGAAAGATACCTGAAAGAATATGTAGGAGGAACTCATATGAGATTTTCTGTCGACACACTAGTATAAAAATACAGAACAGCTAGGGGTGTCAATCAGGCTGGCCTGGTCCGGTCCAGCCTGAAACCCGTAAAGCCTGCATATGTTTGAGTCTTGCTTGGCCCGGCCCAAAATATTTCCGAGTCTATATTTCAAAGTCTGAGTCCACCCCTAACAGAGTTACAGGGCTTTTCGGGCTTTTCCGGGCTTATGTTAGTGATCGAGAATTTAAACTTATAAGCCTTAAAAAGCAGTGTTTAAAGGTGCACTATAACACAAATCAATCATAATTTTAATAATTCATCTATATTTACTTCAACCAACTTAATTTACAAGAAAAAGTTTAAAATTAAATAAAATTTTAATACTTTAACGAGTAAAACAATATATAATTCATATAAAATATCATAGATAAAAAATTTAAAGGTATTAAATAAGGCTATTTAGTAAATATGAAAACTATGGTTAGAGTTTAAAACTTTATTGACAATAAATTATTAATCAAATATTACAATCAAACAAAAATGTTAACATAAAAGTATAAATATATTTGTTAAAAGCTTTTCGGGCTAGCCCGAGTCCGGTTTGGCTAAGCCCGAAAAACTCTATAGGCCAAACATGCTGAGTCCAAAAAACCCGATTTTTTCTGGTCATATATATTTAAGCCCGAATCCGATGTTTTTTAGGGTCGGGCTGGACCAGCTTGCAGGCTTTGGCCCTAATTGACATGCCTAACAAGAACAGCATGTGTTTATGTATACAATCATATCTTCCTCATATCTAGACCAGATGATGCAAATTGAGGAGATCTCTGGAGAGCACGTGTTTTTCTGTTTTTTAAGCACTACAAATGTATTTCCAAAATTATATCTCTTCTACTTTTCTTCTGTGGTCAAATATCGTTTTTTTGTTTTTGGTTTATGTAATCAACTATGTCGTAGTATAAAATATGCATATTCATCTCGATGGCATTGTTTGGCCATTAGGTGGCCTTGCTTTACGAGGACCGATCCTCATGTATATTGGGAATTTAAATATTAAATAACTGATAAGAATCATCTTTTGTGGTTACAAGAAATATTTTGCGAAGACGAGAAAGCGAACTTGGTTTTATCTTTATCAAATGAATGTATTTTTGTTTATAACTTTTTACCGAATGAATCTAACCACAAAACAAAAAAACAGTTAACAGTATACATTATGCGGAATTCACTAAAGGATAGAAACATAATGACAACAATAATATCATAAACCACCATACTACAAGTCATGATCATTCATCAAATTATTTTTCTAAGATTGATAAACTACTATATATAGTGAGAAACGAATACTAACCGCTTGTAGACAGACTGTAATCACTGCAGTGTCTCGTCGGCAGCACTTATTGTGCCATGCTTTCAAGTTACAACTTTATATTAGAATAACAATTCTTTTGCATATTGCCAGAAACTCTTACAATTTTAATATTTATTCGTTTTTTTTGTCAAAATTTTAATATTTATTCATGATTAAAGAAACTACTCTAAAGCATAGAGACTTTCAAGGTTTTTTTGTTTTTATAACTGATATTGTACACTATCAAGTGGAGGAAGGTCTATCTCGTCGGTTGAATAAAATGATAAATATGCCCCAAAACAGATAAGTATTTTAATTGCATATATGTATTTTTAAATTTTCATTTTAGGTTATTCTACTCAAAAAAAAAAAAAAAAATAGTCTCCAGGATATGGCATGTTTCTTTGTTTAGTCAGAACAATTTGGATCTTATAAGGTCCATTTAATCAGACCATAGTGTTGAAATGCAAGATTTTGTATATCTTCCGATCAAAGTTCAACCGATTTAAAAAGACACTGATAGTTCTCATCGACTTTAATTTATCATGTCGACATATATTGCAAAGACAATGACATGGCTTCATACCATCCATAATCGATTACGTGCATTAGAAAGGTGATAACCTTTCCACTGAACAAGAAGTGTTGTGAAGCAAAAGAGACGAAGAGAAAGAAAATTTGGAAGCTTTGAGATCGAACTCCACCAAATTATCTTCCATCTGATATCCTCCGATCACTATTGTGTTCTTAGGATTCACACCTCCGTCCACAAACCCTAAACAATACACGTTTTTATTCACCTTCACCAGGGAATTAGAAACATAGATCCTCCACTTAGCCCCTCCGCTCAGCACCAGGTCGATCACGGGCGCTCCACGTCTTCCATTGGAGCGGAAGCACGCTCCAAAAGGCTTCACGGCTGGAGCTTTAGCCATCTTGGCGTTTCCGGAGAAGGCTGTGAGAAGAGCCTTGTAGATGGAAGTTTGCAATACGGTGTAAGGAGCCAAAGTGCAGATCTTTGTGGCTCCATGAAGTATAGGAACGTTATTTCCACCGACTTGGATGGACTTCACATCGATTAAGTACTCACTTGACTTGGCATTACCGATCAATGGTGTGGAGGCAAGGATCGTAGAAACATCTTTCATGTAAGGCAGATAGTAATATTCCCCTTTGCCGATCCACAGGCCACCAGGATAAGAGTGTGATTTCTTGTTGGAAGGCAAACAAAGAGCCATTTTCGGAGAAAGCTGGTACATAGAAATGAGCTGCGAGGGAATGGACAAGTGAGTGTTAGCGAGACCGATGGTTTCTTTGACAGGAGCACCATCAGTGCAGGTCAAAGTCAGCGCGGAGCTCTTTTCACTGTCCATAATGTATACTCCATTGTATGAGTAATAAAACGGAACGGTATCTCGGAAGAGCCGGGCATTGTCGGAGGAGCGACATGGGGTCTTCGTCTTAGTGGTGGTGTTGTTGGGACAGGAGAAGTTCGGGTTTGCGTAGGTGCATCTCGTGGAGCCGCACCTGATGGGGTGGAAGGAGGAGGATTTGGCGACTGTGGCGCAGTTTTGCAATGACGGTCCTACTCCGTTGAGGTCAAGGACGACTTCCTGGCCAATCGAGCCGATTGACAGAGGGATGGAGTAGATATTTGTGGCGATCTTGTCTTTTCTAATAGGGTGTAGAAATGATTGAAACTTTTCGAACGAGTGTGATGCGTTTGTGAGGTAGAGAAGAACAAGCGAGAGGAGAAGGAAGGTTACACGAGGAGCCATTTTTTTTTTTTTTTTTTTTTTTGAGATTTGTAAGTTGGGGGATGTGCCTGTGATGTGAATTACTAAGACTAACCATCATGTATATTTATAGAATGACTTATTCGTTTCTTTTTGCAATTTAAATTTTAACATTTCTGGTAAGTTTTTGGTACTCAGAAGCATCTTCCCACGTGGTCTCATTTTAATATAAAAATTTCAAGTACATAAACTATATATTAGTGGGAGAATTAATTCTAATTAACAGGAATAAAACTAGGAATGTAAGTTTGCAACTATATATTTTTATGATAAAAAAATTTCTTATAAAATGTCTATTTTATAAAACAGGAAGAATATAGTATACACTACAACTATTAAGAGATCTTACCAAATATAACGTTTTCCAAATTAACCATAATTAATAATATATTGAAAATTCCTACTTGGGCATCAATTTTTACTCGATGCATGCCTGTATGGGGGAAATATTTCCTAGAACTGTTTTGTTTGATGATTAAACTTTTCTTTTATTATCAAATCCAGCTTTAGCTAAAAACAAATGTAATCAGCAACGTCGAGTATTGAGATGAGTATATTTGATTAACAAAAAAGTATTAAAATATGTTCTCTCGGTCCAACACATTTACATTGTATATCCTTATTTTAGTAAATCTTTAGACGCTAGTCGAAGGATAGAGTAGACCTAGTACTTAGTAAAAAAATTGTAGATTAAATAATAATTAATTAGAGACTAATTTAAGAGTTATTTTATTAAATTAATAATAAAATAAAATATATAATAGTAAATATAATTAATTTTATTTATGTTAAAATAAAAACATCAAATAAAATAGAAAAACTATAGCATTGTCTTTAAAATTACGATTAATATATAGAAACGTAATTTTATGATTTTTATTAAAAAATTTTACATTAATTATTGTAAAACATCACCAATTCTTAACTTAAATGTCTAAATAATAAAAAAAAAATTTGATTTTTTAATTTGATTCCAAAAATAATTGATATATACAAAATTAAGTGATAAATAATCGGATTTGATGGGTTAAAAACAAATTACACAAATATATAATCAGATATTCAATGACTAGGTAACAGCCCGCACTATGTGCGGTATAAAATAATTATTAAATGTTTTTAATATAATTTTTATTTACAAAATCTATAATATTTATCGGTAAGTGGAATCTAAAATTCGATTGTGTAGTATATAAGTAAAATTTAGCCTGTGAGAATTATTATAATATCAATTATATTATCATATCATATAAACAAAAAGTTTTTAAAATTTATTTAAAACATTTTATGAAAATGTAATTAAAGGATACTATATAATTAAGTTAAAAAAAGAATATAAGAATTTAAATTTAGATGTTAATTATATTTTTGGAAAACTGATATAAATATTATTAAAAATTAATGACAAATAAAGGAAATAGTGTCTAGAGCTCTGTGAGTGCGACACGTCAGTATTTTGTGTGAGAATGTTTCTCTTTTAATATATAAGGGATAGATGGAGATTATTCATTTAATTAAGATAGAGAAAATGAATTTAGCAATTTTACTGTGCTAGACAGCGAAAATTTTGAAAACAGAGTATTTATTGCTAGAGTTGGTAATCGAGAATGTGTATTTACTGTGCTAGTGAGAGTAATCGTTATGATTGTTCATTTTGCGTTGGTTTTATATAAATAAAACCAAAATTTGATTGTTCATTTTGTCCCACATTTAGAAAAACGTATACACTGGCATACTTTTAACATATTTATTTTAATCTACAGTAGCACCTTTAGAACTTTGGAGCCGAGAAAATATATTTTAATAATTTTCTCTTTTACGAAGATTTGAAAATGTGAAATCCAGCAAAACTCACGTGTTTTTTTACGAGTTATTTGCCTTGCCGACAATGAATCTCTCAAGTAGTCTCGATCAAAATCACATGCAGTAGTTATTTCCTAGATTTGTTTTGGAAGTACAAGACTACAAGTTACATATCTGAATCGGTATATTAGCATCTATCTGTAAACGATTCCTTTTTTTTTTTTCTTTCACCCAATCAAATCCTATATATTAAGTTATCGGATATGACTTTCTTTGAAAGATAGCCAATTAGGTTCTGACGAGTTTACATGGAAAAAACAGAAACCTCGTACTCTTGCACATTTCACAAGTTTATCGGCATGGATATTATCCTCTCGAGGAATGTATCTAATACTAAAGTTAGCAAATCTATTTCTGAAATGAATAAAATTCTTCAATTCTGATGAAAAGGTCGACCAATCTTCAATATTAGACGTCATCGTTAGGAGGTCTAAACAATCCGTACCAAAGAGAGCTTTATTTAAGTGCAAGGCCAGAAGGCACTCCATAGCCCAAACAAGAGTGTCTAACTCCGCATATAAGGGGGATAGGCTTCTACGCGAACCTTTAAGCCCTATCTACAATAATCTAGCACCGAAAGAAGCAATCCAACCGTGTCCACTCCTATCCACCTCTGCAAAAGATCTGTCTATAAAACAAACAAGGCAATCTTGTGGGATTTGAATCCTCCCTCTCTTTCGGCATTCCTAATCTGAGCGATTAGGGTCTCAGTACAAAGTATAGATAGATACGGGGAGATCGGGCCCCTTGATGAATCCCACGTGTTGGCCTAATCCGTCCCTTGGGCTCCCCATTGATTAAAATGCGGTAGGAGACGGAAGTAATGCATTGCATTATCCATCCCACCCATTTTTGATCAAATCCCATTTTTTTCCATCAAAGCTCTTAAGAAATTCCATTCCACCATATCATAAGCTTTACTCATGAGGATCAGCTTTACAAAAGAATAAACTATCGTCTACAAAAAGTAAGTGGGAAACCCGTGGGCTTGCGTTCGAGATACGTAAACCCTGAATCCTCCCCTCTCTTTTGGCATTCCTAATCTGAGCGATTAGGGCTTCAGTACAAAGTATAAATAGATACGGGGAGATCGGGTCCCCTTGACGAATCTCACGTGTTGGCCTAATCCGTCCCTTGGGCTCCCCATTGATTAAAATGCGGTAGGAGACGGAAGTAATGCATTGCATTATCCATCCCACCCATTTTTGATCAAATCCCATTTTTTCCATCAAAGCTCTTAGGAAATTCAATTCCACCCTATCATAAGCTTTACTCATGTCCGTCTTAATTGCCATGAATTTCTTACGGTTGGCCTGGTTAGAACGAAGGGCGTGGAAGTTTTCTTGAGCGATGAGGATATTATCTGTGATTAATCTTCCTGCTACAAATGCAGATTGGGTCTCGGATATAAGTTCCGACAAAAACCTCTTGAGACTTAAGCTCAAAATTGATCACCTTATAGCTCACATTACACAGGCTAATAGGGCGGAATTTTGACATTTCACGAGGTCGTTCTTCTTTCGGGATTAAACATATATTTGTTTCATTTAGCTTACCATCAAAGATTCCAGAGCTAAATAAATTCTTCACCATCATAGTGAGATCGCCTTTTATTGTTTCCCAAATTTTTTGGAAGAACAATGCAGTCATCCCATCTGGACCTGGAGCCTTTCCCGGATTCAGAGAGAACAATGCTCGTTTGACTTCCTCTTCTGAGATTTATTTCATGAGATGCTCGTTCATAGCAGGTGAGACCAAAGTAGGAACATCCTTAATGGCCACTGTAGGATCGCTCGCATTCGAGGATGAAAAGAGGTTGCTGAAGTACTCCACTGCTACTTTTTCTATTCCTTCTTCTGTATCAACCCATACTCCAAGCTGATTAAGGATGCCAGTGATCTTGTTCGTTGCCCTCCTTTGTTTTGTGGAAGCGTGAAAGAATTTTGTATTTTTATCTCCTTCTGCAAGCCAAAGTTCTCTGCTTTTTTGGTGCCAGTATGCTTCCTCTTCCCTATAGGCCTCACAGAGCTGCCATTTTAGGTTGAGGAGAGTTTCCGTCGATGCTTGATCATCATCGTAGGTCTCATAAATCTTTTGTTGGAGATCCTTAATCAATTTTTCCGAATTTGTTTGGTTATTTTTCTTCCACATGGAGATAGCTCGTTTGCAATTCTGGATTTTTTTCATGATGGATCGTTCGACGGAAGTATCATAGCCTTCCGATCCGTCTGACACCGCCTCTTTGAGGCCTGGCTTATCAATCCACCTCTTATCAAACATAAACCTTCTCAAAAACTTTTTTGGACGTGTTAGTATTGATGCAAGGAGAGGACGACTTTGAAACCCAACCGAAGTTGAAAGACGACTTTATAGAGGCGAAGTCAATGTCAGAAAGAACATAGGAGCCAGAAAAGAAGAAAAAATAGCCCTCTCCAGCGTCGAAAGGGCAAACCGGAGAGGCAACCGTCTCAGATCTGAGTTTGGTTTTTAGAGAGAAGGGGAGAAAGTTTTTAGAAAGAGAGCAGGGAGAGCAAAAAAAATAATAATCAATTTTATGAAAATTGTTAATTGGTAATATTCAAATTTTGGCGGGAAATAATCAATATTCTATAATGTTTGAGATTTGTGATAAGATTTTTTTTTATTTTTATAATAAAGTTATGCTCATCTATACTAATAAAAAGTAGAAGCTAGAAGCTTCTTAAGGTGTCCACATAGGATTTTAAATAACCAATAGGGATTATACATCTCACTAATTAATATTTTTAAATTTTTAGAATTTTCTATATTAAGATTGTTTTGTAAAAAGGTAAAATACAATCTATGAAAATAAAATATATATCATAAAATATTTATATTTTTAATATATGATATAAAACTAATCAAAATTAAAAATAATATATGATATAAAACTAATCAAAATTAAAAACAAAAATACAATTTTTTAAATATATGAAATTGATAAACGAAAATACTTAAGAATATTTGTATTTAAAATAATGTTAATTTTCTAGAAATTCTTATGGCAATTTGCCCTATAATTTTTGCTAATCTATGAAAATAAAATATATATCATAAAATATTTATATTTTTAATATATGATATAAAACTAATAAAAATTAAAAAATTCAATTTTTAAATATGAAATTGATAAACGAAAATACTTAAGAATATTTGTATTTAAGATAATGTTAAATTTCTAGAAATTATTATGGCAATTTGCCCTAAATTTTTTGCTATAAATAAAGAGCTTGGGATACAAGGAAATTCTGTTTTTATAGTTAAATGGAAAATTAACACACAAATACTTTGGAAATATTTGATCCGAGAAAATTTCTATTTTAAAAATGTACAATTTCTAGAAATAATCTTAAATTTCTAGAAATTATTATGGCGGTTTGCCCTATATTATTAGCTATAAATATAGAGCTTAGGCTACAACAGTAGATATTGAATGCATTAGGTTAATTAGATAGTGTTGATATTGTGGTTTTTTATATTTATTTGGTTCTTTTATAATTGATTTTCTTATACATTATGATTTTTTTCCCTCTCAAGGTTGTATTATTTGTGTTTCTTTTTATTAAAAAGAAAAATTATATGAGCTGTTATTATTTTATTATGAATCAATATAAATATATATTTTAATTTTTTTCCTTAATTTGATTTATGTTTTGATTTTGATGTTGTGAATAAGACTGCATCTACGTGTCGATGGATATAATTTGAAAACTTAGATTGTATGAACGAGTAGATAAAAGAACCAAACTGAAAAATCGATAAGGTATTAAGAATTCTGTTTCTTTTTTTGATGTGTTTATCCGTTTGTTTATTTTAATCGGGTTTAATATTTGTTTCTAACGAATCAATGTAGCTGTCAATTCTCGGAAAAGAATGATGAAACATATCACTAAACCTGTCGTTCTCGCTACAACTGTAAACCAAGGACAGACAGAGGTTTGTAATCTCAATCCTATGATTACCATTGCCTAATATGTTATCTACCTATGCAAGTTTAATGTTTTTATATACATACATACAATATAAACCACGTAAAATAATCAGCATCATAGCATCCTTAATTTGCATGATGCATATATGTTATGTCTTAGTGGTTTCTCCTCCACCTCTTCCACTAGGATTTTTTTATCTAACTACCGAATACTTGACATGGTATGTACGCCCACTCACAGACTGATATATGGCCACTGTCTTTTTTTTTTTTTTGATCAAACATATATGATCACTGTCTTAATCAGCAAAATATCAAATTACGTTGAAAATACATTACTTTTCTAACGTAACTAATCACTATTATTTTTTTGCAGGGTGCTGATAATGGTGACATTGAAAATCATACCTCAATACCACAATGTTTGTTAGATTTTGTAGGTCACACTTATAAATTCCAAGTAACTCTTACGCCTTATAAACTTCACTACTTCACTGTTACCCGCCAAACTATCACAATTACACGCATCTTTGAGGAAATTACTGGTCTTAACATAACTCTCCAAGAAGAAACCGCCGGAGATGGCGATGATAATAATGATAATGGCAAGGTTGGCAGCAATCACAAAGAAAACGTATCAGTCATGCATAACTTGGATTCGCAGCAACGTCCTCATCAAATTAGCACTGCTTTCATGCATACTTTAATAGATTTTTTTTTAAATCTTTAATTGGTTTTGGGATTTCAATATAATATATAATCTCCACAGTAGTGTTATCCGTTTGATCATCTCTTCCGTTGAATGATGATTTTGTGGTGAAACTTTGTGTTTGGGTCTATGTTTATTCAGGATAGTGTCCTTTATTTGAGGATTATGTCAGTTTTATGTTTTAGTACTTTGGATGTGTCTCAAAGATGAATGAACCTGAAAGCCACATCTGCAAGGCCTAAATTGCTGGTCAGTCAAGCCTCTTCTCCGAAGCTCAGCACTGGACAAGACTAAGACAGTGAATATATCGCACAAATGATACATTTGGTTCAAGATTCCGGCCTATTCCCCCATAAACTATGTTACTTTATCGCATTCATACACAAAACTTTCATCTGTGCCTATTCCTCCATGAACTACAATAAAATTTGAATGTCCTACACGAACTATATAAATCCGGTTAAAACCCATAAATCGTGTGACGGTGTTACTGTACCGTTAACTAGACGATGATTAGGATGCCACGTGGAGCTACAAAACGACGTCGTTTTGTTATCCTGCTAAAAAATTAAAAATATGAGGTTTACAGAATTTAGTATCTTCTCTCATTAAAAATATGAGGTTTCTCAGCAGCTGCTAAATATGCTTCAGTCAAAAGAAAATTCATAACAAGAGTACTGTTCATGTCTTCTTTCCTAAGCTTTACAGAATTTAGTATCTTCTCTCATTCTTCACGTGTGTTAGTTATCATCTTGTCTTTGACTAAACCCGAATAAATTATGACCAATGTATCTAATATGCGTTACAAAAAGAGAAAAAAAATGTAACACAATACACAAGTATGCCAAAACGTGTACATATTTTGGTAGTTTAGTAATTATTTTTAAATTTTTTTGGCAAAACCCTTTTATAATTGCTTTATTAATAAATAGGATAATAGCAAAATATTAATACAAAAAAGGAAGAGAAAATGGCAAATCATATTTGTAAAATGAATGAATACCACAATTATATCAATAAATCACAATTTAATAAATTTTATCCTACTAACCTTTTAAATTGTTGTAAAATTAGAAATTACATAAATAATACTAAAAATAGAAATAAAACATTATATTACCTTTGTATTATTATTATTTATCAAGGTCTAGCTATTTTAAAATTAATAAATGTAAACAAACAAGGTATATAAAGATTAAAGAATATGAAAATGATGAATGTGAAGATAACTATGAATATATAGATGTTGGCGGCCAATTAAAGAAGAAAACAATATTGATTCATGATTCTTTTGATCATATTTGATTCTTTAACATAATTGGTTTTATAATTTTTAAAATTGTGTATTTAAAATGAACTTTTTAGCTTAATAGTATTTTTTAATAAGATCATATTTCATAACTATTATCAATCGCCGAAATTTTTAACCCAAATATATCAAATAAACCCACGCGGATTCACAGCCTAGTTATTACAAAAGAAACTATATATGTTGCAAACTTTGTTCATTATTACAAAAGAAACTATAAAGAAACAATACTCTAATATCGTCATGCATATATAATATGTGAGTTAGGTGACAAGTGACAAAAGTTGATTATTTCGAAAAGATGGAAAAGATCTGCCGATCGGTGTATCTTAAGAGTTAGCAAAAATTGGTATTTTAGAAAAAGAGTTTGTTGAGTTTTTATTATACCTTATATATTTTATTAGAACGATGGAGTATATGATTAAGTGTTGCATATATTAGTCCGGTTTGTAGAGCAAATATCCGGAGTTTTTAGAGGTAATTGAATTCGGATTTGAATCCGTCGAATATATAGTTTTGATATTCGGATCTGTCCATCTTGGATATTCGAAACTCAACATCTGTTAAAAACTTTAGATATTCGCAGCCTGTCCATATTCGCAGTCCGGTTTGTAGAGCAAATAACCCATAAGAAACTTTAGCCGGATTTTCATTCTCTTTTTCGTCGGAACTTCGATCTCATCATCTATGTAGGTCTTCGATCTTGTTTCTCCTCTTGAAGCTTCTGCATCATTGTGACATCGAAACAAGAGGAAGCGAGGAGAAAGGGCTAAGAGCCACCGATTATATAACAGGCGAAGGATGAAGAAGACTGGTGGTGAAGGAAGAATAGAGCTAAAATCAAACATGAAAAGAAGAATCCCATTCATCATCCTTTGAATCGATCGAAGAGAAGAGAATGTAAGTTTTTTTTTTTTCTGAGATATTTGGGTTTTTTAGTACGTTTTTGGAATGTAATAGGCAAAGTAGTACGTTTCCTATAATAGGCAAAGTAGTACGTTTCCTATTCATAGATTATACAAATAGTCGGTCTCTCATTGTAGCATTTTTTTTTTTTTTTTTTTTTTTTTTTTTTTTTAATAAAACTCCCTCATGTTTAATTACTCAAATACTTAATCATATATTTTTTTTCTAAATTTTTTTTAGATACAAAAAATCTATGTTTTTTTTTTTTATATTTTGATATACATTTTGTTTGATAATATTAAATATTTTTTATAAATTTTGTATCCGTACACCTTACTATATCATACGATGAATAGTGTCAACATATGACAATGGTCCTGTTCGTTATCTAATCACTACAATAGCGACGGCGACTGGAAAAGAAAGATATCGACAAAGGCAAAAATTAAGTTAATCTGAAAAAATACAGTTGCTGGAGATGGAATTTCCGTCGTTAATTCCAAAAAAGCTGCGGCTGTTATTCATAGCGACTGATAAACTGTGCTAAAACCAGTCGCAACGACTAAATTCAAGAAGGATCTAAGTTTCTTTCTCTTATTTTCTTCTATTTTTTTAGTTTGGGTCGCTGTCCCAGCAATGAGGTGCCGAACAGGGCCAATGTCATGAAGTATAATTTAACATGTTAAACATATTGATAACAAGTTAATTATATAGTTATCTTTTAAGTCGCAATATGCAGTAACTTTTTATTGAACTGATATATAGATTAATAATTTTGATTCACAATTTTAATCCGATAAACATGCATTTAACACAATAAGTAAACTTATCACGATATTATATTATTTAGCATGTTAAATAAATAACAGTTATACACTAAAATCACAAATGTTTTATTATATCATTTGATGAATAGTGTCATCGATCTCGGATGAATAATGTCATTGAGCATTTTATAAACAGTGTTGTCTGAATTTTATGGACAGGTTTGCAAGTATTCTAAAATTAGAAAATAAATTTCTGTCTAATGAGACTTTTATAGTTAAAGTAAAAGAAAAAGATATATATGATTAAAAAAAATAAAAAGAATGAGAATCTAATAAGAAATGTTAGATTAAATATATAATATATATATTTTGGGTATAGGGATTTATATAGTTCTTATTTTAATCACAACCATTTGAGCCTTCGGTCCACAGTAGTATCTGATACCCTCCAATCACCATCTCTTTTCTATCTCCTCCTCTTCCTCTCACAAACGCCAAACACATGACACATCACTCCTTTCTTCACAACTACCATGGAGTTCCAGCCGTATATTCTCCATATCCCGCCGCCACTCCCCACCGTCAGATCAATCACCGGAACATCTTCCATGTTTAACCCCTTCTTCACTCTATAGCACACCTCGAAAGGAGATACCTTTGTCTTTTCTTCTACCATCTTCTTCGACGAAGCCTTGGATTTGAACTCTTTAACAAAAGGTTCGTAAATCTAATGATGTAGAACGGTGAACGGAACCACCGTGCTGAGCTTACAAAGTACCATCGGACTCTTCAAAGGAACCGCCTTTTCGTCGATTTCTATTGATCTGACTTCGAAGAAGTATTCATCAGAGGAGGCTTCGTTGGTGATTAGCGAGATGGTGGTGAAGAGGCGAGAAGCGTCGTACTGGTAGGCGGGAGGAAGTATGGACCTCCGCCTATGAGTAGGTCTCCGAAACAAGAGTCCTCTGTTTTAGAAGGAAGACAGAGTGCGAATTTTGGCGGGAAGAGTTTAACGGCGGAGGAGAGTTGCGACGGGAGAGAAAGTGCGTTTCTCGACAGACTTAGCAATCCAGAAGCCTCCGACGGGAACCCTTCGTCGTAGCTTCTACGGCCGACGCAGGCGAATAACACCGGCGGCGAGTAGAATCGAGATCCGAAGCTTAAACCGTCGCGTAAAGAATAGAAGATGATTCGGTCTTCACCTAAGGATCCATTACGTAACGTGTTCTCCACGGGATTGTACGGATTTAGTCCACAAGGATGGTCGGAGCATCCCGGTTCAAATTTTCCTCCGGCACTGGAGCAGACATACCAATCTGTGTAGTAATATTCGATTTTTTAAATGTTACACAACTCAGCTCTGTTTCTAAACTTAAAAAAAAATATGTCGGAACGTTGACCTGGTTTTGGCACATTGTGAGGATTTGTGAACTTGGGGAGTTTGCATTTAGGGGAATCAAAATCGATCGGAGTATAAGAAGCTGAGAAGTAGCCGAAGAAACAGTCGAACCAGGTGTAGGGTTGAGAGAGATCAATGACTAAGCTGACGGAGACTGTGATATTGGTACCTATGTCCATAGAGGTGAAGTAGAGATTTCTGATTGGATCTTTTATCACCGTTTGGATTAATGGCGGAGGTTTCTCCAATAGCGTTGCGGTGCAGAGGAAGAGGAGGAAGAAGAGATGGCGAAGGTCCATTTTCTTGATTAGCAAACTTAGCTTTGACTTGAAATCTTGAGTTTAGTTCAGAGTTCATCATAGACATTTCTATTTGAACGTGAGCTGTTATTGGGCCAGAAATATATATATTAGGCCTTTATCTGAAGTGTAATGTATTGACTTAATATCAATCCAAGCCCAATGATACCAAAAACCCATGCACTGGATATCATTTCATCTCCAATTCACACCTATTCGTATGGTTTAATTACTTGTGGTATTTATTTACGTATGCTGATATGCATATGAATGAAGTTTCGGCCCAATGTATTTTTATAAAAGTGTTGTCTACTAATCCAATCCATACGTTACTTATTACGCGTGCACACACTTAGATGTCTCACATAGGCAAGTTAATCACGGAGCAAATTTCATATCAAATATAGGGAGTCAAGTGTCGATCATGGTGATTGGTAAATCATATTGTCCAAATCAACTATTTGTAGTAGAGGGGAATCCTATGATGATTATGTACGATGCAAATTGATTGCTTCTTCAGGAAAAAGAAACAAGACAGCGTTTTGTTTTTGTTTGCCAGAAATAATAGGTCTCCATGGAAAAAAAAAAAAAAAAAAAACAAAACAAAACAAAACTGTATCACAGTAAGAATACACACCCATCAATATCATATCCATCATGATTAGTTAGCAATTCAGTTTGCACAACAAAAACTTATAGCAAGAAAAAGAAAAAAGAATGTGCACCCAAACAATATAAAAACGACCCATAAGATGGAGTTGTGCAATCAGTCACATGTTCCACTTGCTGTTGGTGTCTCTTTGTGTGTCAATTGTAATGGTGGTGTCCTTATCATACAAAGTCATCGGGAGGGATTTTGTGCCAAAAAATTACAGTCCTCAGATTCTCTCTGTGATCTTTTCTCTTTTTTATAAGTTACAAAACATTTCGTACCAATCACTTTTTTGTAACTCCTATTTACACTACACCACTTTCAAAGTTTCAACACATATGCACCCACTTTTTAAAAAAATTCAACTCTTCACTTCCTTTTTCATTTATCCCCACCAATCTATTAATCTCTCTCTCTTTCACCCGAGATTTTCTTCTGATAAATTGATTGTTTTTGTTTTTTGTTTCGTAACGTATGAATTTTTTTCCCCTAAATTATGAATTTAAATTTAATAACGAGAGAGAGAAGAAGAGTGATGAAATGATGAGGCGTGGTGTATGGAGGAAAAAGTGGGGCCCACAACCATGAAAATCCGACCGTACATCAGAAAGATTCCCATATTAGATACGTGGGTCCTACAAACTTTACTCGAACCGACGATCTGCACCGTTGGATTCAGTTTCCGTCATTTTTTGCCATATCGAGTCTTTTTGTACACGCGTCACACTGGATTATTAGTGTTAAAAGTACGATTCGGCTCGACCCGGCTCGGCTCCCGATGGTCGTTCGGATTTTCCGTAAATGTGTGTACTAGTAGTATACTAGACTTACTAGTATATCTCTTTTACTTATTTAGTACTCCCTCTGTCCCACAAAGATTGATGTTTTAGGATATTTTTTTGTCCCACAAAGATTGATGTTTTGTATACTTCAAGAAGTAATCATTAAAAATATTTAAAATCTTGAATTATTATTGGTTTAGAATTAAGCAATATTTTTTAATAAAAGGAAAAAAATATATTTAAACTTACTAATCATTGTTTTCATCTCCCAAAACATCAATTGTGGGACAAAGGGAATAGTAGCCTTTAGAGCTTGCTTTTTGACCGTTCGTTCACTAGTAGAAATTGGAAGATCTTCTTTTTTCTTTTATATCCGGTGTGTTTGTCAGATGAGAAGACGTAACAAGCAAATCAAGAATCTGTTGATTTAATTGAATTAAGATTGTAGTTTTGTACTTATAATTACGGCTTCCCTGCTCTTAACATTTTGTAACAATTTTTTAGTTATAACTTACAAGTAGTAGTATAATATTGATATCAAGATACCTTGATAATAAATTGATCAATATATCAAGTTTTCAATATAAATATAAAATATGTAATAGTATTTGAGCTTTAACCGAAACGAATGTGATCGGCAGAGTGAAATTGTGAAATTAAATTTTTTGAAATGAATAAACAGAAATTATGAAGAAAAAAAAATTTGAAGTAAGGTCGGACTCTGACGTGATGTGTTTGGGGGTCTACGAAAAGCGAAGGATCCAGCCATGTTGTTACTTGTCGTATCTTCCTTCACATTATAAGCTATGGAGGACTATTTATACAAGAAATCATTTCACTTGAATCCAAAGATCGGGTTTAGATGGTTGAATTACGTCTTGTTAGTCGTATGTTTTGAATGGATATAAGATATTATTAAGATGTAACTTAGATAGTTCTGACATGATCAAACGGTTCTTGCATTGTGTCATATGTTTTGTCAACAAACAGTATCTAACATGACCAAAACGTATTTTCTCTGCTAATATGATGTTTTATATTGCTTGGTCAGCGCTATATTAAGTCTCATGCATCTTATAACCATTATCATTCATGGTTAGATATCCAAAGGCTAATAATCTTGGGACCCGACTGAAAACTGTGGAAAATATATGCTACTGAGGCTTTCTAAGGGAGGGGTCCTAGGACTGCGGTCTCTGGAGTTTTTTTTTTTGTGGGTTGGGAGGTGTCGTGACATGTCATATGCCGAGCCGAGCGTCCAAAAGATTGACCTCCTCATGTACGATCTTATGTATTGTGTTGTTTCTATTATAATATGGGTTAAAGCATTTCCAATCAATTTCTATATTTGTCTATATATATATATACATATATATATATAATATAATACCTTTTATTTTATAGGTAAGAATTTTTATTTTCAGAGGTAAATTTGTTCAAACTCATCTTTATTCTCACTTCTAAAATAGATATTGCTATATTCTTTTATATTTATAGAAAAAAAAATTCATCTATATATAAACAAAAATAACAATATCTATATTAGAAATGAATTGGAGTAAAACTCATATCTATTATAGAATTTCTCTATTTTAAAGATAAAAATAGGAAAATCTAATGGAGATGGTCTTAGTAAACTAAACAAAATTATCAGTAGTACTGTATACCTATTAAAAATAAGTATACTTTAAGAATATATTAATTACTAATTGTTTTTAGTCTAATTAATTACTACTAATTGTTAGAAGCTCTACTAATATGATACAAGTGTTTTTTTGAAGCACTTACCTTTTTATTAATTTAGATCTTTCCTATGTAGATAATTTTATTCAATATTTTAGGTTTTGTACTCTTTTAAAATACTATTTATAGATTGCACTGGACCACTGCCACTGATCATAGATTGTGCATGGTATAATCTTTAAACGTTTTTACCAAGGGCAAACCGAATGTGAATATGTAACAATATAGCTTAGGAGTCAGTGAAGAATTATTCGCTGTTGAAGTAAAAAAAAATCGGCAAATCTTTTAAATTCAGGGGAATAATATTATTAATCATATATAGTTGGGTTCAAACTTGGGAATTAGCAAACAAAATACTAGTATAAGAAAACAATTTGTAGCCCGTAATTGAAGGATTTTGTCGGTCATGTTTTTGGCCAATCCCTCTCGTTTATAGTAGGACTAATAAGTAACAACTTAATAAGTGTGTTCAACCATCCCAATATATATTATTGTGTGGAATATATTATTTAATACTACTGTATATCGTTCGAAAAGTTAGTATATACTGAGTTTGTTCAACCACTAAATTCCATTGACGGTAAAAAAGGATTCAGGGATAAAGAGTTTACTACAAATGAAGAGTTCTTCTTTTCTTGTGGAATTGCAGCTTCGAGTAATTCTACATCTTCTAAGGACCAAATTACAATTTTAGTATTTACAACAACAACAACAGCCACGAAAAACTTATTGTAGTTTTATAGATATTACAAAACTTCATTAGCACGAAACCAAGTACTAGCTAATCTTTGGTTATATACAAATTTTATTATAAAAAATTTGATGTCAAAATTACTCATTAACAAGATTTTAATACGTGTCAATTATATCATTCAATATTGACACATATCGATTTTGAATTAATTAAAATTTTTAAAGAAAAAAATTAAAAAATCAAAACCAACCATAAAAAGATCTTATATAAAAGTAAAATTAAAAAAATAATAACCTAATTTTATATAAATTCATTTAAAGAAAAAAAATTATGTAAACTTCCAAATATAAAACAAAAGTTTTGTTTTTAAAATTTTTTAAAAAGTATAAAAAGGTAATTATAAGAATATTATAAAATTTAAACCACTTTAAATTTAGAAAAAATCATTATAAGGAAATAATATATATATATATATATCATAAAATTAAAAATTATAATAAAATAGGAGTATGTAAGATTAACTTATGTGTTTTTGTAACTACAAAAATATTAAAGTGAAGAGACATATAATAGATTTTTTAATGTGTTCATAAAGACAATTTGTTAGTAGTAGCAAAGACTAAAAAGTATATTTTAATGTACAAATATACTTTTAGTAGTAATTTAGATAGTAGATTTATAAATGGATATACATTAGTATATCAAAAAAACAACTATTTTCTATAACTAAAAGTTTATCTCTTCACTTTTATACATTGTTTTTACTTACGAAAAGAATTAAATATATATATTTTTGTTAAATTTAATTTTATTTTAATAACTTTGAACTCATCTATAACTATTTTCTTTAAATACAAGTGTATCTTTTTACTTTTTTTTTTCAACCAAACAATAAATTAAAAGAAAATTCTTCGGTTAGTTAACCAAGCTGGAAGGAAGGTGCTATGAGCGCCGAACGACTTATCAGCTCGGACGGAGGTCGGACGGATGGATGCGGTAGCGGATGGACGCGGTACGGTGGAATCGGACGGCGGCTAGCAAACCGAGTAAGAAACTCGACCTCGGTTCACTAGAGAAAGATGGTGTCGAAGGGTAATACAACCAATGATCGGAAAGAACGCGGTGTGGTAGAGATGGTATGGATCGAACGGCGGTGTACAAAAGCGACGGGTAGCGTCGTACGCCGGCTAGAAGAATAGCGATCCCGGATCGGTTTTTCTAGGGTTTCTTTCAAGCCTAGTCCCGGACTTTGTTGCGAGAAAGAGATTTGAGACAAGAAGCGAAGATTCACTCTTTGGAAAATTATGATTTCATTCAAGTCTAAAGAACCTAAGCAAGTGGCGTTGGAAGCTTAAATAGTGTAAGAGTTTAGAGGGAACTAGGGACACGGGGACTCGCTATGGTCCACACACATTTGCCCTTGACACGTCTCCACAGACAATGAACACGTCGCCCCTCTCCGTGGTTTAAACAAGGCCACACACGTCACACAATTCCAACGTTCACAAGGGAATGATATAGAAAATGTTCAAAACGCAAAGCTTAAAGAAAAGGACAAAGATAGGCCACGTCCTTAGGCTGAACGCGGGAACCACGTCATTGTCTTCAAAACGCGGCGTTGTGCGTCAGGACTCATCGCCTCGTTAAAACCTTCTCCGGTAAACCTCATGGGAAAAACCCAAAGTAAGGAAAAAGAGTACAAGTGATGATCCTGAAGTCTTTGGCGCCCTCATCCTTGGGTAAGGACGAAGGCCGTACGAACGGTCTCGCCAATGGTTGCCTTGCCGAGTCGTTCTATTGGTCTTCTTGGACAAAGGCTTGGATGAAATGGTTGATCTTGTGCCTTGAAGTCATGGATGAGCTCTTGGACCGAGTGGGTGCACCGGGAATGATCCTAGGCATGTTGGCTCCGAGTTGTCCCGCGGGTGATACGAGTGTTCAAATGGTGTCCGGGTCCAGTGCGAGCGTTCCTGGTCAAGTGTCTGATCCGGTGCTCACATCATTCTCTCCCCCATGCGAAGGTTTTGTCCCCAAAACATCTTCGTCATCACCTGCATCAAACGGAACAAGATCAGCAACATTAAACGATGTGGACGTATTGTACTCACCTGGCAGCTCAAGGCGATAGGCATTGTCGTTGATCTTCTCGACGATCCGGAATGGTTCGTCGCCTCTCGGACTGAGCTTGTCCTTCCATCTTTGTGAGAACCGCTCTGGTTAGGTGTAACCAGACCCAATTGCCATGTTGAAAGAATATTGGCTTGCGTCCCTTGTTGGCGAAACGTGCATATTGCTCGTTTTTCTTCTCGATGTTGGCTCGGACCTCTTCATGCAAAAGCTTGACCAATTCTACCTTGGTGGCCCCATCTTGGCTTTCGATCTCGTCCAGTGGCAATGGTAGCAAATCCATCGGTGTTAGCGGTTTAAAACCGTAGGCGACTTCAAACGGCAACTTCTTGGTGGCCGAGTGAACCGCTTGATTGTAGGTAAACTCGATGAGCAGGATGCATTCTAGCCAGGTTCCATTGTTGCTCGCGATAGCCGTTCGGAGTAATGCGGCAAGGGTCCGGTTGACGACCTCGGTCTGTCCGTCGTTTGAGAATGTGCGGCGCTGGAATAGAGTAACTTTGTCCCCAGCTTCTTCTACAAGGTACGCTAGAAGTGACCAAGGAATTTTGGTTCTCGGTCAGAGATGATCGTCCGGGGAAGGCCATGAAGACGGACCACATGGCTAAAGAACAGATCGGCTAAGTGCACTGTGTCGTTGCTCTTTTGGCATGGGATGAAATGCACCATTTTGGAGAAGCGATCGATCAATACAAAGATGGTTTCCTTCCGATGAATTGGTGGTAATCCGAGGACAAAGTCCATGGACAAATCGACCCAAGGACCGGTTGAGACCGGTAGCGGGATGTATAGTCCGTGAGGATGAGTGGTAGATTTCGAGGTTTGGCACACTATGCACTGGCCGCAATACTTCTCGACCATGCTTTGCATCCTTGGCCAGATGAAGTGCTCTTGAAGCAAGGTTAAAGTTTTAGCCACGCCAAAATGTCCGGTCAGACCTCCACTATGCGCTTCTCGGGTCAATAGGTCGCGGATAGAGCCGGCTGGAATGCAAAGGCACCGACCTTTGAATAAGTAGCCCTCGTACACGTAGAACTCCGCATAGTTGCCTTTGCCAAAGTTCTTAAAACATTCCCCAATCACCATCATCCGCGTATGCGTCCTTGATGCTCTCGAACCCCAATACTTTGGCGTCCATGGTGGTGATCAAGTCATGTCGGGATAGGACATCGGCTACGACGTTTTCCTTTCCTTTCTTATACTTGATAACGTATGGAAAGGATTCGATGAACTCCAGCCATTTGGCATGCCTCCTCTTGAGATTGGTTTGGCCGTGCAAATGCATCAAAGTCTCATGGTCTGTGTGGATCACACACTCCCGAGCTAGCAAGTAATGCTGCCAAGTCTCCTTGGCACGGACCAGTGCGTACAGCTCCTTGTCATAAGTCGGATAATTGAGGGTTGCGCGGCTGAGCTTCTCGCTGAAATAGGCCACCGGTTTACCGCCTTGCATGAGAACGGCTCCAATGCCAACGCCGGATGCGTCGCATTCTACCTCGAAGGTCTTGTTGAAGTCGGGCAGGACAAGGAGGGGAGCTTGAGTAAGACGCTTCTTGAGTTCCAGGAAAGCTAGTTCTTATTCGGTTCCCCACTTGAATTCCTGGTTCTTCTTGATAACCGCGGTAAGAGGGCGGCGACCGTGCTATAGTCTCTCACGAACTGTCGGTAGAAGCTGGCTAGTCCGTGGAACGATCGAACCTTTTAGCTCTGATACCAGCTGATGTGAGCGCCAAACAGCTTATCGGCTTGGACGGAGGTCGGACGGATGGATGCGGTACGGTGGAATCGGACGGCGGCTAGTGAACCGAGTAAGAAACTCGACCTCGGTTCACTAGAGAAAGATGGTATCAAAGGGGAATACAACTAACGATAGGAAATAACGCGGTGCTGTAGAGACGGTATGGATTGAACGGCGGTGTACACGAGCGATGGGTAGCGTCGTACGCCGGCTAAGAAGAGCGATCCCATATTGGTTCTTCTAGGGTTTCTTTCAAGCACAGTCCTGGACTTTATTGCGAGAAAGAGATTTGAGACAAGAAGCAAAGATTTAATCTTTAGAAAATTATTATTTCATTCAAGTCTAAAGAACCTAAGCAAGTGGCGTTGGAAGCTTAAATAGTATAAAGGTTTAGAGGGAACTAGGGACACATGGACTCGCTATGATCCGCACACATTTGCCCTTGACGCGTCTCCACAGACGGTGAACACGTCGCCCCTCTTAGTGGTTTAAAAAAGGCCACACACGTCACACTATTCCAACGTTCACAAGGGAAGGATCTAGAAAACGTTCAAAACGCAAAGCTTAAAGAAAAAGACAAAGATAGGCCACGTCTTTAGGCTGCACGCGAGAACCACGTTATTGGCTTCAAAACGCGGCGTTGTGCGCCACGACTCGTTGCCTCGTTAAGACTTTCTCCAGTAAACCTCATGAGAAAAACCCGAAGTTAGGAAAAAGAGTATGAGTCATGATTCTGACGTCTTTGGCGCCCTCATCCTTGGGTAAGGACGAAGGCCGTACGGATGGTCTCGTCGATGGTTGCCTTGGCCGAGTCGTTCTCTTGGTCTTCTTTGACAAAGGCTTGGACGAAATAGTTGATCTTGTGCCTTGAAGTCCTGGATGATCTCTTGGACCGAGTGGTTTCACCGGGAATGATCTTAGGCATGCTGGCTCCGAGTTGTCCCGCAGGTGATACAAGTGTCCCAATTGTGTCCGGGTCCGGTGCGAACGTTCCTGGTCGAGTGTACGATCCGGTGCTCATATCAGAAGGGGTTTATAAAAGAAACATTAAAGATAAGAGAACGCAAAGCACGGGCAAGACAATCCACCTTCGTATTTGACGCACGCAAGATCCAAGAGATGGAGAATTGTGGGAAGGACTCCAGCGAGTTAATCTCATCGAGCAGGTTGGAGTTGGAGGAGAACGACCAATCTTAAGGGGACTGCACCATAGTGAGTAACTTAACACAATCAGTCTCGAAAATGTTGATAAGTGATCCCTGCAACACATATCCGCTACATGGCCCACAATAACGCTTCTAACTCCGAATGCAGGGGGAGGGGCTCCGTCTTAGCCACAAGGTGAAGAAGCCTGAACATCCGAAGACGGTAACGGAGCTTACATGACTGCCGTAAAAGAGAGCACCTTCCCATGCTAACTTATCGCCCAAAGCCTGAGCAATTATATCATTCGTTCGATCTCTAAACCTTGAAAAACGTTTTTATTTATGTCCTTCCAAATTGCTTATAAAATTCGTGGTAATTGAAAAAGTTGATCAGGATCACCCTGTTGAGAAGCACCCCTCCAGAAAACAAATTATAAATTCGAGTACACCGTCTCATATGGAAAACCTCTAACGAGACTAGAGTCAGAGATAAATCCCAAAATTCTCACAAACGAAGGCATATAAAAAAACATGATTAATTGTCTCAACCGCATAATCGTATATTTTACATCAAATGTCACATTGGACACCTTAATATATCTATTTACTTTGATAAATAGTTTTTACTTGCTAAAAATATTTACTTTATATATTTTATTAAATTTAATTTATTTTAAAAACACTAAACTCGTAGATCGGACAAGGATTAATCTACTAATTTATAAACTTCATCTCGAAGTCTAAAACCGAGTTTGACATATATAAATATTAAAACTAAACAATTTTTTAGTGCACACAAAATCAGGATTTGCTTCTTCATTTTCTATCACCAAAATATTTATATGGAATATCAATGTAGAAAGTAATACAATATTTGGACAATCCATTATGCTAGATATTAAATTTAATACACAATATAATCAATTTAAACGAAAGTGAATACAGTCCAACTAATTTGAGTTATATGAATTATGTTACAATTAAATTAAAATCAATATGATTTTTTCCATTTTTGCTTATACTCATCCAGAAACAAACCAGTTATATATATAAAAAATCGAACAGTATATTTGTCTGCAATTCAATAAAATACTCCAAACTAGATAAGGAGTTAAAAAAAAAAAAAAAAAAAAAAAAAAAAGGATAACTCAAATGATAAACCAAAGAATAAAAAGAAAAAGTGAATGTCTACTTGTAGGCATGAAAAAATAACGGTGAAATACAGAAACGACCTGGGAAAATAAACAATCACACAATTATGTCCAAACACATGACATTAAATTGCGTAATTTTGTTTAGCTTTTGCCGGTCATTCGAGGAAAAATGTTTAGCCGTTGAAAGATTTGGTGAAAGGATAAACCGGAAGCAGCCGATGAATGGACATCGCCATGTGAACATCACTGACACTAGACCGTATTGGGTCTTGAGCCATCTCTACTTCGAACTCTTCACTTTGACTCTTACAAGTCTTACTCTTCTTTTTAACTCACTTTATCATTTAATTACCTTTAAACAGCTTCACTAATTTCTTCTTCTGTTTTTTCTTTATATAGTGTATATAAGTCATTATTCTACACCCTAAAGAGTCTAACCGGTACTTAACTCATTATTCTGATTATATCTTTATCTTTGTCGTACGTTTTTAATATTCTTGCAGTTGAATTACCAACATGTGATTTTTAGTCTAGTCTTTGTAAAATCCACACAAAGGACTAAAACATAGAATATTTAATATAAAGATTTGACCGTAACTTGAGTTGACCATTTTAAACTTTTTTGCCTGACTTTTGTTATGGTTTCCTTAAGAACCTAGATTAAAATCTATTTTTTATTTGTATAACAGGAAATAAAATAACATACTACTGTTTTTATAGAATATTTTCGGCAAAAAAATGTTGTTTAAAAATAATAATAATAATAATAATAAGAATGATTTTTATTGAATCTTTATACATTTAAGAATAAATAAGTTATATTATACTTATCTCATAATGAATGGCTAAAAAGGCAGGAGTGCGGTGAGAAAATTAATAAAACAAAATAAACGATCTATTTAAAATGCAAGATATTTGATGGGAATTGGGTGAAGTGAACTCTGACCTGTTTTGTTTAGTTATATAAATGTTATCCTATCTTTCACGTGGTGCTACCAGAAACATGTCTGGGGTTCGATTATGACAATTTCAACTCATATACATGTAACAATATTACATATAATATAAGAATTAAAAATATATCCATACTAATATATAAATTATACGAAAGACACACAAAAAATGAAAGGATTGGTATCGACCCATTAAAAGCCCACTCAGAAAGTTGAATCAATCATATGCATTACAAGGACAAGTCTTTTCTGATTAGCTTTTTTTTGGATCATATGATAATTGATAGTGTGTGTGTTGTGTGTGTGCATTATTACATTAATTTGCATATAAATGTACATAAAGAATGCATGTTTATACATAAAATATCAAATTATGATTTGTTTAGAGGAAAAAGGGCTGTTGCAACATTCTGGGCTATCAAGTGAGCAATATCTGTATCTCCATATTGACCCACCAAAAAATCTCACTGTCCTCTCATTATTATATATTTCATGTATATTCTTATCTAAATTGTTTGCTAGTATTTTAATTTTTTTCCTTTTGCCCGTGACCCGTTCGTGTCCTGTTGCTTTGATTCCCTCAGCTCTCTTACTTACACACATACATGCATGATGCATAGTTAAAGTCGACCATTACGAAATGCACGTTAATGAGTAATAATAATGTCCTACCTGTATGCAGATATTGTAGTACAGTCTTGAGACCATCTATTTTCACATTGATATAGTCAAATATAATTCATCGTATTAGTAGATTAGAGAGGCGACTGAGATATCGAATATTAACGTGCATTGATGAGACTGACATAGACCGAGAGCTTGGACAAGCTATAATACAGTTTTGTTTTATGTTTTCCTAAATAAATTCGGTTTTCGTTTTGGGGCATCTTTATAGGGGAAACTATTTTAGATGTTCTTAGAGTAAAAATATTATGAAAATAATGTAAGATCAGTAGTTAGAATCTTTTGTTAAAAAGTTAGTTATTGGGAGAACATGTTTAAGATCATAAGATTTAATAATATAATATTCTTAAACATATTACAATTATAAAAACTTATAAAATAACATTTAAATTGCAAACTTATAAAACTTTTACTAAAATTCAAAATACAATACCAAATTTTTATGAAACAACAAAAACATTAAAGATAAAAAAAAACATATTACTTAATTAAAGCACACAAACATTTTATTTAATTAATATATAGTTTAATGTCCAAATTTATTCCATATATTCTCAATCAAATCCTCTTTTAATTTGTGAAAAATTCTTTATAAAAAATTGTATCCATTCACAGCTTGCCACGTCAGCTTAGAACTGAGCCAATATCAGTTATATTAAGTGTTCTAAGCCACTATTCATTATTTTCTATTTTTTTTGGGCTAAGAACACCTCTCATGTTCTCTCTATAAAGATCGCCTTATAACAACTTGCTAAGATACTTGTATTTTATAAGTTAAATTTTATTTTCTTCCAACGAACGAGATCTAGAAACGCGGACTCAAACAAAAATTAATGTAAAAAATCCAAAGTTTCTAAAGAGTTTTAGGTTTTGTAGATGGTTTAACAAAAAGTGATAGTTCTGTATTCATTAGTTTGTTTGTCGAAATCAAAACATCGATTTTAGGCGGGCACATTTTTTTCCTTATACATGACATTGTCGGTCCACCGTTTTCAAATGTACTACTACTATGACTAGGACTCAGATCCCCCTCCTCCTCTGCGAGGTCGCAGGAAAAAATACTTTAGAAAAAAAAAATTAAATTTAAAATTATACATTATGAAATTGTTTGAATGTAATACATACAAATTAAACATAATTATTAAAAACAAAATCATCAAAATGAAAACTTATAACAAAAAATATTATATAAAATAGACGCAACTTTGCAAAACATATTGTTTAAAATATTATAAATATAAGATATTTTTATGAAGAATAATGGTAAAGAGTAAAATTAAAAAATTATTATGACAAAGTGATCCTAATTGAGAATATTGAACTAATGGTTGTAATGAGTAAATATTTTTTCTATTAAATAATATAATTAAAAATATATTTAATAATGAGTGAGACTGTATCAACGGAAAAATTAAAATTAAAATTAAAATTAAAATTAAAATACAAAACTCTTAAAACAGAATAAAATAAATTTTAAAAAATTAAAATAGTTTTTAACAAAAAATTACGATAAATAGACGCAACTGTAAATTCTTTATTAAGTTTTATTAAATTTCTATATTACTATAATCATTTATAAAATATTAGTTAGATTATAGAATAACATTGAATTTTATATATTAATATTCAAGATCAACCAAAGACGAAAAATTTGTTTCACCGAACGATGATTTGTTAGTTATTAATGAAGAGACAAATATATAGAAAGTTCAAAAGATATGACTATTTAAATAGACACACCTATTAGAACGATAAGTTGTGATGAAAAATATAAATAAAATATAGTGAAAGTCACAACTCTACAATGAACAAATACAACTATTTGAATTTAAAATGATAATAATAAAATAATTTTTTATAAAAAGTACTACGAAAAGTCGCAATTTTTATTCGTATTTATTCAGTTTTTTATTATTATTTTAAAATATTAAAATATTTTTTTTGTTGAGAAGTTACGATAAATAGACGCAACTGTAAATTCTATATTAATTTGTATTAAATTTCTCTATTGATATAATCATTTCTAAAATTTTAGTTAGATTATAGAATAACGTTGAATATTAGATATTAATATTCAATTATTTAGATTTAACATAAAATGAAAAATTTGTTTCAACGAACTTGTTAGTTAATGATGAAAAGACAAATATAAAGAAAGTTCAAAAGGCATGACTATTTAAATAGACACACCTATTAGAACAAAAAGTTGTGAAGAAAAAATATAAATAAAATATAGTGAAAAGACACAACTCTACAATAAACAGACCGTTTGAATTTAAAAAAAAAAAACAATTTTTTACGAAAAGGTATTACGAAAAGTTGCAACGGTTGTATTTGCACTTGATTGTACCTACAAACTCATATAAACTACTTTTAAATAGAAGACATCTTTATTACCATATTCAAAAGTCAAATCCAAAAGATCACTATATAAGCCATCAAACTCTACGAAAAAAACTCTAGGTATTTTCATTAAATTTTTATGTATAAAATTAACTAAAAGTTGTAAATTAGATTCATCATTCCAAAAATCTTTTCTTAAATCAAGAATTGGATGAATTTCTTTCCTTTTAAAAGAATGAATGCTAGAGAATAATCAAGAGAGCTGTAAAACCTGTTGAGATTAAAGTTTTTATATTATTTTATGTCATGGCAAAAAAATGAAAACAGTTCAAACAGACAAATATATATAGATTTCAAAAGATACGAATATTTTAATAGACACAACTCTACAATGACCAGTTGCAATTTTACAAAATAAGGTGTTACAATGAACAATCGCAAACTTTTTGTAAAACATACAATTTAAATTTTCTACAGATTTTTTTTAGAAAATTATCCAAAAAGTAAGATTGAAAAAACACAATTTTTGGTGGCATTTATTCGGATTGCCATTATACATAGAAGAATTTCTTGACTTTTAAAAGAATGAATGTTATAAAATAATTTATAATGTAAAAACTGTTGAGACTGAAATTTTAGTTGATTTTGTTTCATGGCAAAAAAAATGAAAATAGTTCAAATAGACAAATATATATATATATATATATATATATTAAACTATACAAATGTTCTAATCAATATAACTTTACAGTGAGCAGTTGTACTTTTACATAAATAACCGTTTTAATGATCCATCACGACTTTTCAGAAAATATCCAAAAGGTACGACTGAAAAAACACAACTGTTGATCGCATTTTTTCATATTATTATTATTATATAAACCAAAAGGTAAGAATGAAAAAACAACTTTTGGTGGTATTTATTCAGATTGCCATTATACATAGAGGAATTTCTTGACTTTTAAAAGAATGAGTGTTAGAAAATAATTTAGAATGTAAAAACCGTTGAGATTGAAATTTTAGTTGATTTTGATTCATGGCAAAAAAAATGAAAACAGTCTGAATAGACAAATATATATATATATATATATTTCAAAAGATACGAATGTTCTAATCAACACATCTTTCCAGTGAGTAGTTGTACATTTACATTAATAACCGTTTTAATGATCCATAATGACTTTTCAAAAAATATCCAAAAGGTATGATTGAAAAATCACAACTGTTAGTCGTATTTTCCAAAAGGTACGATTGAAAAAACACAACTGTTGGTCGTATTTTTTCAAATTTTATTATTATAAAGATTAAAAAAAACTGTATCTAATTTCATATATATATATATATATATTTTTTATTCCCAAATATATTTGAAGCACGAAATCTCATGACTTCTTTTACCTATATAGGTCCTAAACCATGGACCGAACCTGCTACATGATTTACATCAGGACTATAAATGTCATAGGTTTTTTTTCTATGTGGATGGATTTCACATACAACATATTTTTATTTTTGATAGCATGGCTTTTCTTATTTTCTTTTAGCTTATTTTGCCGTTAGAATTCATTTTCCCGCGCTATCGACTTGCACTCTATGAAGTGTGAGTCCACCATGTTAAGCGAAAACTCGGGAGTGCAAATTCTTTAACTCAGCTTTTAGTGTTAGTGTGCATTATTTGCATAATCAGACAACATCTAAAAGCTATTCTTGTTATTTTAAAAATAAATCGCAAACATAAAGAGAAAACAATACAGAGTTAAAAGTATCTCCAATCTCATTCTATTTTAGAGTCAAATCTTTATTATAGAGCAACATTTGCTCCAAACCTACTCTACGTTTTACTTTAAAATAGAGAAAATGATAGGATTGCTCTATATATAGAGCAACTCTATTCTCACATCTATTTTTTTACACTAATTCTATTTTCGAGTCGAGAATAGAGTAATACATTAGAGGAAAACAATGCTCTATTTTTTAGTTATTCTGTTTAAGAGGAAAAAATAGAGATATATACTGGAGATCATTTTACATACCCTAAAAAGATAATTGAAACAGTCGATAAGCAGTAAGTACATTAACAAATACTAATTTAATTGAGATTAATAAAGAACAAACCTGTAAGAAAGCGTGTGGTTCAATTATTAATAGTCAAAGACTTTTTAGCATACTTGCTTAGTTGTTTGTCAAAGTGGTCTCTGCTTTGCTTCTTATATCAGCTTCACGTGATCCATTTAATTTTTCCTTTTTTTTTTATCTTTTTCTTTTGTCCGATGAAAGTCAACATATTAATAACTTTTATAATGGGAGGGGGTAAGTATTGTAAAAACTGTCTAAATTTGAGAAACCAAAAAAAAAAAAGAAAAAAAAAAAGCAGAAGGTGGAGAGTGCACTAAAAATTTAGATGTTAATAAAAAAAAAAAAAAAAAAAAAAAAAAAAATTTAGATGTTATTTCAGTGAATAATCGATTTTTATTTTGTTAGGTTTTGATACGACAACATTTTGTGATAATGCGTTTACGAAAACAGAAGTATGCACTAACCATTTTGGGATGGTTAGAGAATATTGACGAATGCTAGTACATGTCAAGGAGAAGAAGTTAGCTTTGATAAAAGGAAGGTTTGAACTTTTGCGCAAACTATATAAATTATGGCAAAATCGATTCCAAATCCAACTTACACGAGTTTGTTAACCATTATGTATATTATTTTGTTAATCATATGTGTATCTTTTTTTCTCCTAAAAAAAAAAAGTGAAAATTTCTCATTTTTATTCTTATATAGTATTCGCGGCTGAGTGTCCCGATTGATTTGTTGTCAAAACGATTTACAGATCCTTGAGTTTCCAAATAAGACAGATTTGACTTTTGTTGGTTTGTAATATTCCCTTCTTACATCATCGGAAACACAAATGAGCCTCTCCATGTGCTCACTTCCCTTCTCCAATAATCTCTTTTCGGGGCTCTCAATATCACACACGCTCTTTCTGTTTCTGTCACATCCATCTCTATTTTTTAATGTCTGTGTACCCACAAAAACAAAATTAACTTATTGCATGTCGTTTTTTGCTATCATATAATCGTTCGTATACATTATTTGCATGCATGCCAAAAGGTCTAGTTTATATGATGATCAATAAAAAGAACTGATGTAAGTTTTGATCAGACATGTTAGAAATCTTCTACGTTTTGCATTTTTTTCAGTCTTGACATTTGACGAGGTAACTGGAGCTATTGAAAAACATGTTTACTTTATTAGGTTTCTGATAATATAATTGGTTAGAACTTACGAACCATGTAAAATGGAGAAAAGAATGACTATTTATTTCATAAACTAATGATCAAATTTAGGTTAAATTAACGAATAGGTGGAATTGGCTATTGCCCGCAACTCGATTGGTCTGCAGGTTTTCATGGTACGACTAGGGAACATTTGCGTTAATTCACAAAAGCTTCTTTTCTCTTTTCTCTCTTTTTTTTTTTTTTTTTTTTTCTGTGATGTAATTATGAAATATACCAACTTTATAAATTACGTGGCCCCTCTTTTCTTAAAGAGTAGTAGTAGTATATATATTAACATGTATACTATAATCAAAATGTCCTTATTTATACTTTACATGTGACATGACAATTATGGCATTTTAACGGCGTTAACCAGCAACACATCACGTCATCATTCGTGGTTCGAGCGGTTTCGTAACCGGCAGTGAGGGGAGAGGAGCCAAATGTAGGGTCCTACAACGTACGCGTCTCCTCGACAGCCGAGCCCTTCCCCTCTCTGGCTCCATCTGAGAGGTCTTTCAATCGAACGGCTGTGCTTGTAGCCTTGTAGGCGTTATATAACTCTCAATTACTTTAATCGATTATGGCTTGGCTTTTTTCTTATTGGACGGTTGCGAACCGACTGGATCAGCTTGTAGCAGAAGCTGAAACACTTGGGTTTCATTTACTCTAGTTATAATAAAGTATTGTTATAACTTCATTAACAAGTTAATTGATGACAAAACTATGCTGATTAATTATACCTTTTTGTAACCAAACATAACATTTGATGTAACTCTAACATTTTGTGATATTTTGAAAGTTAAAGTCACAGCTGTATTGCTACAACTTCATTCTTTTGTAATATTTTGATATTTTAGACTAAGTTTCCTAAAGAGCCGATTTAACTAAACATTCTTATTGTAACATGTGAACACTCGGAAGATTCACTTTTTTCGCTTTTGGCCATGGCTAAACAATGAAATGAAATAATACCAAGGGACAGGCTAAAAACTATGGGACCCAAAGAGAAAACAGGGAGAAAAAGATGGGTTGTTTTGTCAATATCCGTAACGGATTTTTTAGTTGGTAAATAAAAGTGGTAACGCAGTTTTTACGGAGTAGTATGGTAAACTAGTAAGTAAATCGCCGTGAGGATAGTGTTTGGAACTGCAAACAAACAAAGGGATGATGAAACAAGTGTCGGACCTCGAGCAGCCTGTTTCTGATGATGCCTTAACTTGTCTTCTCATTTCAACACTCTTCTTCTTTTTTTGGTCCATAAATTATTACGTACTAAGAAAACAAACCAGTGTTAATATGTTTTCCCATTGTAGATATGCAAATTGCGGTGTACGAGAGTTATTTTTTTTGGGAAAACAATAAAATAACTTTAAAAGGAAAAAATAAATAAAGAAGAATACGTATGAAAGAAGCAAAATCTGGACGAATCCAAAGCGTCTTCTTAAATAAGTTTTGTGTGTAACTGTCACGTTAATAAAAACATAAAAAGCATAAGAAAGAAGAAGAAGAAGGATAAGAAACGTGTGCTGAGTCTGTGTCTCAGTGACGCCAATTACTACATAGCTGCAGCAAGCACATTTAATCTCACTTCTCTAGGTCCCACACTCATCGTCCATCATCATCATCATCATGTAGATCATTCAGTCATACATCATCATAGTCCTAACAAATGATGATGATCATCTTTTGTTTTCATTCGTAAGTAATAAGCTTTGACTTGTTAAGATATTAAAACCGGCAAACTCAAAACATTGGCTTATTAGTCTAATTAATATACGTAGACATCATCAACCTAACGTTTCCAAACGCATCCTTGTGCCACGACCAAAACTTAACAAGTCCCGTTTGCGGGTGTGGTGTATATTATATAGCGAGTAATGTAAATGTGAGAAGGGCTAAAATGGCAAAAGGTGTTATTACTACTTTTAAAAATAAATTTACTCAAACAAAACAGTCTTGAAAAGCAAAGGTTGCCATCCTATTCCTCTCACAATCAGCGTTTCATATTGTCTCCTTTATTTTTATTTAAATGCAACTGATCTGTTTACTTTTGTCCTTGTAATCTTTTTTCTTTTTAGAAATCTATTCAAACCTAATAATAAAAGTGAAAAAAATTAAAGCCAAAAACCAATTGGACAAAATGATCTAAAATAATAGTGGGTGGGACACAAGTCCAATTCCATTATTAATTTTTGCTCAGTTTGAATAAGGGAAGTAAATAATTAATTATTTAAATAGTTTATTCAAAAGCGTCAATATCACTAATTGCAGTCAGATTTTATTTTCTGAAGGGTTTTGGTATCTAGTAGTATCTACCAAACTTGTTCATCGCAATTGTGTATATTCTTTATAATACAAGGAAAAAAAAAAGAAATATCATGAGTCACAGAACTTTAGAAAAAGGGAAAATCATTCCAGTATGGCTTTTATTTTTCTATTTTATATTTCTGAAACATATAAACAACATATGAACACTAGGATCTCATAAAGAAAGTAAGAACCCAGAGAAAAAAAAACAAGTACTGAATATAAAATATTCGTTTGATTTTATATTATGATTCTATAAACTTACTTAAGAACTATCACAATTAAAAAAAAAAAAAAAAAAAAAAATCCTAATATAACTTAGGATCGATCCGTTGGAGGAAAAAAAGAAGGATTCTAAGAAACCCCCAATGATTATGAAAAAAAAGAAGAAAAAAAAACCATTTCCATGTATAATCACAGACCGGACACAAACTATGGAAAGTTTTTGTTGTAGTTGTTCACATTCACATGATATTGCAGCTTGATGTGTTCTCATCACTGAAGTAATCAGAATACTGGTCACCATTGTGAGGCGGATACGGGTGTTGGTGTGGATACGGGTATGGATACGGGTATGGATGTTGTTGGTGCGGTTGAGGTGGCATATAGTTTACAGCTGGCGGTGGTCGAGCGTACATCATCGGCTGGAACCGCTCATTGCCCATGGCTCGTTGCTGGTTCATAACAGCGGCTAAGTATTGTTGTTGTTGCTGTTGTTGCAAGTAGGGGTTTCCCGCCGGCATTGAGTCTTGTCCACCTCCGCCGTTGCCAGGGACTTGACCTTGGAAATATCCTGGTGGTGCTCCTGCGGATGGACCACCGCCGCCGCCACCACCACCACCGCCTGGACCCATTGCCGGTAATCCTTGAACTGCCTGCATATTATTACCCATTGGACCAGGACCACCGCCCATTTGTGGCAGACTACCCATGGCACCGCCCATTGGACCACCCATTGCACCGCCCATTGGCATACTCATGGCCGGAGGTCCTCCATTGCCACCACCGCCTCCCATTGGACGGAAACCCGGCGGGAGTCCTCCACTCATGGGTCCTCCTCCGCCACCTCCGCCGCCACCCTTTTTACCACCGTTGGGGCCACCATTCATCTGGCCTCCGCCACCTCCTTTGTTACCGTTAGGACCGCCGCCGCCACCTCCGACCATTTTTCCATCTAACGGATGTCCACCGCCGCCGCCTTTACCACCGTTCTTCCCTCCGCCTTGGTTCTGGTTAACCATATTACCACCTCCACCGCCTCCTCCACCAGGACCGCCCTTCTTACCACCGTTTCCTCCGCCACCGCCAGCCATTTGAGCAGGAAAAGGCATACCTTTACCCTCAATTTTACCACCGGCGGGTCCAGGACCACCACCGTTTTTATGAGCATTTAACATCTGCTGAGCGTTAGGCATCATCATGTTCGGCATCATGTTATTAGGCATCATCATGTTACCACCAGGACCACCACCGCCACCACCTCCCATCATAGGCTTCATCTTGTTAGGCGGAGGTGGGTTGTCGTCAAACTCATCATCCTCCAAGTCGTCATCAAACTCGTCGTCATCTTCATCAAACTCATCATCGAACTCGTCACTGAAATCATCTTCCTCATCATCATCTTCAGGAACATTGAACTTCACAGCCTTCTGACTAGGATTAACAGGCATCTGAGGATTCTTGTTCATAGGAACAGGGCCAGGGCCTGGACCCGGACCACCTTTTAACTGAGGAGGAAGCTTCAGATCTTGAAACCCTTTCATCTGCTGAAGTTGTTGTAGCTGCTGAAGCTGCTGAGGATTCAACTGCTGCATCTGTTGTGGAGTTAACTGCGGAAGAACCATCTTCGGTGGCCCACCACCACCTCCTCCGCCTCCGCCTCCGCCACCGCCACCCCCACCACCGTTCTTTGGGGCTTTGTTGTTATTGTTACCACCGGGGGGGTTACCACCACCGCCTTTGCCGCCGTGATCAATCTGCATGCCTTTGAATTGATTGGCCAAGTTGGGTTGGTTCTGATTATTGTTGTTGTTATTAGCCTTTGGAGCTCCTCCCCAGACTTCGGCATGTTTACCAGACTTCAAGAGCTTCTTGATTAGAACTGATGGGTCTACGTTTCCAGATACAGTCACTTTCCCTTGCTCTGCGTCTATCTTTGTCGTGAAAACACCTAAAGATCAAAGGACTTTGAAGTGTTAAGTCAAATCTTGATGATATAAGATTTGGTTTTTAAAATTAAAAAGTCAAAAAAAATTGGAAGTTTTTTGTTTTTTCTAACCTTCAATTTTCTGCAAGATTTTCTTCACTTTCTGCTTACAACCATCACAGTGAATGTTCACTTTGAGAACACAAGTCTACACAACAACCAACAACAAGAAAAAGAAACAGAGTAAATTATCATGTTACTTGTAAGAATATATAAAACATCAAAAGAAAAAGAGGTAATGAGCAAACCTGGATCTTCATAAACTCTTCTTTACTCATTTTTTTCTTGTAACTAGTAACGAAAATTCAAATATATCTTACTGTTGTTACTAGATCTGAGACAAATCCTCTGGTTTCTTGAACGTTTTTAATCTGCAAAAAATATCAAGAACAGAGAAAATGTTACTAAATGATGATAGATTTAGGAAGAAAGAAGAAGTAACACATCACACATGTTTATACATTTTCTGAGAGGAAAACACAAAATATGCTTTTTGAGAGAAAGAAGTAGTCTCCTTTTCTTATTGGCTATTTGCTATGTAAGGAAGACCAACTATACAGAGAGAAGATTTTCAGCAAAACAGAGGAGACTTACTTGAATGAAGCAAAGAAGAAGAAGAAGGAAGAAAGAGTTTCAGACTTTACAGTAAGTTTGGTGAACATTAACTTCTCTGCTTCAGAATGAGAGGGAGAGAAGAGAGAGAGAAATAAAGAGAAGGATGATGGCAAAGTTTGCTACTTCGCTATCTTTTTTAAGATGGGCTTTTAATTTATTAGGGAGATATGAAGTGAGTGCAGTACTCTTATTTTGGTGTTTATATATTTAAAATCTTTTTTTTTTTTTTTTTGGTCATTATTATAATTTAATGGTTAGAGATGTGAAAAGTAATTGTCAAACTAGATTACGAGTATGTGTCATTTAAAGTAACTGAGTTATATTGGTATCACCGTTTTTTTATGTTCTAAATCCGTATATATTAATTCCGAATATAGTATAGAGTCAAATTCTTTATTTTTCAGAAACTTAAAACATGGATTTTATGATTTTAGTTGAAATATAGTAATACAGTTTCAGTGTGAAAATAAACTATAACGTACAAAGGAAACGTTGGAACTGGGGGCTAAGAACATTATGTGAATATTCATAACATCTCCTATACAAGAATGTGCTGTTTAATTTAATTTAATTTAATATAATTTTTCACTTTATTGGAATATTAGCTCGGCTTATGTGACTCGGCTTGGCCTCAACTAAATAAATACAATTGTTTATTGGGCATTAAATTATAATATTTAGATTAATTGGATTTCTTGATCACGACAATAAGCCGGTTAATTTGACGTTACTATGTGATGAAAAACGTGAACTTGTTTCCCTTTATTCCTTCCGTATAAACCGGTCCTAGGAATTTTGCTACATTAAATTTTGGAATGATCTTTTTATTCTTTCTACCACAATAAATTAATTTCGAAATTTCATAAAAAGATTTTTAAAAACCAATTATTCCTAACAGTCTAATTAAATCTTTATATTTCATTTTTGGTTTTCAAAAGTTTAATTAATTAAATCGATTTAGAAATCTAAACTAAAAACGGAATTCACATGTATGATCAACTATAAATATGTTCTGATCTTTTGTGATAACATATCCGTTTTAACATTTTTTCGACAAGAAACAAACAAAACAAAAATATATTCCGACATTGTGTGATAACGTATCTGTTTTAACATTCTTTCGACAAGAAACAAACACAACAAAAATATGTTCCGACATTGTGCGATAACGTATCCGTTTTAACATTCTTTCGACAAGAAACAAACAAAACAAAGATATGTTCCGACATTGTGTGCTAACGTATTCGTTTTAACATTGTTTCGGTGATAAACAAACAAACAAAAATATGTTCCGTTATCTAGTGATAACGTATCTGTTTTAATATTATTTCAGCAATAAACAAAAAGACTAAAATATGTCTCGTTAGTTTGTGATAGCATATCCGTTTTAACATTATTACGGCGATAAACAAACATACAAAAATATTTTCTGTTATTTTGTGATAACGTATCCCTTTTAACATTATTTTGGTGATAAACAAACAAACAAAAATAAATTTGTTATTTTGTGATAACGTATCCGTTTTAACATTCTTTAGGAGATAAACAAACAAACAAAAATATGTTCCGTTATTATGTGATAACGTATCCGTTTTAACATTATTTCATCGAGAAACAAACAAGAAAAACAAAAAAAAAACATGAAAAACCGTTTTAAAATCTTTTAGACTTCTCTAATTGTTTTATATAACATAAATTAAATTCTAAATTTTTTTATCTGATTATTAAGACATAAGAATTTTTCTGAAAAATAATGAGAGAAAAAACATGTAAATAAATCGTTATGAACAAACAACAGAATTTGGCTAACACATCGTCCCAATCAATGTTTCTAGAAATGATAAATGTACAGACAACTTTAACTTATAACACATCACAGAGACACCATTCATCAATATTGATACATTTAATACCTAGAAAAATTATAAGATAATAATATGGTAACTATATAGGCTTGATATAATCAAACAAGTCATTTAAACCATCCATTTATAATATTAATTATGGTTTTATAATGGAGGTTAATTTTTGCAGGAAAATGAATTTCTTAATATTATAAATGGATGGTTTAAATGACTTGGTTTATGGTCGAACTATATATATTTGGATTAAAATTATATAACACATGGACTTTTCAGACCGGCTCAAAACATGGAGTGTCATGCAGAAAAAGGTGAAGAAAATAAAAATAAAAATTAAAGCAAACAGAAAAAACAACATAAGAGTTCTTATCTTTCTGGTTTGATTTATATGACTGTATGCCCCAATCATGATTAATTTATTTTTACGATTCAAAGAAACTATTGACCATATCGATTCACATACTCTTAATAATTTGTCCCAATTATATCATATCGCGCATGGCTTGTTTTTTCAATCATTAACAACTATATACTCGATTTGTGTATTTATTTCGTTTCATATAAAAATCACCACGGATCAGGTTTGGTAATAATAGAAACTAGCCAATACATTTACTCTATCTAGTAATCTAAACAACACCCATAATTGGAGCCGGCACTCTAAATCTCTAATGCTTATCCAGTTTTGTAATGATATATAAAATCTATCTATAAGAAATAGAAGGAGTAACATAAAAAACTACAATAGACTATTTAACTACAATATATGATAGTTTCCCTTTCCCACACGAAAACTATGTCTGAATTTTCATTTTTAGTCTATCAGTAATTCAGTACGTAGAGCAATAACATTTTGGTCGATAATGTATATCTTCAATAATTTAGTAAAAGTTAAAACATGAAATAGTGGGACCAACTAGATGAAAAAATGACAAAATTAGTTAAAAGGAAGAGACACGTTAAGACTTAAGAGAGATTTGGGCATAAGAATATGGGGGTTTAAATTTATTACTTATTGTCTTAATGGGAAAAAGAGATTTAACCTTAAATAATAAATTCAAAAATGCTACTGTATATATATATATGTTGTTAGAAACTAATAATGACTAAAAAGAGAGAAAATAGTGGAAAGAAAACATAACAAAAAAAGGTAGGGTTGGGTAAATGATGAAGGCCTCACCCTTACGAGTTAACATAATCACGTTTTCGGCCGCATCAGTTTTCTTAATTTTGGTGTTATTAAGCATTTATTTTTACTAAGTTTAGTCACTTTTCTTCTACGCATATATCATTATTGCCCTTTGTCTCAAAAGCCTAAATTATGTAAACATGGCATGAAACACTCTCCCCTTATTTTAGTTTTCCTTTTGGCTTTTAAATTAAATAACACTATAATTATACTCTTTTCTTCCTTTAAAGATTTAACTGTTTGAAGAAAAAAAAAGAAAAATTCATTAGTGATACCTGTCAATTAGTAAAGCGAATAAAACCAAAAATTAGTAAAGAGAAAAGAAAGGTTATGCACACACATGCATACAAATATATACAAATTTCATGAGTTTTTTTCTTCTAATTCATATTTAATTTCCAAACGCCTAAACACGGACTGATATCAGATACGAGCATGTTCTTTGGTCATATCTATATATTTTTGTGGCAAATCCACCACGAATTAGTTGTTTTGGCCAAATCCCAAACCACCAAGTGGTTCATGTCATGTACAACGAATTTTTCGTAGCAAAAACCAAAAATTGAAGCATTGAACATGTGTGAACCTCTGAACTTACGTCCTAACCCAATTCTAACAAGTAACTACCACAATAATGCTACCAATGCATGGGTTCATTTTAACTTCGATCATCTTATCATAGTACTTGCTTATTGAACATACATTTTTAGTTAATGTACATTTGTGAAAATATCGTGTCGTGTGCGTGGTAGAAAAATGGTAAAACCAACAAAAATTATTTTGCGGAATATCTATTAAACAGGACCAAAACTTAAAGCTTTTCTCAGTTTGAGTATCTAAAGTACTATTCCAATTTCTCATTGGAATATTTTCCCGTATGTGTTATGGTCAAAGACAAAGTAATAATAACACCACGTACATAATAAAATCTCAAATCCTAAGAGTGTAAACTATAAGATGTTAACTAGTAATAGTTGTTAGCATGCGATTAATATGATCGTACCATTAGCTAACATAAATGCATTGTACATGGATATGATCATAAACCCGAATTTTGTAATTAGGTTCTTCACGCTTTTTAATTATATCCGACGATTTTCTTACACGTAAACTATAGTTTGATTGTATGGAATATAGTCATATATGTTTTATATATTCCAACGGACGAGATACAAGGCATGTTAGGGGGGGGGGGGTGAAAAGCAAACAACAAAAATGTGAAAACGTTAGTCGTAAAAAATCTAGCTAGTAGATATTTCAGTGAGAGTAATTTGTAGTTTTGTACCATATAATTGGATAGGACAAAAAGTAAAGTTAACTCGCATATCTATTGTATGATATAGGCCAAGTCTTTTATAACGAAAGGACATAGTACAATTTTGACATTTATGATAAAGTTTTACGATAGCTGGGGAATTATTTGATTAAAACGTTACGACATTATAGAATTGTTTAAATTTTTTCTTGGGTAAATATATATTCTTGCCTAATTCAACATTATTTGACTGGAAACGAAAAAAGACTTTGATCTAGAGAAACAAAAAAATCTCAAAGACTTGAATTCGACAACATGAATACAACTTATCAGCTAACCATCAACGTTTGAGTTAATAAATTTTGTGTTTATTGCGATAAAACTTGCAGCTGCATATTGCCTAAAATGATAGGATTGAGTCACATGAGTCTCCAATGTTCACATGGGGTCATCTTCTTCTTATTGACAAAATGACATTAATTGGTGTTTTTGTCTCTATTCTCTCCTCTTGTTACCATCTTTTCCATATAGATTCGTTTTCTTCTATCTTTTCTTTAAACGAATCTTATCACAATACGTTTCCGACTTGAATTGTTATATTTTAGGATGGAAAATGTTATGTACATATTGGCTATGAATCCATATATAGTCGAATGTTGATAGAGTAAATGATTACAAAGGGTTTCTATGTTTTTGGTAATTATATATGGTTGAGAATTGACAGTGTAAACTGACGCAAATGATAATATCTTTGACGGTGGTACAAGATTCGTATTAGGCTCTTCAGAGCTAAACTAACACTGAACTAAACTACCGAACCTAGACTTCAACATTTTGCAACACCTATAATACCAAAAAAAAAAAAAAAAAAACACCTATAATACCAATAGTTCTGGCGCATCCGTCTTACATCAACAGTTCAAAACACCACAAATCGAACTTCAACTAAGCCATCATGTGCCACAAACATCTATGCGCTATCTCACATTGAATCCCTAACATGCATCCGAAAGTTATGAGCCACTCCCTATATATATATATATATATATTACAAATAACATAAAACCCTAGAGATTAAATATATCTACTGAATCTTCTTGATTATCCAAAAAGCACATTTCTTAAAAAGTCACATTATCTTGTGTGTTTGAGCTGCATCAGTTATGTTCCACTACTCTTTCAAACACTTTAGTTACGTTCTTGAATCATAGTTGTCTTCATTTTTGAGTTTTTATCTCAGCCAAAATTACACTTTTAAAACTAGTCTCGCTTGGATATTTAATTGCAAAATATCCCATTGAAGAACATCACTGATAATTTTTTCTACGGGCTAATGAATACAATTGTGGAGTTAGTTAAAGCTTAAAACATCCTGATAGAACCCTATTTAGTATTTACTGTAAATTTAAATCTGAGAAAAAGAAGGGTTGGTCTAAAATAAATCATATATAGGAAAGTGAAAAAAAAAAAATGTTGATACAGGGAAATAGGTGATAAATGAGATTCGTTGAGGAACTTTGATTAAACATCATGGTATGACTAGTAAAAATTGTCATAGGCAGAAAGGGAAATATATCACTTCGAATCCAATATATATAGTCCAGTCCAAAACAAGACAGAGACAATCACACATAGACCTCTCACCTAGGGTTTTCAATTTTCATTGTTCAAAAACTTCAAAATTGTATGTGTTCCGTTTTTACAGTGTTATGTTTATGTTTTTTTTTTTTTATTACACTTTGAAAACACTTTTTTTTTTTTTAATAAGAAACTATCAAAGAAACATCATGTCTTAGACCTCTGATACCACCTGGTTCTCGAATAAGGTATATGTAAAAATGATTTTTGCTTGTGAAGAGGGTCACTTCACTACTATCAAATGAAGACTTTTTTGTATATTTAATATCTTCCTCATTTCAAAAGTTTGAACATTCTGTCAAAAAGAATGAACTCAACTTCACTTTTCTAACTTTTTCTTTCTTTCTCAGGCTTAACTTCAATAGGAAACATTCTCCATCTCCAAACCAGCTTTTCCTTTTCTTTTAGCCTTTTTTATAGACAAAAGAGCAAAAAGGAGAGAGGAAAAAAAAAAAAAGATTACTTCTTTGAATGTTCTTCATCAACTTCAGTTCCATCTCTCTTTATTATCTTTTGAATTTCTGTAATTATCAAGGTCCTCTTTTTTTTTGTCTTCTACACAAACTTTTACTTTCTAGAGAAGAAAGAGTTAAAAGAAAGCCAAATAATGGACATATAGAGGTATCCACAAGTCTTTGCAGAATTTTTCCTGTCTATCTTAACGTAAAAGTGGTTCCTACGAGGTTCGGTGTCTAGAGAGTATGACTCGATCCATTACTATAACCAACATATGGTTGCAAGTTCTATCCAAGAGGTAATAAGCAAACAAAGAAATACTATTCAATAACACATCAAAGAGATTGATGAGTGTTTCAAGCAGGGACACAACGAGAACTTCTCTAGAATCATTAGAGAGCTATATATATATTACATTACTGATGTTTTCGACTTTGCTTCCAAATTTCCGAAACTAAGACCAACAAATATGTACAGCGTATAAAGTGAGGTTTGTTTAACAAAACAGAGAATAAGAATTTGCTTCAAGGGTTTCGGAAAAAAAAAAAAAAAAAAAAGAACCAAACTTGGTGTTTAAGTGAAGGGAACAAAACAAACCTCTCTTTCAGTGTTGTTCATCACTACTTTCCACTTTCATGTTTACAAGTTTTTCGATAGGTTTACGACAAATGGGACATTTGTTTGACTGAAACGGGAGTTCTTTCGCGCAGTCACTGCATAAACACTGCAAGACAAGAGACAACACATCATGATTTAGTCTTGATGACAAGTTCAACCAAAAAACTATGTTCTTGTGAAAGATTTGGTGTAGTAAGTCTAAAATGACAGACTTTGCATGTTCATGTTCGAAACTACGGGTAGTAAGTCTACCTACTAAATGCAAAACTTGTGTTTAGAAGAAAGCAAAGAAAATTGGAAAAAGCTTTTACCAAATGTCTACAAGGCATGACGGCTGTGTCCTTAGGTTCAGTCAAGCATATGACACATTCTTTGCCACCGGTATCTTCTAAGCCCGACGCAGCAGTACCTTGTGTGGTCGAGTTATCAATTCCATACAACTGATGTAGTTCATATCGTTCTCCTTCAACCCATAGGAGCTGTTTCATGACTTTCACTTTGAAAGAGCTATCGTCAGTCTTCTCCAAACAGGCTAGTGTGATTTGCTTATTTGGTGGGGTTACTGTCTCGGCTGATATTACAAGTGGGTACACTTCTTCTGTTGTTGGTTTGGATAGATCATCCAGTGAAAAGAAGCCTAAGTCAGTTCCTGTCCCTGAAGGTTGTAGAAACTTCTGCGCAGTACCTTTTAGGAAAGGGACTTTGGTTGGTGGGTAAGCTTCTGGTAAATGCGGAACCATTGTGCACTTTGATTCCTCCTTTGCAAAAAATATGACAGTGAAACTGAAAATGAGACAAGTAACACATCAATCAGACTCACTTTTGGTAAACTTAATAATGTTCACACACGAGTATAATAAGATTGATATAGTAGTTAAACTAGCTTAGTGTAGCAAACAATTACTTGACAACCGCAACTGCAATTAGCCAATCTAGTTCCTGTTCTGGTTATAATAATCACTAAACTTGGATCAATTGAACCAAATTGATCCTAAAAGAAAAAAATAAAAAAACCTAAATTCCAGTAACTACAAGCAAGCAAGGGTTTTGAGTCACATCATGTAAAGTTTAAACCTTTATGATCCAAATATGTCAATTCGGTATAAATTAGAAGACCCATGAACCCTAATTAGCCAATCTCATCCCAATTCCGATTCTAAAGTCAGGAACTTTCACACAAATTCTGATTGATCAAACATCAAATTAAGAGTTTAATACCTGCCATCGAACACGGCATCGAAGACGAAGGAAACAAGATGATGACCAGGGTTAAGATCGTCTGGTTCGAGCTTCACCGTAGCTTTATTCACATTGACAGCATTCTTCACCTTCTTCGCGTTCTGGTGCTCCACAGAAGGCAGAGGTTCCTGAACCGTAGGCGGACCGAAGTAAACCGGTCTCATCATAGTATTCCAACCATTGTGATGGTAACCGGTGAAATACGGAGGAGCTGGTTGCGGGTAATACTGGTTTTGATAATAGTTTTGACCGTATGGTCCGTGATTAATCTGCGGCGGAGGAGGCTGAGAAGACGGTGGTTGTGGTGGAGGAGGAGCAGGAAGAGCGAGCTGTGGAGTTGAAACGAGGTTGTTGTGAGTGTAGCTGTAGTCGTTTTGAGGCGGCGGTTGTTGCGAGGGAGGATCGGCAGGGTTATTATTATAGTACGGCGGACGAGAAGGAAGAAGAGGAGGAGGAGAGTGGTTGTGGTTGTGACGGTGGTGGTTGTTGTCACGTCGACGGTTGCTGAAGGAGATCCCCATAGGTAGACAGACTTCTGAAGACAAGAGAGATTTGTAAGAGAAGAGAAGAAGTCAGATCAAAGATTTGTCTATGTTAGAAACTTAGAACAATGTAGTAATTACCTTTTTTTTTTACTTTGCGCAGTTAAATTATATCTTTACCGCTAGATTCACTGCCATTTTTGTATAAAAAGTCAACGCATTGTAACTTTTTTTAATCGTACTTGACCGAAAGAGACATGACTATATTTCTTCTTCCTATTCAAGCCCTTGAAAAAACAAAAATACACATATTTATTTAGCTTTGAATATTATGTTCATAAAAAAGAATTATATTTTAGATATTTAGAGCTATAGAAAACTCTTTTACATACAAAAAAACAAAGAACACTACATCACGAAAACCCGTTTAATTTCTTTTTTTATTCGTTTAATACTTGAAAACACCCTGTGAACTAAATAATTACATCTCAGAAGAAGAAAAAGAAAACTTAAAAATAATTTTTAATCTATGTTATTATACAAACCAAGAAAAAACTATGCTTTGTAAGTTGAAGATAAAAAAGATTATAATACAAAGTATTCAGTAGCGTTTTTATTTAAGGACTATGGTTGTCTCTTGTTCCTGAGGTTGTTGAGCATCTATCTTTATTAGGAGAGGCTCGTTTAGATCCGTAGGAGCATCGTCAGTAACGGCCAGCTCTGGTGAGGATGCAACCGCTCCGTTCATGTCTCCTCCGTGCTCTGCTAATGCTTTTCTTAAAGCGTCCTTAGCCACTTTTGTAACACAGACCATTAATATCACTGCAAATAAATAGAACAGATAAAAAAGGATAAACAATAATTAGTGATTCTGTGCATTAGCAGGTTGATAAAGATTATATTGTGGAGAAACTTGGGAATTGTCCAACTAACCGGATATTACAAGGCTTGAAATCAAGATGGCCTGCAAAATGCAGAACACAGGTCAGAAAAGAGATTGAAACAAGAAGCTGAGAATGCAGTTAACTTTGTGCCAAAGCATTACCCAGCGACTTAGCGAGAACTCCCTCCACTTGTGAGTCACATCAGAAAGGTCTTTTAGTGTTGTTCCAACATACACTAGAGCAAGCGTTATTGGCTGCGAATTAATAATGTATCAAGATGTTAATTCTTTTGATCTTACGATTTAAAACATTCTACAGTGGTTACAGAGAGGTGAAGTAGATTAGATTACCATCATCCCTAACCAAGAAGAAAGCAAGTATGGGCCTAGCCGAATTGGAGTTACAGATAAGAGGTAGTTCAACATGCTGAAAGGGAGAAGCGGAGCAAGCCGGAGCAGCAAGCATATCTACATTCAGTTTTGCATATTCATAAGTACAAAAAGGAGTGTCAGCACACACACACAAAAAAAAAGGATTCAAACTTTAAGTGCAAACCTTGAAACCAGATTTCTGAATCGCAAGCGCCACCGATTGAAACTGAGGATAATCCTTCAATTTTGCAACTACAAAAGGTTTTCCAATCTGCATAAGAGCATTTGCCATGTAAGTTCCAAAACAATAAGGATAACGTCTGTCTGCATATCTTCTAACTACATAAAAATTTTGAGACACTTACTGTACGGCCTAGAAGAAATGCTGCCCCTGAGCCAAGTGTAGCACCGACTGAGTCCGCCACAAAACCAATTGGCAGCCCAAAAAGGTAGCCACCACCGATCTGAATATCACAAACTTCAACCAAATAAGATTTCACAAATTTATAGGTAAACATGTGACTCTCCAAGTGGATACTAGCCATAATCTATATCACACACAAAAAGAAAAAGAATCTGATGCACATACCGTGAGAACAGAGGCAGGAACAGCTAAAACTGTTAGAGGAATGTACGCAACAGCTCTGCAAACATTACAAAAGAAAGACAAGTTCAGTATTGAGGTAAAACAACCTGCGGAAAAAGGCATCCTAACTCCTATGCTCCTAATTGTCACTCATTGTCACAATTCACACAAAATAAGCTTCAAACCCCAAGAAACAAAAAGAAGAAGAGTCACTTACAGGACAAAAGGTCCCCAAGGACCTAGATCTTGTTCAACCCATAACAAAAAATCCTTCAAAAGCTGAAAAAACAAAATACAAAGAAATAGTTAGTTTCAAGACCATAATAAACTAGCTGATGATGAAGACAAATCAGTAATACTACTCCAAAATGAGAAGAATTCAAAAAGGAAAGATAACATCCAGAGACAAAATCTATTAGCTTTACTACCACATTTGCTTCTGCTAACCAATTCAGCCACACATATCATATGCAAATGGTATAAAAAAAAAGCTCAATCCTTATATTGCTACGAAGCCTCAAATGAGATGAATTGTGAGAATTTGCAGAGATGATCCAACACAAACAAAAACAAAAACCCATTTCATTAGAAACCCTAATTTTCGGCAATTACGGACCTTCTCAACGGGGAGAAAATAGCAAGCTAAGACAATTGCAGCTATAAGGATAAGGAGAACCGAAATCCGAAGACCAGATCCCCACGTTAACGCCATACGACGCCTCCGGCGACTGTTACACGGCGTTGCCGGGATTGATTCTATTTGAATAGCAGCGAGCTATGATTGAGAATTACGACAAAAGCAAAGAATCTTTACGAAATCTTCCTCCTTTGTGTGTGTGTGTGCGCTTTGGCTTGGCTTGGAGATGATCTAATCTCTGAAACGGAAAAGGACAAGACTTTTAAGGATTTTAATTGGGGGGAGGTTTCGTGAGAGAGGGATGATGGGATTTTGGATTCAATTCAATTGTTGTTGATTTGGTTTTGAGGAGAGAGTTCCATGTTTAGCGTTGAGAGATATGGCATTATCAGAACTGTGTGACTGGTTACATTAAACCGCGTGGCCCGTACCGACTCTTTTATTCTATTTCAATAGTAATACTATCTTTTTCAGTAATATCTTAAACTAAATTCGATTTCGTTTTATTAAAATTAAATAGAATGAAATTTTGTTACTCTCTTTATTTAGATATCCAAAAGTTGTTTTTGTGTGTTAATTCACAAAGAAGTATTATCCCATATGTATAAATTAGTGACGCGTATATGCCATTTGGTTTGGTTATTTTATGCTTTTTTAAAATTAAATACATTAGAAAATAAGATCTTTGACCAAAAAATAAATAATGGAAAAAAAAAATGATAATAAGTGACACGATGCCACGAGATGCATATTTCATTTTAATTATTCAGAAAGACTCCTTCATTTTTTTTTAGTATTTGTATATAATATGATAAATATACACATTAAAAAAGATGTGATTTAGAAATTTTTATTCCACTGACGAATTCTTTAAAATACAAAAAAAAAAAAAAAAAAAAACAGCAATGTCACTATTTTTGACCAAATAAAAACATGGATGATTATAGAATTTTCAGCTGTGACTAAAATTGCCAAATTTTATAGCTAAACAACAACATAATCAACAAAGTCTACACAAGACAAATAAAAGAATCTCTTCTAAGTCCTAAAAACCCTATAACTCTGAAATTAGCTCTCTCTAGTCTCTACTCTGCTCTTTTATCTTACACAAACTGCATTTAACAAGACATGAACAAGCATGAGATCCACAAAGTACTGATGCCCAATCTCGCCATCTCTCCACCGCATCTTCGCCGGAGCTTTCCCGTAATGAACCCCGTCGTTACACCGGTTATCAAAATGCCACGGATACGTCATATCGAAGTTATCAATCACACCCGAGACCAAGCCTAGTTCCTTCATTTTCTCCAAAAACACACCGTTGTACACTTCCATCTTGCTCGGGTTAAACGCGAGCGTCCTCGCGTAACCACCCGTCGCAATAGTGTTCCTAAAAACAACTTCCGGCGTGCGGAATCCTCGAGCTTTCACCGAGTCAAAAACGTTTCTCCAGAACGCAGCCGCGGTTTTAGCTCCTTTTGTAAACGCTCTAAGGTTTGACCAATGAACACCGTCATGTAGACCCGAGTTAACGATCATCACGTCCGGTACACCTGTCTCTTCGACGAAATAGCTTCTAAGCAACTCTCTAAAGCCAGCATCTTTAAGTGAATCAAGACCTTGATAGTTTTGAGTCTCGTTCCAATGACCATTAAAAACACTCGTGATCCTAACTGTTTCTGACGAGTTCTTTGGATTCGAGAACTTCAAATCAAACCTCCTCGTCACAGCACCAATCTCCGGATGACCCAAAACAAAGTTCAACAAGTTCCTAATCGTATCAACATGGTTCGAGTCTCCCCAAAAGAAGATCCATTTGTTCTTCAAACAATCCCAAGCCGAATCGTCTGAGAAGAGCTTAAACGAGCAATGGCTAGAGTAAACCCAACCATTGCTCTCTAACTCAGCTAAAGCTCCATAGCACCATGGTTCACGGCAAGGGAAATTAGCCGGTAAGCAACGGTAACGTCCGTCGTTACTGATTTCGCAATCCTCGTTCTTACCAAGCCTAACCCACCGACCAGACCAAACGTCTCTGTCGAAATCAGATCGAACACATCTACGAAGCTCCGGCAAAACAACGTCAGGTTTCTTGACAAACCGTAATCTGAAACTACGTAGCTTTCTGTCGAAAGCGAAACGCGAAGGGCTAAGTTTAAGACCATGGAAGCGACGAAAGAGCAAAACAACGGTGAGATTGTAATCTCCGGCGAAATCAGGATGAACCTGAAGAGACAAAGAGTAAGTTACGTTTCCTAAATCTTTCACCGGCGGTCTAGATTTCCAGTTTTCGCCGGAGAGATCAGTCTCGAAGTAATCTCCACCGACGCAAACCAGTTTCCCGGAATCGTCTAAAGATTGAAACTTGAATTCGTAAATCTTACCAGCCGTCAACTCTACTGAAGCTTTACCGTCGATTCCCGGAACTGAAATCTCGACGGTCTTTGCTTCTCTGCACTTCTCCTCTCCTCCAGGAGGAGCCAACCAGTTTCTTAAAACATTCGCCGTGAAGTTCTTCTCTTGCTCGACGGAGATCCAGGAAAGCTTCACCCGGGTCGGATCCAGATCCAGAGAAGGAGGAGAAGTGAGCCGACGCATGGAGTAAGAGTTGAACCTCCACGATTTTTCGATGAAGGTTTTGAGTGTACAACCGTCAATGGTCCATACGATAACCATTAGGAAGAAGACGAGTGATGTTAGAGCGCTTAATCTCCATTGATGAAGATGATGACTCAGTGATGGATAGGGAATCACTACTTTCTCCGGCATGTGAAGAACCCTTGAAGACAATAGGAAAGAAATCAAATTTGACAACACGGCGAGTTCCAAGGCTGGATTTTTATTGTTTTTATCAGTTTTGATTAACTCGAGAAAGGAAAAAAGTAATTACTGAGTAGGTAAGAATTTTAGAGATTGGTCGGCAGGAGAGAACTCTGTGGAGTGCGGAAAAGGAAGGGGATATGACAATTTTATGTACAGACGATTATACCCTCGCGAATAAGCGAAAACTACGGTTAGCTCCGAACCGGTGTGATCGCGCCGCCAACCAAGGAAGCGTGTGTTTAGAAGTCGCGTCGGCGTGACGTCTGGTTAAACATGAATCGGCCGTGTAGTGTACGGTGGGATTTTAGAGACAATGTTGGCGTCACGTGTCTTGTTTGTTTTCTCATTGTCGCACCGCCGCTTACAAAAATATCTTTTGCCGGGATAATATTTCATAACTAATGGAAAAAAAAAAAAACAAACAGATATTGAGATAGAAGAGAACGGTTAGGTGTGAGATTAAATCACAGTTTAGTTTTGTTTGGCTGCTAATAATGAATGATCCATCTTAATCCTTTTGCTTAACTGAAAAGTCAACATTTTTTGGTAAACAAGAAAATCTATCTTTTAGTTAGGAAGATATTGGTACAAGTATGATGTTGATTGTTTTAGGAGAAAACAGTTACATCTACAATAATGGAAATTTCTATTATAAACCTATTTGTAACACACTCAACGTAGTTTGGTGAGTGTTTGGATTTTTTACCATCAAAACTTTCTTTACTTTTTAAAAGTTTTACTCCTTTGTCATATTCTTATTTTACAACTTTTATTAATAACAGAACAAGAACCGAACACAGCACCTATGTCTTTTGGCTACGTTACCAATCAGACCCTCTATTATAAACCTAGCCTTTGACTTAACACAACTTATCGTAGTTTGGTGAAGTTTCTTGGGAGATGTTCTATCATCTTACGGGAAAACGAGCTATTTCCCCCTCGAAACTATCATATCTAGCTAGATAGAGCTGGAACTTTGACCACGATCTAGATATCCATGAGAAAAAAGTTTGATTCCTATTTCCCCCCAAAAAAACAAAATCTATATTTACATCTCCCCGAACCTAAGTTGCATCGGTTTAGATTGTAAACCCGAGAACAAACCATATATATCCAAAATTAAACCAACAAAAATCCGATTTCTTATCCATTTCTGACCAGCAAAATAATAAACTCAAAAATCCCTAATTTTCAAACATAAAAACCCTAAAATCGATTTGGCATAGTTCTTTTTTCTTTTTTTGGGTTTCCACTTTCGAATTCGAGTTTCATGATTAATAAAACAAATAACCAAAACGCCATTGATAACTAAAAAACGAAGCTTATTGTACTATTATAACCAGTCCAATTAAGTTTCTGTTTATTATAATTAATCAAAATCATTGTGGTTATCAAAGATGAGAACTTGTTCGATTTCGAATGAGAAATTGTACAATTTTTTTTAAAGAAGAGTGATGACATTACCAGAACAAAATACAATTCTCGAGACGAGATTACATCTTTTAGAAACTCGGATCTGGGAATTATCAGAAGACGACGTGAAACTGCAGCGCGTCTTTGCCGTCCGAGGGAGATCGTCAGAAAACGGGACAGTATCCAGCGAGAGTGACTCTGTCTCTAGTGGCCGCAACAGAGCTGAACTCGAAAACGGCCGCTCGATCGGGTCAAGGAACTTATATGGCTCTGTTCATCCCCGGAGCTAGAGTTTATGATTTCGGCATCTGTAACATCTCCGACTTCAACGTCTCGGACTGTGATGGCTTAGGACTTCCCGTGAACCATGACAGAATCTCCATGTCTACTCTCGAACCACTGGTTATATTTGTAGGTCAAAACGAAAATAGGGTCAAATTAAGGTTTAGTTTGGTCTAGTTGGGTTTAGGTTTTTCATTAGGCGGTTAAGTAAATAGTAAACCAGTAGAAACCCAGGACTGGGGTAATTATACCTTGAACTTTTAATTGGGGGAGCTTTAAGTATAGAACTTTTATTTCGGGGGAAAATAGGAATCGAATTTTACTCTCGTGGATATCTAGATGGGTTGCCGCATTATTCCCCCCTGTACTCACTCCATTCTCAATTTTCCAACACAGACTTTTTGCCTCTGAAAATATCATCACAAAAAGTTCATTCTTAATTTAACCACATGAACTTGTGTTTTTATCCTAATTTATACATATCTAATCGAAATCAATAAACCCAGCTGCTAAACCCGATTAAACCATAAAATCGCGTTTAACCCAATCGCAATCACGTTTACCCGTTTAATCCACATAACCCGACAAACCCGTTTCTCTCTTCTTTTTATTCTTCTTCTTCTTCGTTTCTTTTTATTATTCTTCTTCTTCTTCTTCTTCCTCGACAAACACGATTTGGGAATTTAGGGTTTATCAGAAAAATTTAAAATCATGAGCGGCTCATCGAGTTCATACCGTTCCGCACATCGACTTTCTCCTCCAGAAGTTCTGACAAGCTGCAGGTGCTGGTGTGGTCAAGAGACCATCACATTCACATCAAAGACAAAGGAAAACCCATACCGTAGATTCTATAGATGCTCGATTGCAATGAAGGTGATAATTTGATATTTAATTTAATTGTTCATTGTTATGAGATGAGAGTTGATGTAAATTTTGTTAAACAGAGACCGAATGAGGAGCATTTATTCAAACGGGTTGATGAAGCATTAGTAGAAGAAATTCAGATGGTCAATGGGAAGCTTAAGAGAATTGAAGAGGATGTGAGTGACTTGAGGATAAATGTGATTCAGAATTTGGATCTCCAAAAGGAAATGGTGAAGAAGCTTGAGCAAAATATGGTTAAGAAGATTGAAGATAAGATGACTAGTTCAGCTTTGAAGACAATTGGTATTGTTGCTGTAATAGGAGGTGCACTTGTATTGCTATGGGGAAGAATCTAGTTGTTGTTTGTATCATGTTTATATAATCTAGTTGTTGTATCATGTTGAGACAATCTAAATCAGTTTGCTTTTGTTTTGTGAGGAAAAGAGAAATGAGAAATTCACAAAAATAGACAAATATTTGAGAAACAAATCAACAACTGAAATAGACATTCTGATCCGAGAAACAAAGCATCATCCAAAAGCAATAAAAAAATCAAAAACAACATCCAAACACTAAACAATGAAGAGATCGAAAGCAATAAAGAAATCATTGACTGCAAATGTCTCTACTCCCATTGCTCCCATTGACTACTCCTTTGTGTGAGTGTGACTGATTCGGCTTCATGTGATTGTGCCTGAGTCTGCTTACTTTTCTTAGTCTTCTTAGATGAAGATACACCTTGCTGAGAAACAGTTAACAATCAATAAAGAGAACCTTTATACACTTGGAAACAGATCCAAAATATCAACAAACTGAGAGAAAACATACCTCAGCGAACAGAGTTATTTCCATACATTCTTCATTCTTCTTCTTCTTAGACTTCTTCTCCCTCGGGAATTTTTTACATCCCGCAGCATTATGTCCTGCTTCACCACACGATTTGCAGTGCATTGTTCTTCCTTTCCGTCCTAATTTAAGAACCACATGTCCATCTTTTTCTGCTTTTTCTTCTTGGGTGACTCGAATGGGCTCTTGATCCGATTGTAATTTTTCTTATGCCCTTTCTTTCTTCCATGTTGATCTGGTTCTGGTGGTGCGGTTATTAAAACATAATCATTGGTCATCCAATAACGTTGCCCTCTAACTGGACTTGGCGCTGTATTATACTGTTCTTTCCACACTTGAGTATTAAACATTGGAACTACAAAATCTTCCACATCCTTACCGATATCCATTATTGCTGCATAGGCATGTTCACATGGAATCCCTGTGATTTGCCACTTGCAGCATGAGCAATCCCATATTCAGTAGTCAAATTTACAGAGTTTGAGTTCCCATCAACCCAAACCTCAAACTGCCCATGTGTCCCTTTGGTGACTTCACATCGCATCTTCTTCCTCCTCAGCCAGAATATCTGAAACATACTCGATATATTTTTCTTCCATCGCCAATCTTTGCCTTTCTCTTACTGATTCGTGCCATTGCTTGTCTTCGTATTGTTTCCATCATAGGAACCAATGATTTGGCTCTAGCTTTGACAACTGTTGCATTAAACGATTCTGTTGCATTGTTGTCCACATCTTCACAAAAATTCTGAGAATGAAAAATGCTCTACACCAAGACTTTGGTTCCTCCTTCAGGACATCTTCATACAAAGATATATTATAAGCTCTTAACTTTGCCAAGTTAGTCTTATATTCTTCAGAGCTATAACTCCAAGCTAAACTCCATACATGCTTCTTCATTAAATCCTTATCTGAATGTCTCTTCTTCAAGTTTTCAACTATATGCTTCACACAAGGTCTGTGTTCAGCATTTGGCAATGCTGTTTTAACTGCACTAAGCAATCCCTACAGAAAAAAAAAAAAAAAAAAAAAAAAAAGCTAATAGTCAAGACTATAAATGATAAGACAAAGTAACACAAACTAGATTAGAAAGAAATAACATGTACCTTGCATCGATCTGATATAACAACATAGGCAGTGCCATCTTTTAGATTCAAGTCACCTTTCAACAGATTTAGGAACCAAAGCCAATTGTCTCTATTCTCAGTTTGAACTGTTGCCCAAGCTATAGGGTATATCTGGTTGTTTGCATCATGAGCAATAGCAGTGAAAAGACAACCTTTATTTGCATGCTTCAGGAAGGTTCCATCTAGCCCAATGAGTGATCTGCAATAGTAGAATGCATTCTTCATTGCTGCAAGACACACATATATCCGGTTGAAGACATGATTTCCAGCACCATCAGGTATAGTATCAACAATGGCAGTAGATCCCGGGTTGGAGCTTATGATCTCAGCAACATATCCCCGGGGGTGAGCGAATTGCTGATCATATTCATCTTTTAACCACTTGAGTGCTATAAGTCTTCGGTCGACATTGTCCAATAGTACTAGATATTTTCCATTGCTCCTTGATATGCCTTTGAATGTCTAGAGGCATGTACTTAGGTTGGATCCTCAGTTTGTCCATAAACAACTTTGCAATCACTGGCCTTTTAAGGAGCTTGCATTTTCCATTAGGAGTACATGTATGCTCTAAACATACAGTCTTCACAATCCACAAAAGCCTAGTATTATTGTATGAGCAATAGACCTTCCAGCAGCAGTTCTTCTTCCCAGCACACTTAAACTCTAATTTCTCCTTCTCCCACCTAGTTTGTTTCAGATTTGCTCTATTCCTCAATGCGTAATGTAACACAACTTCTTTGAACTCAAAACCAGTGAAGAATGTTCTTCCAATAGCTAACCTATCGTCTGCTCCCAACCTAATTTTCCTGTCTCTAGTAATAACAGGATCCTCATCCTCATCCGAAGTATCTGGGATGGAACCGCGACGAATCATACACTCATCAACCCAATTTCCTACAGCTTCCTCTACCTCGAATTCATACCTTTCCGTTTTGTCTTCTTCAGGTTTAGGTTTGAATCTCTCACTTTTCTTGTCACCATTGTCGTCTCCATCATTCTCGTGTTCATCTTCTCCCAAACCTTCTTCTCCCTCATTCTCGTGTTCGTCGTCTCCTTCATTCGCACCGTCACTGTCAACGTTCTCACTGTCGTCACTATCGTCGTTCTCACTGTCGTTGTTCTCACTATCGTCACTCTCACTATCATGATCTGGAATTTCAAAATTGGGATCATCTCGATCATCTTGATGAGAAACTGATTCTATAATTGCCATTGACATGGGTATTGATAACACAGAAATCCCCAAAACTCAGAGATTGAGAAGAAGAACCCTCAAATTAATTTTTTGATAAACCCTAAATCCCCAAATCGTGTTTGTCGAAGAAGAAGAAGAATAAAAAGAAGAGAGAAACGAGTTTGTCGGGTTATGTGGATTAAACGGGTAAACGTGATTGCGATTGGGTTAAACGCGATTTTATGGTTTAATCGGGTTTAGCAGCTGGGTTTATTGATTTCGATTAGAGATGTATAAATTAGGATAAAAACACAAGTTCATGTGGTTAAATTAAGAATGAACTTTTTTGTGATGTTATTTTCAGAGGCAAAAAGTCTGTGTTGGAAAATTGAGAATGGGGTGAGTACAGGGGAGAATAATGCGGCAACCCTATCTAGATCGTGGTCAAAGTTCCGGCTCTATCTAGCTAGATATGATAGTTTTTAGGGGGAAATAGCTCGTTTTCCATCATCTTACCTTCTACTTTTGGTTGCTTACCAATTCAGGTTTTTCATGTTTATGAAGCATCTCTGTTAAAACTGAACTTATGGACTCAGCAAAACAAGGCATATATTGAAGATTATTTAACAAGAAAACAATTTTTTTGGTTAACGACAAAACAAAGCAACAAAAGAAATTGAGGGTTCTATAACACAAGGAAAACAAAAATTTACTTTTCAAGGGGTAATGATTATGAATCAGCGAAGAAGTGAAATTAATTCATGAGATTCAGATTTGAATTTAAGTTTCCATCCAAATACTGTATATGGAAAAAGCAGATTTAGCTCCACGGATCATCCCAACCACTGGGTCCTTCCCTTTTGACAAAACCCATAATGGCTTGAACAGCTTCATGAACTCTATTGGAGAGAGAATGATTCCCATGCTCTATCTCCACTTTCTCTGCCCCCCCCATTGCTTTACTTAATCTGTAATCACACATAGATCTAATCATTGATTCCTCTATGATTGGTTTTGTTCATGTGCAATCATTTCTATATCATTTTCATCCAAAGTTTGCATCTATAGAGTTCTCCATATATACCTATTTTAAATAAGATTCCCAGACAGATGAACAGATAGAGGACATTTTTGTATACTCAGTTCTAGATTCTTACTGTTACTTAAGTTTAATGGGCCTCACCTATTAACCAATGCCTTTTTGTCGACATATTCAGGTACATACTCATCACCCATGGAGAAAATCACCTGTTTAGAACCAGGACATAGATGATAGAAGAAGCTAATCAGTGCCCAATTGGCCACCACAAGAAACAATTATGTTCATCCGGACTGGAAATGCTTTAGATGGTTCGTTTTGTTTTACCTGACAAGGTGTGTTAGCCATATGCCCAAGTCTAGTTTTCAATTGATCATCACTAAGGTCAGAACTAAACATATCGTCATCCCCCATGTAAGCGCAGAGGGAGTGATATCTGCAGGACGCAAGCAAAATGTTTTTTCTTGGTTTTGTATATAGACGTGTTTAAAACACAATTTTTCCAAATTTAAGGCTGCGACTATGGTACAGAGACATATAGAGATTTACCTATACGCAGAGATTGGAGCACAAGGATCAGCTTCTCTAGGCATTAGTTCCTCTCCTTTACCTTCTTCTATCATGTTTGCAGCCAAGTCTATCATAGTTGGTGTTTCAGGAAGCGTTGCTTTGTACTCTCTATCGCTGACCGGTGCCTACATAAATATTGCAATAAGCAATATGAAGTAAAGTCAAAACATATGATACAGCACACAACACAAGATCCAACTTCAAGGCAAGAGAATGAGTAGCTTTAAGAGAATAACAAAATGTACAAGTCAGAATCTAGAACTAGCACCTGCAAAATTGCAGCTCTGACAGCTCGGGAGCATGCAGCATTTGTTCCCATATAATACACAATATCCTGTTTAGAAGAAACAGTTTCTGTCATAAATTTTCTTACTGAGCCATGAGGAAAACTGTTTGGGAGTATAACCAATCACCTGGCAGCCAGTGCTATGACCAAGCAGAACAACACCCTCGGAGTTCTCTTTGTTGATGAGATAGTTTATTAGCTGGTCGATCTCTTGAGCATCCTTCATCAAAAGAAACAAGAATATATTGTTAAGTAAATTGCTGAATGGAGAAATTCTTAGCTTTTCCCTAGAGTCTAACAATATAACAAGGGAAAAAGAAATACAAATCAAGTAAATGTTTACTTGTTTCAAGCTGGAAGTGCCAAATCCAGAATACGAAGACGACATGAGTAGTTGAACAAGTGACCATTTCTCTTTATCCAAAGCAATTGCAAGAGGTTCCAAGTAACTGAAAATGCCAATTTGAGAAAGCTCTATCAATTAATATAAATGAGATTTTCATAGGCCAATTCATGCCAAAAGATAAAGATTAAGATCAAAAGAGAGAAGCCACATACTCAGTAGCTAAAAGTCCATCGGTTAATCCACCGATAAATACCACTTGTTGTTTATACTCTCCGGTCTTAAAAGCCACCTAGAGATATACACATGAATGAAACAGACAAGCAAAGCTGTTGTTACTACCAGAACCTAACCATGAAAACTCATAAAACAACAATCCCAAGTAACATCCAATCCTGAGTTTTTTTTTTTTTTTTCAGAAAGGAACCATCTTTATAAACTTGGTTGATGATCACTGCTGCTATATAAACTAGTCAACTCAATTGATGCAAAACATGAATTCAAAGGTCTCTCACATGGGTTTGGAAAACGTTAACCTTAAGCAACCCAATAAAAAAGGAACCAAAAAGGTTTCTCCTTTAATTTAAACAAATCGAAATTGGAGAGGAAGAGAACCTGAATAGATTTGGGACCGTATTTGAACAAAACTCCACGAAATTGATTCTTCCCTTTGATTGGTCCACCGTAATCTCCGCTTCCGCTTCCGCTTCCACCTCCAGCCATGGAAGAGCTTTTAGATAGCTTCGCGGTGCCTGATTTATCACCACGGCCACGAACGATTCCGGAGAACCAGGACGTCGTCGTGGAGGGTGAAGAAACTGTCGCTGTGGAAGACGATGATCCCGATGTCGACGCCGCCGCAGTAGCAGTAGCAGCAGCAGCGGCGGCGGAAGAAGAGGGAAGGGAGAGAGACATTGTTTTTGGTTTTGGCGACTGTGTGTGGCGGTTTCAGTTTCAGATTTCGTTTGTGAGACAAAATGAAACTTTTAAGAGAGTGAATTGCACGCTCCGTCGTGCGCGTGGCGAGAGAAAAAGTCGTTGGTATTAGATGTAACGTCTTAAACTCTTTAATGTCATTAATTAGTCTACTCTATTAGACAATTACGATGGCTCATAATGATAATTAATTAGATTATAATACTCTGTTGTGTGATGTGTGTATGGTTAAACGGTTTTAGAAAATTAGAACCGGTATTTTTTAATATATGGGTTCGGTTTAGTTCGGGTACTATCGGCTTCGGATCAATGCGGGTTACAAATTTGAGAACCGACTATTACACCGAGTACCCAAAAATAATGATTTGATATAGCATTAATATTATAACTTTTGTTTAAAAAAAGACATAAGAGTGTATGTAAAAAAAATATAAAAATAATTAAAACATGTTTGATACAAATATTTCGGAGTGGATGTAATTCATGTTTCGTCTTGTACCTGAATTCTAGTTGTATAGAGAATGCATTCCCAATAGTGAAGATTCTCGATACATGAAATTTCCGATATTAGACAAAAAAAATTATTTCCGATTGGAAACGTGATGGATCGAATACAAAAATTACCAAAATACCATTTGGGACAAACACAAATATAGTTCATAATATATTTCTATATCATATAATAAAACAATATTACAAAATTAATTGACTTTTTATTCTTATTAATTTATGTCTGGTTCATCTATATTGCATTACGTTTTTTTTGTTTTTAAAATTTTAATATTGTAAAACACACTTTAATGCCTTTTAAAAAACATGTTACATATAAGAGTGTAAGCGTGGATATAATTCAAAAATAAAATAATGTTTTCGAGGAAAATAAAAAGATAAATTAGCTCAAAATAAAATAATATGGTTAGATATAATAATTAATATATAATCAAATTAATTTTCTATATCTTTTAATATATAATCAAATTAATTTTTTCCAATGTGAGACTCTACATACACGTTTCTATATCTTTTAATATATAACAAAATTATTATTTTTACATATATAAAATTTTAATTTTTAATTCTTTCTATCTATACTAATCATGATTAATTACTTAAATTTCGTTTAGGAAATATTGCAAAATCTAAACTAAGTAATTATTTGTTATTATCTAATTGTATTAAATTGATTTGTTATTTCCGTAAATATCTCACAATATAAAACCAAATCAAATATGTTTATATATATATATATATGTATAATTTCGATTTTAATTCTTTGATTATTATGGAACCAAACTCTAAATAGTTTTCAAAGATATTGCGTAATTATCGGTTCTATTTATATGGCTGTAGAATTAAATTGTGATTTTCTTATATATCAAAAAAAATTGATTAAATTCACTTTTTGAAAAATCTGTTTGTATACGCATCTATAATAAGGTTTTCATATTTTTAATAGTATAGGTATATAGTAAATATATAATAAGGTTTTCATATTTTTCTGTTTTTTCCATATGTATTAAGATGAATTAATTAATATAGTTTTTGGTTAAGAAAATTTAAACATCTAAAATAAAAGATAATATTCAAATATTAAATTAGATTTCTATATATATCTAAAAATCTAGAACCATTTACATTATATATACAATTTCAAGTTTAATAATTTGCTTTTATGGTAACAACTTTAAACATTTTCAAAAATATCGGCTAATTTTAATTTTATAATTAATTGTTTCCATAAATATTAGATTTTTGAATAACAGATTTTGTTTACCATATATTATTTTTTTTTTTTTATATAAGCAATTAGATATGTTTGGTAAGCATGGATATATGATATGTTTGTTTTCCCAAAATCTTGTTTTGTACTCCCAATAGTATAGATTTTAATTTGACGATTCAACGTCCAATTTTGAGATGTATGGGTACTTTTGTAGAGCCCAATAAGATAAACAAACTAGGCCCATTTGTTGACATATATGATTTTTTCGACTAGTCTGACTTTTTTTAGTTAGCTTTAGCTAACAATGTAATCGTTATATTTAGTTTAAAATTTTGGATTACTGTATAAAACTATATATAGCTACCAATGTAATCGTTATGTTTAGTTTAAAATTTTGGATTACTGTATAAAATTATATAATACAACGTAGAATCTATCCGACAAAACAAAATGTATGATTCAGATTTCACTATATGGTTTGTGAACAGAAATTTCCCATCACGACAATGATTTTCTTAATCTAAGCATTAGTGGACTGACTATTAGTTTTTTTTTTGTTTTTGTTTTAATTAATCTTATAGAATTTATAGTTATTAGTTATTGGCACATAAATTTATTATTGTCTCGTAGTAACAATGATTGGCGTTTGACAATGATAAATTTATTAATAAGCTATTTTCTAATCAAAAATATATATATTCAAATATGAATGTTTGATGTGACAGTTCATCAATATAACGGAAGAGGCTTCTACACCCATATCATATGATATATAAGATCATCTCCTATCCATTTTCATTTTCATCTCTAAATTAGAGTTTGGAGTTAATTTTACTCATCATTTTTTTCTCTCTATTTGAAGAATTTCATTTCTATTTTACACTATAATTTAGAAATTTTAATTTTTAACTCTAAAATAAAAATAAAATGGAGAAATACATAGGAAATGCTCTAACCTAGTTTATTTTGTAATGTAAAACACAAATCACAATTAATAGATTTGTGATAAATAATTTTAATAGAAAAAGGTAATGAAAATGAAAATATTGCAGCACTATGCTACGAATTATTTCTGCCTACATAGATATTAATCATTAAAATTGTATAAAATGAGATGTTTTTAACATTTAAAGATTCTATGACTAAGACTAAGAGCATCTCTGGTCCATTTTTATATTTTAAAAAAAATATATAGAGTAAGAAGTTTTTTCCAATTCTATTCCATTTTGGAGTTAAAAATACAAATTTCCAAAATTTTAGTTTAAAATAGAAATAGAGGTCTCCAAATAAAGATTAGAAAAAAATAAAAATTGGAAATTAAAATAAAGATGAAAATAGAGATTGGTTTGAAGAAATTTAACTTCAAACTCCATTTTGGAGATTAATATGGAGATGAGCTGGATATGGTCTAAAAACACTAGAAAACTCTTAATTTATACATTATGCTCCAAGAAGAAAACAAAGAAAGGTTTTGGACCAAAGCTACGAAACTCTTTTTAATAATTTGGAAATATTCATTGAAACACGAATCGGAGTGAAGATGAATGCTACGTGCGTCCGAATCTAACTATGTACATAATGTAATTTCTTTCTAATTTATATGAACGTCCATTATCGAATACTCTATCAAATCCAAAAACATAATCACCCACAAGTCTTTGTCTTTTTTCATCAACCAAACAAAGGATTTCACAAGGATTCCCTCTTTTGGGCTTAGAATACTCTATCTCATTTAGTGTCTTTCACTCGTTTGCAGACTAGAGTCTTAGTGGAAAAACACGTCTCTGTTCAACCTTTTCCCCCAGTTTATCGTTACTTTTTGGGTTTCAAAAAGTAGATCTAATATTCTAAGAAAAAAGAGAGAAAGTTTGTCCCAGATTTCAAGCTTTTGTGGCTTATTCTGGTCTCTGTTTCAATCATGTCTTCAGCTATGGATAAAGCCTTAATGGCTATGTCACTGAACGATGAGGAAGAGATACCTTTCGAGATGCCAGACCTTCCAGAATTCTCTTCCTGCGAAAGAAATACTCTCAGTTTGGTGGGGCGTACTCTAAACCCAGCTCATCAACCGATGAATCATCTGATCAAGGATATGCCAAGGAAGTGGCAGAAACTTGGAAGAGTAAGGGGAATTGCTTTGTCGCGAGAGAGGTTCCAGTTCATATTCAAGTATGAACATGATCTTCTAGAAGTGCTTGATAAAGGAGCTCAGACTTACAACCAGTGGGCTCTGGTTATGGATAGATGGTATGAGTTTCCCCCTGATAATTATCTGCAATTTGTTCCAATTTGGATTCAGATCTGGAAATTGCCGATAAATTTCTACACAAAAAAAGCTTTAACGGCCTTAGGGGAAATCATTGGTCAAGTATTGGAGGTAGCTTTTGACCCTGATGAGCCTCAAGTGCAAGAGTTCATTAGAGTGAAGGTTTTGTTTGATGTGTCTAGACCATTAAGAAGATCAAAGGCGGTTGTTATTAAGAATGGTGGTACTACGTCAGTAAACTTCGAGTATGAAAAAATTCAAAAACGCTGCTATGAATGTCAGAGACTCACCCATGAGAGGGAGATGTGTCCTTTATTCCTGAGCAAACAATTGCCTGTAGAGGAAGGTTCCAGTAGGTGTGTGAACGGTAAACCGAGCCGCTAACCGGAAGCGTGTGTTTAAAGTCTATCGCTGAAGTTGGTTAAACTGAAGGCCGCGTAGAGCAAGTTGGAATAGAGACAATGTTGGAAGTCACGGTATTGTTTGTTTTCTCATTGTCCACCGGCTTACAAAAATACTTTTGAGGATTAGGTAACTGATGGAAAAAAAAAAAAACAAACAGATATTGAGATAAAGAGAACTTAGTGTGAGATTAAAACAGTTTAGTTTTGTTTGGCTGCTAATAATGAATGATCCATCTTAATCCTTTTGCTTCCTGAAAAGTCAACATTTTTTGGTAAACAAGAAAATCTATCTTTTAGTTAGGAAGATATTGGTACAAGTATGATGTTGATTGTTTTAGGAGAAAACAGTTACATCTACAATAATGGAAATTTCTATTATAAACCTAGCCTTTGACTTAACACAACTCAACGTAGTTTGGTGAAGTTTCTTGGGAGATGTTCTATCATCTTACCTTCTACTTTTGGTTGCTTACCAATTCAGGCTTTTCATGTTTATGAAGCATCTCTGTTAAAACTGAACTTATGGACTCGGCAAAACAAGGCATATATTGAAGATTATTTAACAAGAAAACAATTTTTTTTGGTTAACGACAAAACAAAGCAACAAAAGAAATTGAGGGTTCTATAACACAAGGAAAACAAAAATTTACTTTTCAAGGGGTAATGATTATGAATCAGCCAAGAAGTGAATAAAATTCATGAGATTCAGATTTGAATTTAAGTTTCCATCCACATACTGTATATGGTATAAAGCAGATTTAGCTCCAAGGATCATCCCAACCACTGGGTCCTTCCCTTTTGACAAAACCCATAATGGCTTGAACAGCTTCATGAACTCTATTGGAGAGAGAATGATTCCCATGCTCTATCTCCACTTTCTCTGCTCCACCCATTGCTTTACTTAATCTGTAATCACACACAGATCTAATCATTCATTCCTCTATGATTGGGTTTGTTCATGTGCAATCATTTCTATATCATTTTCATCCAAAGTTTGCATCTTTAGTTCTCCATATTAACTACCATTCTAAACAGATGAACACAAAGAGGACATCCTTGTAACCTCTCAGTTCCAGATTCTTACTGTTACTTAAGTTTAATGGGTCTCACCTATTAACCAATGCCTTTTTGTCGACATATTCCGGTACATACTCATCACCCATGGAGAAAATCACCTGCGTAGAACCAGGACATATATGATATAATAAGCTAATCAGTGCCCAATTGGCCACCACAAGAAACAATTATGTTCATCCGGACTGGAAATGCTTTACAAGGTTGGTTTTGTTTTACCTGACAAGGTGTGTTAGCCATATGCCCAAGTCTAGTTTTCAACTGATCATCACTAAGGTCAGAACTAAACATATCGTCATCCCCCATGTAAGCGCAGAGGGAGTGATATCTGCAGGACGCAAGCAAATTTTTTATTTTTGGTTTTGTATCTAGACATGTTTAAAACACAATGTTTCCAATTTTAAGGCTACGACTATGGTACAGAGACATATAGAGATTTACCTATACGCAGAGATTGGAGCACAAGGATCAGCTTCTCTAGGCATTAGCTCCTCTCCTTTACCTTCTTCTATCATGTTTGCAGCCAAGTCTATCATAGTTGGTGTTTCAGGAAGCGTTGCTTTGTACTCTCTATCGCTGACCGGTGCCTACATAAATATTGCAATAAGCAATATGAACTAAAGTCAAAACATATGATACAGCAAACAAAGGCCTCCTTTCACATAAAAGAATGAGTAGCTTTAAGAGAATAACGAAATGTACAAGTGAAAAGAATCTAGAACTAGCACCTGCAAAATTGCAGCTCGGACAGCTCGGGAGCATGCAGCATTTGTTCCCATATAATACACAATATCCTGTTCCAAAGTGCGAGAATAAACAGTTTCTGTCATAACTTTTTCTTACAGAACTATGAGCAAAACTGTCTGGGAGCATAACCAATCACCTGGCAGCCAGTGCTATGACCAAGCAGAACAACACCCTCAGAGTTCTCTTTGTTGATGAGATAGTTTATTAGCTGGTCGATCTCTTGAGCATCCTTCATCAAAGGAACAAGAATATATTGTTAAGTAAATTGCTGAATGGAGAAATTGTTAGCTTTTCCCCACAGTAAATTCATATCACGTAAGAAGAAATTCATATCACGTAAATCATTACTTGTTTCAAGCTGGAAGTGCCAAATCCAGAATACGAAGACGACATCAATAGTTGAACAAGTGACCATTTCTCTTTATCCAAAGCGATTGCAAGAGGTTCCAAGTAACTGAAACGGCCAATTTATGAATGTTCATCAGTTAATATACATGAAATTTTCATAGGCCAATTCATGCCAAAAGATAAAGATGGGAGAAGCACATACTCAGTAGCCAAAAGTCCATCGGTTAATCCACCGATAAATACCACTTGTTGTTTATACTCTCCGGTCTTAAAAGCCACCTAGAGATATACACATGAATGAAACAGACAAGCAAAGCTGTTGTTACTACCAGAACCTAACCATGAAAACTCATAAACAACAATCCCAAGTAACATCCAATCCTGAGTTTTTTTCATAAAGGAACCATCTTTGTAAACTTGATTGATGATCACTGCTGCTATATAAACTAGTCAACTCAATTGATGCAAAACATGAATTCAAAGGTCTCTCACATGGGCTTGGAAAACGTTAACCCAATAAAAGGGAACCAAAAAGGTTTCTCCTTTAATTTAAACAAATCGAAATTGGAGAGGAAGAGAACCTGAATGGATTTGGGACCGTATTTGAACAAAACACCACGAAATTGATTCTTCCCTTTGATCGGTCCACCGTAATCTCCGCTTCCGCTTCCGCTTCCACCTCCAGCCATGGAAGAGCTTTTAGATAGCTTCGCGGTGCCGGATTTATTACCACGGCCACGAACGATTCCGGAGAACCAGGACGTCGTTGTGGAAGGTGAAGAAACTGTCGCCGTGGAAGATGATGATCCCGATGTCGACGCCGCCGCAGTAGCAGCAGCAGCGGCGGCGGAAGAAGAGGGAAGGGAGAGAGACATTGTTTTTGGTTTTGGCGACTGTGTGTGGCGGTTTCAGTTTCAGATTTCGTTTGTGAGACAAAATGAAACTTTTCAGAGAGTGAATTGCACGCTCCGTCGTGCGCGTGGCGAGAGAAAAAGTCGTTGGTATTAGATGTAACGTCTTAAACTCTTTAAATGTCATTAATTAGTCTACTCTATTAGACAATTACGATGGCTCATAATGATAATTAATTAGATTATAATACTCTGTTGTGTGATGTGTGTATATAATAATAATTTTAATTTGACGATTAAATGCCCAATTTTGAGATGTATGGGTCCTTTTGTAGAGCCCAATAAGATAAATAAACTAGGCCCATTTGTTGACATATATGATTTTTTCGACTAGTCTGACTTTTTTTAGTTAGCTTTAGCTTACAAATGTAATCGTTATGTTTAGTTTAAAATTTTGGATTACTGTATCCCCTTTATAATAAAACGGAAGTACACAACATTGTTTTGGTAGAATTTATAATTTTAATAAATGGTTACAAATAGGTTATACATAAATTATAAATTAATACATATATTAATTTTAACAAATAAAACCTTAATTGTAACCGAGAATCTTAAACGGATTATTCCAAATTGATAGTTCATGGATATTCCAAACTTTATTTTCGGAAGATCACGTATATGATTCAAATATCTAGAATCACAATATTACCAATTTATTTTTCACATATTTTATTGATAAACCACATCAATAAAAAAGTTATTAAAGGAATAAAAAGATATTTTCTAACATAAAAAAGAATCAAATCTCGCTAATTTAACAAGATTAATCGTGATCTTTGTATCGTATTCAGAAACTAAATATTAAACCTTAATACTAGAATTAGAACCCGTGCTAGAGCACGGGTTGAAATTCCTTTTATTTATATTATAATTTTAGAATAAAATATAATTTATAATTAAGGTTTTAAAAGTTTTTAAAGTCCTAACATGAATCGTGATCTTCAGAATCGCATTTTATTCTAAAATTATAATATAAATAAAAGAAATTTTAAGCCGTGCTCTAGCACGGGTCCTAATCTAGTAAAATTATATATAGCTAACAATGTAATCGTTATGTTTAGTTTAAAATTTTGGATTACTGTATAAATTATATAATACAACGTAGAATCCATCCGACAAAACAAAATGTATGATTCAGATTTCACTATATGGTTTGTGAACAGAAATTTCCCATCACGACAACGATTTTCTTAATCTAAGCATTAGTGGACTGACTATTAGTTTTTTTTTTTGGTTTTTTAATTAATCTTATAGAATTTATAGTTATTAGTTATTGGCACATAAAATTTAATATTGTCTCGTAGTAACAATGATTGGCGTTTGACAATGATAAATTTATTAACAAGCTATTTTCTAATCAAAAAATATATATATTCAAATATGAATGTTTGATGTGACAGTTCATCAATATAACGGAAGAGGCTTCTACACCCATATATCATATGATATATAATATCATCTCCTACCCATTTTCATTTTCATCTCTAAATTAAAGTTTGGAGTCAATTTTACTCATCTCCATTTTTTCTCTCTATTTGAAGAATTTCATTTCTATTTTACACTATAATTTAGAAATTTTCATTTTTAACTCAAAATAAAAATAAAATGGACAAAATACATAGGAAATGCTCTAACCTAGTTTATTTTGTAATGTAAAACACAAATCACAATTAATAGATTTGTGATAAATAATTTTAATAGAAAAAGGTTATGAAAATGAAAATATTGCAGCACTATGCTACGAATTATTTCTGCCTACATAGATATTAATCATTAAAATTGTATAAAATGAGATATTTTTAACATTTAAAGATTCTATGACTAAGACTAAGAGCATCTCTGGCCCATTTTTCTATTTAAAAAAAAAAAATATAGAGTAAGAAGTTTTTTCCAATTCTATTCCATTTTGGAGTTAAAAATAAAAATTTCCAAATTTTTAGTTTAAAATAGAAATAGAGATCTCCAAATAAAGATTAGAAAAAAAATAAAAATTGGAGATTAAAATAGAGATGAAAATAGAGATTGGTTTGAAGAAATTTAACTTCAAACTCCATTTTGGAGATTAATATGGAAATGAGCTGGATATGGTCTAAAAACACTAGAAAACTCTTAATTTATACATTATGCTCCAAGAAGAAAACAAAGAAAGGTTTTGGACCAAAGCTACGAAACTCTTTTTAATAATTTGGAAATATTCATTGAAACACGAATCGGAGTGAAGATGAATGCTACGTGCGTCCGAATCTAACTATGTACATAATGTAATTTCTTTCAAATTTATATGAACGTCCATTATCGAATACTCTATCAAATCCAAAATAATGGGTGTGGTGTAATTTATGTTTTTTTACAAAAAAAGTGATGAGAGAGAGAGAGTGGGTGATTCTAAGAGTGTGATCGATCGATTAATCATTTGCAAATGACTACACATGTAGGAAAATCCATCTTTTATGCAAATGACTAATCTTAATTTTAATTATATTAACCATCTTCGAATCATTTTTTTGTTGTCAATTTGTCACCACTAAATGTTACAGTATTGAATTTAAACGCGAGACTGAATTATATAAGTTATCTTTATTTCTTTGATTATGTTCGTGTGCAGAGTCAACACTCTCAAACTCTATCCTAAAACTATGGATATCATTAAGCTTGATTGCTAGGTTTGGCTAAGTTATGACTTCGATTTTACTGACAAATGTTTTGTTCCTAAAATTGGATTCTTCTTTTTTTTTAAAGGTGATATTACCATTTTCCTTTTAATTAATTAATTTGTCTTTTACAAAAAGAAATCTTGCAAATCATTTTTCTTCTCCAAAGTCACAAGTCATATTCACTTTTCTGATTGATGTTTTGAAAAAAAACGGTTAATATGTTTGGTAACCTTAAAATCTTGCTCAAGATACATGATAATATATTTTTTGTTAGAAGAAGATACATAATAGTATAGTATACATGCATACTACCAAAATATTTTTGTAACAACAAATTTACAATTATCTAAACCCAAAAAAAATTCTAACAATTTTACTTTATATATATATATATATATATATATATATTCCTTTTATGTATATTTAAGAGCCCTAGCTAGACTTCTTTGATCAAAAAAGAAAAAAAGCTAGACTTCTAGTTGAGCTTCCTAAGAAATATTTTATATTTATATTTTTGTTCATTCTGTTCTCAATCTATTACTTAATTTGTCTGCTTGTATATGTATTTATTCTTATGCCTCATAGGCCCAAATGGATTCCCAAAAAATGTTATAATATATGAGAAACCCTATCTCCACTTTGGACCATGATAACATTTTTAATTTTGAAAAGGGACACTCTAATTAGATAATTTTAATCAATTTGTTATTTTCTATAAAACTTTGATAGTTCAATATTACTTATTGTTGAACCGAATAAAACTCGATTTTTTATTTTTAAATAATAAAGGGTCATGGTAATTAAGTCATCGGCAGAGGCCCCTAACCTGAATAGCTACTTAAAAGATTAGGGAAAAAGAAAATTCGAAGAGAATAAATAGCTATCATTGTCAAATCTATGTTTCTTTTTAACGAGTGTACGGACACTTTTTCTTACGGAAAAAATTAAGTACTGTATAACCTGATTAACATGTGTAAGGTTTAAGTAAAAAATTCTAACGATTAAAGTGTTTAATACTGAACTAAAATACTACAAAAACATAACTAGTTTCAAGCAACTGCTTGAGTGTTTTTTCTTTTGTGAAAAAGGTTCACTTTTTGCTTTTTGTATATAGATGACAATTGACAAATGACAAGAGACATTAGCATCTTATTTTTACAATACCATAACAATTTCTAGTAACAACTTTTATTCCGTCTTGTTGTATCAATCGATGTTAATAGTGATTAATTAAGCATCGAACAATTTTTTTTTTGTATTTTCTTCAAAGAAAAGCAAATTCCATTGCTCGTTGCTTTGTTGAAAATAAATAGATCCCCCCAAATTGTTGTCACCTCGTGATTGCTACTTTTTTATATGATGGATGATTAAACACATAGACCCCTAACACTGAAATCAATTATAGTAAATAAATAAAAATCAATTTTACGAAGTATCAACTAAAGTTGACTATACACATTTTATATTTTTGGATACTTTAATATGCAACTACACCATCATAATAATAATGAATATTAATAGTTTCATATTATAAGATTATATATTACCATAACTAAAATCAATATTTATTTATGAACAATTCTTGGGTTCACCCTTAGGGTTGAACCACTCTTATTCACCCCCTATTAACTAAGGAAACAAATGATTAATTAAAGAAACAAAATCTGTATATCAATTAATTTTATAATTGTTAATTCTAAATATTATATTATAGTTTTTAATTATAATATCAAAATTCAAATTACTTTTTTATAAACCCAAACCGACAATTTTTTTTAATTGTGTAATTTAAATTCTAACCACTCTTTTATAAACTCAAATTGAAATACAATTTTGTTTAATTGTAAAATCTAAACCCTAAATACTCTTTTATAAAACCAAACCGACATATAATTTTCTTCAATTGTAAAATCTAAACCCTAACCACTCTTTTATAAACCCAAACCGATATATAAATTTGTTTGATTGTAAAATCTAAATCCTAAACCCTAACCACTTTTTTATAAACCCAAACCGACATGTAATTTCGTTTAATTATAAAATCTAAACCCTAACCACTAATTTGTAAACCCAAACCAACATATAATTTTGTTTAATTATAAAATCTAAATCCTAATCACTCTTTTATAAACCCAAACCGACATATATTTGTTTTTAATTGTAAAATCTACACTCTAATCATTTTTTTATAAACCTAAACCGACATAATTTCCTTATTAAAAAATCTACAGAATTTGTTTCCTTTATTTGTTTTGTCTTTTTTTTTTTTTTAATTTTGATTTATTTTATAAATATGATATATGACATGGCGTTTTGTTGTATTTTGATTGGTTAATTAAGAGGGGGTGAATATAAGAGGTTCACCCCTAGGGGTGAACCCAAGAATTTTCTTTATTTATTAAGGGTATTATACAATTGCTTCATGAAAGCTATATAATATCACCCTCCATAAACAGCCCCACTTCTGTTTGGAATTATATATTTGTGTCAATTAGTTTTTTATTTTTGTTTTCTTGTCAACCGATAGAAATTTATTAAAATTCTATTTCAACCTTACGTCAACCCATACTTCGACCATGCATGTTATTTTTGGAATTAACACTATCCGTAAATAAGACTTCATAGTGCAAAATAAGATATTATGTATATTGAGTTATATGTATACAGTGGCGGAGGCACATACACTATTATGGATGCAATTGACACCAATCAAATTTTAAATTTCTTCTAACTTACACTAAATTTTTAAATATATATCAGTTTGAACCCAACCAATTGTGAGTTTGAATCCATTTTGAACCCATCAAACAATTTTCCTAGATCCGCCACTGTATGTATATATAACTTTTTTTTTTTTTTTTTGTGAAAGAGTTATATATGTATGTACAATATTGAGTTATGCATGTATCATGAATTTGTAGACGGAACAAATAAGCATAACTATATAACTATTTCTTTTTGGCAAACTAGAGTATGTAACTAGTTAATTATAACTTTGTATTGATTTTTGAATGAATTTTTGTTTAGTTGCATTCTCTTAGACAGTTTAAAGTTAATTAATCTATTTGTGATGCATTACTAAACATTTTCATCGTAATATTTGCACACCAACCATCAGTATTATATATTAACTTTGTTATATTCTCTTATAGTGGGTGACCCACGTGAGGGGTACTTTCTTCGATCGGAAAAAAAAAGAAGAAAACAAAAAAAAAACTCGACGTGGTCAATGGCCAATCAAATCTCAAAGTCTGACCTTTAGAGGCTTTTGGTTGGTCTTTGAGGCCATAGAAAATGGAATATTTTATTTTTTATAATAACAAGCGTGCATGTAACTATTAAATTTTTGAATTCGATAAACATTGTTACTAAAAAATTGAACGACATTATACATCATCATTTTTATCGTTAGAGGTTAACCCAATATGATATCTTAATTTATTCATTCACTAAACGTCAAATCAATATAAGTTTTTGTCCAACCCACTACTTTGAATTCATCATATATGATATAATCTATGTTTGTCTAGTGATAAGAACTCTCGTACAAGCAAATTTTATATGATTGTCTTTTCATAAGAATTGTAACAGATTGTTTAAGTTTTGAACTGTAGTAATCTTTTCTATGTATTCAATGTTGGGTTGGTTTTATGTTTCGTTCCTTGGTGTTGAAAATATATATGAAGTGAATTGCAAACGAATCTTGTACTATTTGATTCATTTTTTTGCATGGTCACATATAGTTTCCTAACAAAAAATGTAAAAATTTATTCTTATAGCCTTTCATAAGAATAAACGTATGATGAAAAATCACATCAATAGCCTTTCATAAAAATTTGTACAATTATTACTTGTTACCATCGGAAAGGCTATTGATGTGATTTTTCATCATACATTTGTACATGTTTTGGTTATACCTAAACAGTAAAACACCCATACCAATGTACTATATATGTTTAAACATTTCAATTAATAAAAAGTTAGTGGCAATTAACAAAATGAAATGGGTGTTTGAGAATAAGCCAAATAAGAAAAAGCTAAAAACCGAAAGCCAACAATTATAAAAGAGCTTCGAGACCTTAATTTATTCGATTCAGAAATCGCATCATAACCAATATAGTTCTAGTTGATTCCACTAACTTTGAAATCAGATTTCTATATTTGTATGATAATAAGGTCCAATCAAACATGCTAGGGTATTTGAGATTTCTGATATCTTCTCAAAACTTAATTAGAAAATGTTAACCAAAAAAAAACTTAGAAAATGGTTTGGAATTTTATATATTTTTGAAACTTGTTGCTGGTTTTCAACAAGCGATAAATTCGTTGTCGTAGTTAATTACTACTAAAGAAACAGTTCAGACGTCTTCAAAACAGGCACCATCAGAGTTGTTTGGGCGATAGAAACAAAATTAAATTATACTACTAATTAGTGATTTGTTAAAAAAAAAAAAAATACACTACTAATTAGTGACAGAACCAATCACACTCAATGATTCTTTAGTGAAGCTGTAGTGATATATGTATGTATCATTTTGAGACACGTGTTATGAAGCAAGTGTATGTAAATATATATATAACAAAACGAACAGCATGTCACTGTAACATTCCAGCCACTATAAATTCTTCGAAGCCCCGATCTTTCTTCATCAACAACATATGCTCGTTGACAGCAAATATAGTTTCAGTGTATCTCTCTATATCATGCATATGTAACTATCACTTATTCACGTACACCTGATGAGCTAGAATCTTTATCTTGCCACATTTATTTTCAAGATTTCTTAATTAACAAGATAAGTAGAAGATTATTGTTACATTTTTTCTTATAGAAAATTTATAACGATTAACAGGGAAGAGACAGTGCTCCGGGGAACAAGCCGCTTCAAGGTTAGTAATATCCGGGAACGGTGTCTCTACTTTGACCCCAAACGAATCTATTGCATGTTATTATGCCTTTGTTATATTATGCTTCTAATTAGATCTGTCTTTAAAATATTAATTATATAATTTGTCCAGCAGGGGAAGGTTTTATAAGAATGAAGCCATGCATGACGGCTCTAAGACAAGTGATCCATCAACCATTGTTAAACTTCCAAGGAAACATGGTCGACGGCCCGTTTTTCCGGCGAAAAGACAAGGTCGTTTTCGTCATGGGAGCCACCGGAACCGGGAAATCCCGTCTTGCAATCGACTTGGCCACTCGTTTTCCGGCGGAGATCGTGAATTCCGACAAGATCCAAGTCTACAAAGGTCTCGACATAGTCACCAACAAAGTCACTCCAGAGGAAAGCCTCGGCGTCCCTCACCACCTTCTCGGCACCGTCCACGACACTTACGAAGATTTCACGGCGGAAGATTTCCAAAGGGAAGCGATCAGGGCCGTTGAGTCAATTGTCCAGAGAGACCGTGTCCCCATCATAGCCGGTGGTTCTAATTCTTACATCGAGGCTTTGGTCAACAACTGCGTTGACTTCCGGTTAAGGTACAATTGTTGTTTCTTGTGGGTTGACGTCTCTAGACCGGTTTTACACTCGTTTGTCTCGGAGCGAGTTGATAAGATGGTTGAGATGGGACTCGTCGACGAGGTTCGCCGCATCTTTGATCCGTCTTCGTCGGATTACTCCGCCGGGATCCGCCGTGCCATCGGAGTTCCGGAGCTAGACGAATTTCTCCGGTCGGAGATGCGGAACTATCCGGCGGAGACGACGGAGAGACTTCTTGAAACAGCGATCAAGAAGATTAAAGAGAACAATTGTTTGCTTGCGTGCCGTCAGTTACAGAAGATTCAAAGGCTTTACAAGCAGTGGAAATGGAACATGCACCGCGTCGACGCAACGGAGGTTTTTCTGCGGCGAGGAGAAGAAGCCGACGAGGCTTGGGAGAACGCTGTGGCTCGCCCGAGCGCACTCGCCGTCGATAGGTTCTTAAATTACAACGACGACCTCCATTTGGACGGCACCGATATTCTCCTACCGGAGATCTCCGCCGTCCCGCAGCTCCCAGCCGCCGTAGCAGCGATTTCACGGTGAGAAATAAAAAACGGATGGACAATATATATATGACAAAAAAAAAGGAAGTTTAAACCACAATAAATGACACGTGGCGAGACTGGTCGGAAAGAGGATATAGCCATGACAATGCCACGTGGCGAGATGGGTCGTCGCTGTCTCGAAGAAGATGATGACGTTTTCATTACAAAATATGTCACTAAAAAAAAAGTGTGTTACGGTTTAACGGAGAAAAAAAAGAACCAGTTTTGAGGGGAACTGAAGTGGACGCGCGGGGCGGACGCAGACAGTTGTTCCTTTGTTCTTTTGTTTTCTTTCCGGTATAGTGTACTTTAGGTCTAGGATCTGGTCCGGAATAGTGTACGGTTTACACGGTGGATTAGGCTAGGTTTAAGACAAAAAGAGCTCGTTGGTCAACGGCTCAACGCGGTTTGGCTCGAACAAAAAACAAAGAATAAAGGGATCCAACGGACTAAAAAAGGAGTTTTATTTGGAAACATAGACCCCACTTTTGACGGCGTGTTGCCGTCCGATACGTGTGTATAAATAATTCAATCAAACGGCTCTCAAGTGATTATTTATGATTTGTGTCTCTGTCCATTTATAGTTTTTTTTTAACTTTTTTTTTGGCTGGTTTGGTAACTTTGGTTTGCTGCTAGTTAAACAATTCATGTTTCATGGATAAGTTTTTTTAGCCTTTAAAAAGACGGATGGGGGGATTTTAATTACGATTAATTAACACATTGGATAGAAAATTCAAAATTACATCTGTTTATTTGTCCACACATTGTACTAACATAAGGAAGGAGAGATTCTTGTGTGAGTTGATGCCCACTACCCACCACCACGCCTCCTGTCCATCTCTTACCCAAAATATGAAAAATTGCATGCCCTTTTCTTTTGTCTAACAAATTGGCATGACTTTCTTTTCTAAATCTAATCCTTACATTTATAACTTATAATATGTGTACGGAAAACAAAATCTTATACATATGTTCTTTTAGCTTTTTTTTTTTTATCTATTTATATACTATATATATATATATATTATTTTTTAAAAACAAAATTTTTAAAGAAGACCGTCTATATTGTTAGAACTTAGAACTTAGGATGTAAAAACAATTTTTTAACTATTCTAAGTCTAGCACTAAACTACTATGCACATCTCTGTAATTACTGTTAATTGTCTTTTTACATCCTTTGCTTTTTAAACACAATTAATGTATTTATATTTGTTGAATGCGTGAAGGTTTAGTTAACAAAAAACACATTCGTATATTTATCTGTTTTTCTAAATAAAATCCGAAATAATTTCTGATAATATTTTATTTTGGGGCTTTAATTAATCCTCCCTCTCAAGATCAAATTGGTGGGAAGAAAGCTCAGGACCTCCTTTTAGATGACTTCTTCCAAATATTATTACATCACCTTCTATTTTATTGTTATAACATTGTTACTTACCCTGTTTTAGAAAATGTGAAATTTTTTGCTGAGTAGGTAACTTAGTGATATTTTTAAAATAATGACTGCTTAGCAGTTGCATGTATATTATTTTTGGTATATGTATATACAAATATAATCATACTAGAAGTTTTAAATTGTTAATTTTGCTAGCGATAGATATTGTCTACCAATACGCGTTAGTTCCAAACTTCCAATAGACAAATTATTATTTTCTTCTTTTTTTTTCATAACTAAATATAATATTTGTTGAGGTATAAATATTGTAAGAAAAAAATTAATAATTGGACCAAAATGTGGTAGTAGATGTCAAAAACTATTCCCATTAGCCAAGTTGCCTTAAGAGAGTTTTGAATGCCTCAATTATTAGCTTTGTCTAACACGTTAGTCGTTAGATGTATTCGATCGAGCCACAAGCTGTTTTTCATAACATATACTAATATATTTTATTTTATTTTCCAACATTTCAATTATTACTTAATTTATCTTACAGTTTTGTATCAATGCGTGTCGTCAAGGAAAACAACTCGATATCAATGAGCATTCTTGAATTATTTTCATTTTCTTATAGCGATTTATGTTTTAATTCTGTATTTGTTTTATTAGTGATTTGACTAACTCAGTTTTATTTAGGTCCAAGTAAAGTATGTTCCACTTCTACGTACCTTCAAATCAGTCATTATATAAAGCTATACTTTTATACTATATGAATTATTTAAGGAAGAATAATTTACACGAAGAAACTGTTATTTGGAAAGGTGCATGCATTAGTCAGTTAAGTCTCATCATCTTTGAAACTTGAGGACAAAGTTATGGGCAATGATTAATTAATGATTAACTATGTTTATATGACAAGTTGTTAATCTTTATTCTCGTGTGGTATTGGTGGAATTATGCAGTTATAGTGTATTTATGAAACTATCGCGAACTAGGGGAGCTAATATAGTACGGATGTGATTGGAGACCTGGTTACAGCGGAATTGAGCACAATAAAGTAAAACCACATATTGTACACCATTCACATTAAATATAACAATTTGCGATTTTCAACACAAAAAAAAGAATAAACAAAATTTGCGGATTTATAGGAGTAATATTACACAGGACTGCAAATTAACATCTCAACATATTTTTATCCAGCAGTTTTAGTAAAATCCGCTACAGTAATTGACCATTGGACTAAACATTATTTTTGTTTACTAAAATTTGTAATGTGATATCTTTCCAAAAATCACATATACAAGTAAAAAATCTTAAATGTTTTTTCTAATATATTAATAGTTTAATTAGTATATACTTATAACTAATTTATTATAATCACACTTTATAGAATTTCATACATTAAATATATGTTTTTTTTATTATTATTTTAGAGTGTTTTTTGTTCTCAATAATATAAAGCGGTCATGTGATTCAGTACTTATCAATCTTTACTTTCATAATGCAAAATTTTATTATAGTAATAGGTTATGTATTTCATTTGTAAATAGATACATATAACTAGTATAGTTAGTATTTTATAGTGATAATTAATACTCTGTTTTAATAATAGTTTATGTATAAAATCAACTTAGTTATTAAAAATTAAACTTTCATTGAAACAAAACATACAATAATATACAATCATACTAGTTATTATTTTTATTTTTTTTGAATCAACTTATTATTGTTTTATTTATTTATAACATATTTATATATTATTGCAAACAGAATATTAAGATTTTTTTTTTGAAACAATTGTATTGTGAACCGCAATTATTTTTTCACTAATCAAGAATCACTCAATACCGCTAATTTTGAATAAACCGCACTTGTCCCGCAAATTTATTTCTCCCACATAAACCGCAGTTGAACCGTACCGCACCATCAAACTTTTTGTCTCGCACAGCTAAATACGCGGTTACCATTCAGACCTTCAAAAAGATTATATCCTTTTTTTTTTGTCGAGATGAAGATTGGTATATGGATGCGTATGTTTACTTTAAACTTACAACTATACGCACTCGATTCGTTTGTGTTTGTTTTGATTATTTTGATTTTGACATATACCTCCATAAATTATTAAATTTTGTTGGTCTTGTATTAAAACTAAAATTTTTTTTGATACAATAATAAGATAATAATTTTTTTAAATCACCATATAAAATATGGTCTCAAAAATATCATAAATTAATAATGATTAATGATATAAATTTACACATATATATATATATTTTGATATAATATATGCTTTAAAAATTTAATTTTCTCTTCGAGCTGATTTCAAATAATTGTTATGTTATATTTTCAAATTATAATAATATAAAATACTTTATTATACAATTCTTTTTATTTTAATTTTTTCAATTTATAGATATACATAATTCTCATTTTGATAGTTTTATAAAATATTAAAATACGATAATTGATATTATTATCTACAAATTTCAATTTAAGTATGTCATATGTATAATTGAATTTATTTATAATATTTGTAAACTTATTGTCAATAATATTTTTAAAAATTACAAATTTAATTTCAAAACCATAAAATTTATAACATCCGAAAGTCTAATCTTATTTGAACAAAATTGTCTTAATTTCTATATGTTAAGAATTTAAACAATTTAAAATACATCAATTATTAATTTATATTATAAATATAGATAAGCATTATTAATTTATAGAGATAAATATAGATAATTTAATATCACTTTATATTATTAAAATTACATGGTTTAAGCATTATTAATTTATAGAGATTTTTACTCTACACTAATTAGTTATACTAAAGAAAAAAAGAATTTTATATTAAAATACAGTAAATAAAGTAGTAGCATACAGTATAATGGGCCGAGATATTAGGCCCACGTTATCTAGTTAAGGCCTAATGTGAGATATATCAGAAAATCAGAACAAGTTCGTCGTTTCCTCCTTTTAAGGGGTATGTCGCCGGCGACTCACACGACGGAGAGATGGCACTGTCTCAGTCGATTTCATTCCCGGCTTTACACAAACACCAATTCATCGGAACATCTCAAATCGGAGAACATTCATTCTACCAACGACGGAAACTTCCAGATATCGTTTGGTTTCTTCATTTCATACGGCGCGAAGCAAACCCTGTTCTCCTCTACGGACCATCAGCTGCGTCGCCGGAGCTAATTCAGACGATGGAATTAGAGAAGCATCTTCTCCCTCTACTTCGATTTTCGTTAAGGGTATGTCTGATTTGATTCTCCCAGTTTTGATTTATATATATACCTTAGGGTTTTATACGAATATAAACTACAGGGCTTCCAGATTCAGTTAGTGAAGGTCGTTTAAAGAGAGTCTTCTCGGAGTTTGGACATGTTAGCAATGGTGAGTCCCTCACTCTTTGTCTCTGTTTCTTATGTATGTTTTATGTTTTCAGCTTCGGATATGTATGATTGAGTTAGGGAGGTTTAAGTCGTCATTTTCGATTGAATTTGTAACTGTTATATATGTGGGTTCTTGTTAAACAGGCATTAGGGTTGATTAGACTAAGCATTAAGAGTATCAATCATTAGGTTAGGTTTGGTTTAAGGAATTTTCCATGTAGACCAATCATCAGTCGGAAACTAGTGAAATCTTGTTTTCTTTACCGTGCGACAGTATTGTTTTGTTGGCAGTGAAAATCATCGTAAACGAAAGGACTAGGCAGTCTTTAGGATATGGATATGTTTGGTTCAACAGAAAAGAGGATGCACAGTTGGCTGTGGAAGCTATGAACGGAAAGGTAATATAAAAAAAACTTCTTTGACAAATTTATTTCTCTGTAGTTTGGGTTTCATGCTTTGGTGGCACTTCAAGATCTTTTTTGACAAAAGCTTGTTAGCTTGATGCCTTGATCCCTTAGCTTGATCCCGAGACTCAAAGCTCTCGAAAGTGTCCACCAAAACCCACCCGAGAGTAGCCTCGTGCTCTTTATTCCGGATTGGTTTTTGATACTTGTTGACACCAGTTTTATTATTTTTGGGTTTAGTTCTTTGATGGCAGGTTCATTCTTGTTAAATTTGGTCAGCCTGGATTGTCCCGTCGCCGGAAACCACATTCCGATTTCCTTTTTGTTAATAAACGATCTTAACAATTGCAGTTTATGATGGAATGTAATATATAACTCGTAGGTCGTTATTATCAAATATCAATCACATTGAATTCAAACAAAGTTCTCCCTTATGCCATTTTGTATGGCTTTTTCTTCTTCTTCTTTACAGAAATTTCAGCTAAAGGAAAAACAAAAGACATTAAATACTAGAAAGGAAACAAACAAAATACATTAAACCGCTGATAAAGAAGACTTTGTGAGTTCTGACCTCGACTGTCTTATTATGAACATCTTAAACAATTCATCCGTGACTAGTAATAATAAGACATAAATTTGACAAATTCCAAAAACCACTGATCTAAACAAGCATCTACATTATGTGATACTAATGTTTACATTTTAACATAATTTTTTTTTTGAATTTCGTAGAGAAACACAACAGCAGATTCGTTTGTTAAAAAATTTGTACTACATTTCTCTATCGGTCGACCTGTGTCGGCAAAAACTTTATTCTCGTTTTATCATTTAAAATCGTTTTCCCAGTATGTTGTTTCTCTATCTAATTTTGTATAATTGCTTCTTTCGTGACTTATTTTTTTTTCTAGTAATGAATTCTCAAAAATAAAATTTATTGCCCCAAACCCAAAACCTATACATACACAAAAACTTATATGTAAATAAAAAACCCGGCCATCGTCGTCGTCCTCCTCCTAACATGCTCCATCTCCTCCTCGTCTCCGCCACCACCATGCCACCTTCCTCCTCCGCCTCATCTAGATCCGCCGCTAAACACAGCTCCTCCTCCTCGTCTTCTCTCAACCTCTGCAAACATTCACCGTCGGCGACTCTCGACCTCTTAATCCTAATCCTCGTCCTCTTCTCCGGCACATTCCTCCTCTCCTCTTACTTGTCTTACATAATCCACTCCTTATCTCTCCTCTCTTCTCATTTCCCTTCAATCGCTCTCTCTTTCTCCTCTCTCCTCCCTCCTCTCATCTTCTTCTCCTCCTCCTCCGATCATCATCACGTTTCCGACGAAGACGACGATCATCATCTCTCCGGAATAGCCACTCCTCCGGCGTCGTTCTTCTTCGCGTTCGCTGTCTTCTTCGCCGCGTCGATTGCGTTTCTAGACCTGTGTTGCGGATCAAGATCGAGGAAATGCCGTAACCCTAAGTGTAAAGGGTTGAAGAAAGCTATGGAGTTTGATTTGCAGTTACAGACAGAGGAATGTGTTAAATCCGGTTCGGTTAAGGAGATTGATCGGTTGCCTTGGAAAGGAGGTAGTGAGAGCAATCCTGATTACGAGTGTTTGAGAGCTGAGCTTAGGAAGATGGCTCCGGTTAATGGTAGAGCTGTTTTGATTTTTCGATCAAAGTGTGGTTGCTCTGTTGCTAAGCTTGAAGGTTGGGGTCCTAAGAGAGCTCGGCGTCTTAAAAAGTATGTCCCTTTCTAACTCAGTCTTAACAGTTTTGTTTGTTTTTGGTACAAAACTTAAGTCTTGAATGAGTCATGTTTTTGCATTGGTTTGTGAATTTGGGCTACATTGGTTAGTTGGAACTTGGTGGCTAGTGAATTTGTAGGTTTGGTGCCATTTGATCAATTTGTGACCATTATAAGTGAATTTATAGGTTTATGTAATCCTCATTGGCTACGGATTTTAGAACAAACCCTTAAGGCTTTGATACTCCCTTGTTATGGTGAACGGAATTGTCAATTTATGGATAGATGAGTAGTTTTGTGGTTATGCTCTTTCAAAGATATGCTGTGATCTTGTTAGCAGATTGAATCTTCTTTGTTGAGAGATAAAATAAAAGAAACAATTGAACATGACTCTCTAGTTGTTTGGTGTAGTATTTGTCTGGTTGAAAGAGTTAGCGCACATGGAGCCATAATCATGGAACATGTGCATTATGATACGAGATGTGATTTGAAGTCTCCCCAATTTCACTTTTAACTAGTTGTGTAAAAGTTCATCATCTTCAGTTTGGGGAACTTATGTAGCTATAGAGTTTAGAGCATGAAGTAATGGGTGAGTCAAAATTGCGAATAAAGCGGGAAATGTTGATTCTAAATTTGCCATGAACATGTCCCTTGTCTGTTGAGAAGTGGTTCCACTAGCTAGTCAGCTTACATTTACAATATGGATAGCTTCTGTCTAGCTTTTTGTTTACCATAGAGGAAACACTCCACTTATTTTTGTAATCATCTGTCTAGCTCTTTGCTTTCCTGTTTTCTTGGTGATTCCTAAATTCATCATAATAGCTGCTAATGATTCTTGATTTTCAATTAGACAAAAGCTTTTAATTAAGGATTCCATTTTGATTTTCAATCTTCTGCTGTGTCTCTTACTTTTGTTTGCACGTATTCTTTGCAGATCGCCGGCTAAATTAGCTGTAAAGGGATGTGTAGACAATCGCTGATCCGGAAACTCTCCAGTTTTTATACTTACAGATTGTCACATTAAAAATTAGGAGGCAAATATAAATTATTTCCCCATTTCCTATAGAGTTATATCCCTGAAACTAAAACATGTCTTACTGTTGATCTTGAACACTTCCTCTGTGGAACTATATACTCAGAAAATTCCAATGCCACAATGATCAAATCAAATGTACGTTTCGTTGTATTTATAGTCTTTTATATTCACATTAAAAAAAAAAAAAAAAAAAACTTGTCCTATATAAACTCTGTGAGCTTAAGAGGACGAGAGAGCTTTTTTATATAAAAACTGAAACTTTAACGGTTTAGTTTTGTTGCTCTCATGGTCTCTTATGTTCAAATCGATTCAAACTCTCCAGTCTCGTCGCTGTTGGGTCTTGTCTCCTCAGCAGGCGAGATGTTTCTCTGCTCCGAGTCTGACCCAGTTCGATTTCTCGTGCGAGAGTCCCGATAGTGAACGAGCACTCGTCTCTGCTCTTGGATCATGCGCTTCCAGTAATAACATCTCTTGTGGCCGACAAATCCATGGCCGTGTCTTGAAATCAGGACTTGATTCCAATGGATTCATCTGCAATAGCGTTCTTAACATGTACGCTAAATGCCGTCTCTTGGCTGATGCGGAATCTGTTTTCCGAACTCACGCGAAGCTTGATTCTGCTTCGTTTAATATAATGGTTGATGGGTATGTTAGGTCTCGTCGACTTGGGGATGCGCTTAAGTTGTTCGACGTAATGCCTGAGAGAAGCTGTGTCTCGTATACTACTTTGATAAAGGGTTACGCTCAAAACGATCGGTGGTTTGAAGCTATGGAGCTTTTTAGAGAGATGAGAAATTTGGGTATTATGTTAAATGAAGTGACTTTGGCCACTGTTATATCCGCTTGTTCACATTTGGGTGGGATTTGGGATTGTAGGATGTTGCAGAGTTTAGCTATAAAGCTGAAGCTTGTTGATCGGGTCTTTGTTACGACGAATTTGCTGCATATGTATTGTGTTTGCTCATGTTTGAAGGATGCACGGAAGTTGTTTGATGAAATGCCTGAGAGGAATTTAGTAACGTGGAACGTGATGTTAAATGGGTACTCAAAAGCTGGACGTATCGAACAAGCTAAGGAGTTGTTTGATCAGATTACAGAGAAAGATATTGTCTCGTGGGGAACTATGATTGATGGGTGTCTCCGAAAGAATCAGCTTGATGAAGCTCTTGTTTTCTACAACGAGATGTTGCGCTGTGGAATGAAGCCTAGTGAAGTTATGATGGTGGACCTTCTCTCTGCTTCAGCTAGATCATCGGTCTGTTCCATTGGTTTGCAACTTCATGGTAACATTACGAAAATGGGTTTTGATTGTTATGATTTCATACAAGCAACGATCATACATTTCTACGCCGTCTCTAATGACATGAACCTCGCTCTTCAGCAGTTTGAAGTGAGCGTTAAGGACCACATTGCTTCGAGAAACGCTTTGATTGCAGGATTTGTGAAGAATGGAATGGTTGAGCAGGCAAGAGAAGTATTTAATCAAACTCGTGATAAAGATATCTTTTCATGGAATGCTATGATATCGGGTTACACGCAGAGTCTAACGCCTCAGTTAGCTCTTCATCTCTTTAGCGAAATGATTAATAGTAGCCAAGTGAAACCAGATGCAATCACAATGGTGAGTGTTTTCTCTGCTATTTCATCTCTAGGTGCATTGGAAGAAGGGATAAGAGCACACGAGTATCTAAACCGTAGCTCAATTCCTCCCAACAACAATCTTACCGCTGCTATCATCGACATGTACGCCAAATGCGGTAGCATCGAAACGGCTCTAAACGTTTTCCGCCAAACAAAGAACATTTCTTCGTCAGTCTCTCCCTGGAACGCAATCATTTGCGGGTCTGCGACACATGGTCATGCAAAGCTAGCTCTTGATCTCTACTCTGATCTCCAATCTCTCCCAATCAAACCGAACAGTATCACATTTGTTGGTGTCTTGAGCGCATGCTGCCATGCAGGCCAAGTGGAGTTAGGCAAAACGTATTTCGAAAGCATGAAGAGGGATCACGGGATCGAGCCTGACATAAAGCATTACGGATGTATGGTTGATTTATTGGGGAAAGCTGGGAGATTAGAGGAAGCAAAAGAAATGATCAAGAAGATGCCTGTAAAGGCGGATGTGATGATCTGGGGGATGTTATTATCGGCTTCACGGACTCACGGGAACGTCGAGATCGCCGAGCTTGCGGCTACTGAGCTAGCGGCGATGGATCCATCTCATGGAGGATGCAAAGTTATGCTTTCGAACGTTTATGCAGACGCAGAGAGATGGGATGATGTAGCTTCGGTGAGAGAAGAGATGCGGACGAAAGATGTCGAGTGGTCACGTGCCTTCAGTGGTGTTGTCTGAATTGTTCCGGCCTAGTAGAGTTCTACCAAAGCTGAGCTGGTTATTTATGTTCCAAACGAAAGTGCTTTGTATATTAAAAGCTGTTTGACCAATCCTGAAAAGATCTCCACTTTGGTAATTTTGTTTAGACTTCCAATGGGTCTTCTCCATCAAATATTCGAGGGTATAATAAACTATAGTTTACGAAGATGAAATTTGAAAATTTGGACTAAAACAAAAGGAATAGAGTTGAGTATATACATTTTAAGTTACAGTATTTTCATTCTCTTATTTTTTTCAACACTCTTCTCAATCTCATGATGGATATTTGTCAGTTATCATATAAGTTTTCTTCAATATATTTCTTATCTCCAATGTAATTTAAAAAAAAACAAAATTTTCAAGAATTCAATTTAGCAACGAAAACATTATTATTTATTGTCATTTAAAAAAAAAGAGATTTTGAGAGTATAATAACAGCTATATTGTCTCTTCAGGTATTTAATGAAGGTGTCTATTTTTCTTATTTTATTTCGATTTCGCAATATTTAAGAAGTTCATAAGCAAATTATTTTGATATTTGAATTTCCAAGTACCTCAATTTCATTAATTAATTAACAAAAAGATCTTCAACCATCATTTATATCGTCAATCGAAAACAGAAGAACGTTAACTCTTTTTTATTTGGTATGTTAACTTAATAAAAAACGATGGTTAATAGAAATAGATGATAATTTATTTAAATTTCGGTTCACACATGTGTCATAAAAAACGTGTCATACATGATACAACACCCTAAAAAAAGCACACTGTAACCATATATGAGTGTAATAAGTAATAACTGATTAGGGCAACCTCAATGGAGGGTTATATTTTTGGGCCTCTTAAATTTTTTATCAATATATTATGTACTTTTAGTAGAACAAGAACTTTGAGAATCTTAATTAATTTTTTCTCCTCCAATGGTAGGTTTTAATTTTGAGTTACTTAATTTGAATTTTTTTTTTTTGCTAAGATGGCAATCAGTGACTTGATGGCTAAGGGAACGATCAGGATTTTTGCTGTTTTATCTATCTTTTTATTCAATGTCTCTGCAGAGCATTATCTTTCTAGAATGCACCTTTACTTGCAGACATTGGAGTATACTACTTTAATCCTATGAGATTTTGGAAATAACAATATTGTTTTGAAACAATGCTCTAGAAATTTACTTATATCACACGGTGAAAATGATTACACCAGTCCAGTATTGAGAGTACATATACATTTTGCTGACACAAATCCAAGTTTATTTGAAGTAGGTAGATACTAGTTTTGTATTGTGTCCAGACACCAGCAAGATTGGCGTTACATAATTTGTTTCACCTTAAATCTTCAGCATTCCAGACGAAGAGGGAGTTGGTCTTTCTACAGCCGGTCGGGTTTAAACCGCTCAGAGCCTTCTTCATCATTGCCATTGCAGCAATACTTGGAAACTGCTTCTCTAATGCAGTGCCCTGTAGGAAATCCAATCTTTTGCAAACCATCTCTCTCTCTCTCTCTCTCTCTCTCCTGTCATCTGTCTCATCTCTCACTTACTCGCTATATGTATAAATAACAAAAGGTGCCCTGAATAAGAGAGAACTCAAAACTCGCTGGAGAAAAGAGCATCTACCACAAACTATATTAAAGCTCTTTGTTACTTGAAAGAGAGAAGAAGGTGACTTCACATGATTGTGCACATACAGCTTTTACCACTTCCATGATGGAACTCATCGTCTGATTCACCAACTGCAAAATTCAATCAGAGGTTTTCAACAGTTGTTCACCAAAACGGAATTGTAAAAGGAGCAATGCTGGTAAGAAAGACGACTGATTGCACAACTAACATCACAATTTGTTAAGAAGAAAAAAACCATTTGTGCCAAAGAATGAATATCACAAGTCTACTAAAGGGAGGGAGTTATATATATGAGTAGTATCTATTCAAGAATGAGCTAAAGAATTTTTCACTGTTGCTTATTCATGATCTAAAGTGTTATTACTATTGAATCTCACACTATGAGCTTAAGTTTACATGGAAGAGCGCAGTAAGATAATGATAAAAGATAGTTCCCAAAACCATTTTAAACAGACAGGGAGGCATCAAACCAGTTCTCTCCTATGAGATGTATCGAATACAGGTTATTCCCTACTCTAACATAAACCAAAAATGACATTTATTAGCCACACATACAAAGACTGCTCAAACCGAATCTAATATCATAAGAGAAAGCATCCATACCTAGGCTCAAACTCTCTGAGATAATTCTGAAATCAAAGACAAAAAAGGAAGAACCTTTGAGATAATTCTGAAACCAAAGCTACGAAAATGTGTGGGAAGCAGTCTGCTATTTGCTGCTATTGTATTGTTTCAATGCATCCTTAGCTGCTGATTCTTGTACAGACCTAATTGGTCGCAGAGAATCTAAACGGTCAAGCAATCTCGGACTCGATTCAAAACCCTCCGATTAGCCTCCGCTGATTCAATCTCCGTCGCATCTCCTCCGATCCGATTGTCCTCTAATTCCATCTTCTTCCATTGCCGATCGAGAGAGAGACAGAGAGACGGAGAGGAAGAAGAAAAATAATCAGTCGACTATTATTTTGTTTTGGCCAACAAAGAAGTGACACGTAAGATCTCTTATTTTCAAATCCAGTATACTAAACTAGATAAGGCCCGCGTAATAACGCGGGTAAAAATTAAAAAATTTATTGAGAATAGTTAAGTAGTAACATACATGTTTTTAGATTTTATCTTATAACATTTTAATATTGAATATAAACCTCTCATATTTCATCTAATACTCTCTCGGTTCCATTATATAAGAGTTTAATAATATTTTCTCAAATTTTTATGTATAATTTTTATTAATATAACAATTTATGACTATTTGAATTATGCAGTATATTTTCTATTGGTGGAAGTTTTATAAATGACATAATATTTATTATTTATTAATCTTTGTACTTTGATCCAAAAACTCTTATAGGACAGGAAATACCATTTAAATATTTATATCATCATAATAGACCATATTTTAATTTTAATTACACATTTCATCTTAATTCATATAACTAAATACTTTATATCAAACACAATTAATACATCATATCAAATCTATATCTTAGTAAAAACTGAAAATATAAATAAAAATTAACAAAATATAATTTGCCAAAAAAAACTCAATCAACATTATTTAAGATATATTTGTTATGTTGTTATCTCATGAGTACTAATTTTACCTCATGTCATAATCAATTTTAAAAATGAGTAAAATTTATAAAATAAAAACATATATAAAGATACAGAGAAATTCTCAATAACTAAAGATTTATTCCTGTAATTTATAATCTGTATTCAAATTATCTTATATTTTGACATATGCATTACAAAAATACATGTGTTAAAATTATAAATTTAAACATTAAAATTTACTAATATTCTTGAATGATTTTTGTTTTAAATAATACATATTAATATTTGAAAACTTTTTAATCTATTTAATCTAAAATAAATTTCATCGTTAGACATTTAGTTTAGTAATCACATCTAACTATCTATTTCATCGTAAAACCATAATTCACTTCTTCATGGATTAGTTAAAAAATTTAATAACAAAAATAATATGAGATAATATGTATATTGGTTAGTATTTAAAATTTAACATTAAAAATAATTTTTAAAAAATCAGTTAACAACCACAAAATTTTTGGAAATCCAAAAATATCCTAAATATATTCTTCTATATGTCATAATTTTATAAGTAATACTTTTGTCAATTTTAATCAATTAACCAAATATTCATTCTAACAAACTCATTTTTCTATTTTCTTTCAGGTTTATCATATTACTACATGCATTAAAACTTTAAAATAAAACATGTAAAACTATACTTATACAAATCATGTATTGATTTTTTAAATTTATTTATTGTTTCAAGGTTTTGTGTACTTACTTACAATAATTTATATTACAGCGATAAATATAATTTATATCCGACTAAAATTATGTTAAATAACTTATGTTATTCTTTTTAACTTTGTTATTCATTATTTATTGATTAATATACATGCTTAATGAATTAAATTTTTGGTTACACATGTCAAATTTATTGAGAAACCATGTATAATATAATTAGGATACAATGGAAAATATATTGATTTTGTTAGTTTTCCTTTTTGATTTAGGAATATAAATGTTTTAAAATATAAACATGTAAAATAATAAGCTGTCTTATTACGTTTATAAAAAAAATTGACATGTGTCAACATCTTATCAATATATTTGACATGTGTCACAATCTCGTTAATTAGTAATTTTGTCATCGAACTTTATATAATAAGATTGTACTTACATATTGATTTAGTTTGTCTACCCATATTTGAAGTGTAGCTAAATCCAGCTTTATATGAGGTTCATCTGCAAGTATTTTTTCCATCATAGCAATCTGATTATCATTCATGATACCCCGTTTTCTTTTGCTAGTATGGTTTTCCGATGTCTCATGGTTTGTAACTGTCTCTTTGGAGTTCATGATTTTCTACTGTACTCAAGGTTTTTATTTGATATGGGATACCACTTAGTAGACATCTTTATATAATAAGAGATATACTCAATTTCCTTATAGTGATAGGTAAATATTTTTGAACTTTTTTTTTCTAGAAATGTGGCCAATAATTAACGTAGAATAGTAAAAATCAAATTAATTGACATATTTAAACAAAAAGACGTGGCCAATATTTGGTTTTAATTCATGTAGATTGGTAAAACAGTAAAAATCAGATTTGTTTCTATATTTGTTTTTGACTCGTGTCAACATCTTATCAATATTTTTGACACGTGTCACGATCTCGTTAATAAGAAATTTTGTCATTGAACTTTATATAATAAGATTAAATAATTTATTATATGTCTCTTTACTTTAATATTTTTATAGTTAAAAACGCATACATTAATATTACATAATCCTATTTTATATATTACAATAACACTCTTTTTTTTTTGTCGACATTACAATAACACTCTTTTTGAATAAATTATTTGATTGGTGAAAAAAAATATGAAACGATCTATTTTTTTTTTACTTCAACCATCTTTTCTTTATGTAAAGGTGAGTATTTACAGTTTTTGATAAACAGTAATTAATTGTATATTTTCACAATTATTTTTTTTATCTTATATAAAAAGTAATATTTTTTCTTGCCAAATTAGCAAATTAAAATTAAAATAAATCAATTATATTATAATTCGTATTTTATGATATATATATATCTATTTTTTTAATAAAATTAGATTTTATTTTCTCTATTTTAGTTTTATAGAAAAACTTTTTATGGTAGGTTTTGAATTTTTACATTTTTATTTTTTAAAATGTAGATTAGTAAAATAGTAAAAATCAAATTTGTTTCTATATTTATATTTGACAAATGTCAACATCTTATCAATATTTTTGACACGTGTCACGATCTCGTTAATAAGAGTTTTTGTCATTGAACTTTATATAATAAGATACTTTTTTTCTTATTTCTGATTTATTTTACTTTTTTTCTTATTTCTGATTTATTTTTTTCCTTCTTTTGAGTTATATATTGTCATGTGAGATTATTTGTTTCCTCTTAAAACCCCCCCCATTATATTGGGGTAACTGATTAGTCAAAGACGATCATATCATATTGTCATGTGAGATTAATTATATTTCTGGGAAGGCCACGTGGAGCAGCTTGTGTTATTGAGCAAGAGTGACTCACCAAAAGCGAGAGTACAGCTGTCCAAGTCGAACTCGAGCATATAATCTTGAAGCTGATGGGTCCCAACCACCATCAAATCCTTCGGATTCTTTCCGCCGTCAAGGAACGCCAGACACATCACCGTCTCCGTCACTTTTACCACCGTATTCGCACCGTAAAAAGTCCACTTCGACTCCTCTATCATACCTGTCACCCCTATCGCTATCACCGGCACATTAAAACCCGTCCCCGTGTTCTTTCCTGCAGTGCGTGCGTCGAAGCAGTCTTTAAATGGCGCAATAGCTTGAACCTTAGATATTCCCATTGTCTGTGAAAAAAGTTAAACCCCAAATACAAACATAAATTATTTAGTTTTCCTCCAGACAAAACATAAAACATCCCTTTTGTTTTTTTAAAGTAACACCTATATAAACGTTTTTCATGTTTACATGTTTTTCTCATCTTGACATCTTTGAAGAAAAAGAAAAAAAACCTCGAAGACCAAAACATGAGATTTTATGCATGAAAGACTTAGCTTTATAATTTGTACACACTAATATATGAAATCTTCACGTGGCTGTTATCTTTGAAATCGAACTTCACAATCAAAATTTGAGATTTTATTTTTATTTTTCTATATATACAAATTTGAGATTTGAATACCTTGGCTTTCAGTGTAAAGGACCGAGCAAGAGCATTGTATATATCGGTGTGAAGTACGGTGTAAGGAACCACTGTGCTTAGCTTGGCTCCACCCTCAAGCAAATTAGGGCTCAACAATAAACGAATTCCGTCAACGTAGATAGATATGACGTCGATTAGATAATTTCCCGACTCTATGATTCTCCACGGCGTTCTATAATCAGACTATACCTATCGCTACCATTCGGGATGAGATATAAATGACCCGTGCCGGTGCCGGAAGAAGGCAAGCAGAGAGTGAATTTAGAGATTACCGGTATCGGGAACGACCAAGAAGTATGAGAAAGAGCCAGAACTCCGGCGACCGGAGGAGGAAGGCCTTGGAGGTTTTTTTCGCCGGCGCAGGAAAATGTGAAGCGTTCTGAGACTGGGGAGAGGAACTTGCTGCCGTCCGTGGTGGAGATGGAGACTCTGTCTTGGACGACACGGCTGGTTACGTCGGGATATAGACCGAGAGGGTTTGGTTGCTTGTAAAGACAGGATCTGCCATCGCAAACATTACCGGGGATGGACTTGCATGGGTGGCTCTCACAAGTGACTAGGTGTTGAGATGATAAAGATATAAGTTTACGGCAGTTGAGCCACGGGAGTTGGGTTCCGAGGTCGAGTAGGAGGTTTACGGCGGTAGAATTTGTGGCGGATCCGATGTTGAGAGTGGTGTAGAATTGATTTGTGGGTTTGTGTTTGGTGATGGGAAGAAGGTATTGAGAGTTTGATGTCAAAGTTATGGCAGCCAAAATGGAGAGAAAGAGTATGAGGCTCATGAAGCTACCCATATTTGTTGTAAACGAAGTGAGGAATGTGATTGTAATGAAGATGTACTTAGGGTATTTATAGAGTGTAAAACTTATTTTTGGATATAAAAAATAAAAATAAGTAGTATTATTCAATTAATATTAAGTGGGGTTATTGGTTTAAGATTTGAATAGAGTTTTAAAGATTTTAAATGTTATGTAGAATCAAAGTTTAGTGTTATTAGTTTGTGATTTGTAGAAAGTCATTTAAAATCTTAACAAATTTGGGTTATTGGATTCAGACTTTTATAAAGTCATTAAAAGTTGTGTGTTATTCAATTAAAACATAAGAATCTAGGATTGTTAATGATTTTAATTATTAGGGGGTATTGGTTTAGGATTCACAAAGAATTTTAATGACTTTATGTTTTTAAAAATCTTGCTGATTTTTAAAATCATAGAAAATTAAAAAATGAAAGATTCTATAAGAGATTGTTTAGGAAGTTTTTTTAAATATTGCTGATTTGTTTTTCCTAATCTTGTAAAATATTTCATAAAATCTTTTAAAATCTTTCTATTTGATGAAAGAGTTTTCATGACTTTTGTTATGAAGAAAATAATATAAAATCCTAAACCAATAATATAAAATTTGAATTTATTAACAATCCAAAATTCTTTTGTTTTACTTGAATAACATAAAGAGAAATACCCTATATTAGCACCAATCTAAGGGGGGTTATTGGTTTAGGATTTAGAAAGAATTTTAATGACTTTAAAAGTTATGTAAAATATGTCGTTATTCAATCAAGACTTTTTAAAACTCTTTAAAAATTTGGTGTTATTGGTTGTGGATTTGTAAAAGGTTATCTAAAATCTTGATAAATCTAGTGTTATTGGATTAAGAGTCTTATAAAGTCATTAAAAGTTTTATTTTATTCAATTAAAACAAAAGAATCTTGGATTGTTAATGAATTCAAATTTTCTGTTATTGGTTTAGGATTTTATATCATTTCCTTCATAACAAAAGTCATGAAAACTCTTTCATCAAATAGAAATTTTTATGAAATATTTTATAAGATTAGGAAAAACAAATCAGCAAGATTTAAAAAAACTTCCTAAACAATCTCTTATAGAATCCTTCATTTTTACTTTCCAATTTTCTATGATTTTAAAAATCAGCAAGATTTTTAAAAACACAAAGTTATTAAAATTCTTTCTAAATCCTAAACCAATACCCCCCTAAGTTTTTCTTCCAAACATAACACCTCCTCTTAAAAATTACAAAAATAGCATTTGTGAATATTATTAAGATATAATTATATTAGAAAATACCAAAATAAATGACGATTCTGCAATCTCTCTACCGTCTTCGTCGTTGTGCGTCATTGTCTCCGGTGGGCTCTCTGATGGCTCCAGTCTCGCTTTTGAAATCTGTGATGGCTCCATCATCTCCAGTGAGTTATAATCTGTCGAGTTAGAGAGCGAGATCGAGATCGACAACAATGGCCGTTCCAAGACCATCAATGTATCTGGATCCGATGATGCTCCTTACAAAATCAACAACGGTGGTGGTTCAATTGGCAATCACACGCATGAACTTTGTCTGCGACACCAAATAAACTCTCAATCCGATCCAATCCGATTACCACTTGTCTCAATTTTGAACCAATTAGTTGGTCTCCCAGCTGCTTATAAGGAGCGATTCGTTCATTTGGGTGAGAAGAAGACCAAGTACTCGATCATCATCGGCGGTGAAAAATTTGGACGCGGACTGTCTCGTGAACTTCGTTAATTAGAGAATATATGCTAATTTTCGAAAATAAAAGAATAGGTGCTATAGGTTTGGAAGAAAAAGTTAAATTTGTGCTATTTTTGAGAATTACCAACTTTTAATGACTTTATAAAACTCTTAATCTAATAACACTAGATTTATCAAGATTTTAGATAAATTTTTACAAATCCACAACCAATAACACCAAATTTTTAAAGAGTTTTACAAAGTCTTGATTAAATAACAACATATTTTACATAACTTTTAAAGTCATTAAAATTCTTTCTAAATCCTAAACGAATAAACCCTTATATTTATAGACACTTTCTTTACAAAATAAAGTCATGGAAAGTATCATAAAAATACAAAGATTGTTTGGAGGACTTTACAAGATTTTAGAAAACTAATCAACAAAACTCTCTAGCAATCTTTAACAATCTTTAGCTTATTCATTTTTAATAATTTTGTTGAACTCTTCAAAAATCTTCATAAATCTCAAACCAATACCAATAATAGTTTTTTAAAAAAGAAAAAAATTGTTTTCTTAATGCTTAAGGTTTAGTTTTGTTGCTCTCATGGTCTCTTATGTTCAATCGATTCAAACTCTCCGGTCTCGTCGCGGTTGGGTCTTGTCTCCTCAGCAGGCGAGATGTTTCTCTGCTCCGAGTCTGACCCAATTCGATTTCTCCGACGAGTCCCAATAGTGAACGAGCACTCGTCTCTGCTATTGGATCATGCGCTTCCAGTAACAACACCTCTTGTGGCCGACAAATCCATGGCCGTGTCTTGAAATCAGGACTTGATTCCAATGGATTCATCTGCAATAGCGTTCTCAACATGTACGCTAAATGCCGTCTCTTGGCAGACGCGGAATCTATTCTCTGAACTCATGCGAAGCTTGATTCTGCTTCGTTTAATATAATGGTAGATGGGTATGTTAGGTCTCGTCGACTTGTGGATGCGCTTAAGTTGTTCGACGTAATGCCTGAGAGAAGCTGCGTCTCGTATACTACTTTGATAAAGGGTTATGCTCAAAACGATCCGTGGAGTGAAGCTATGGAGCTTTTCAGAGAGATGAGAAAATTGGGAGTTATGTTAAATGAAGTGACTTTGGCCACTATTATATCCGCTTGTTCACATTTGGGTGGGATTTGGGATTGTAGGATGTTGCAGAGTTTAGCTATGAAGCTGAAGCTTGTTGATCGGGTCTTTGTTTCGACGAATTTGCTGCTTATGTATTGTGTTTGCTCATGTTTGAAGGATGCTCGAAAGCTGTTTGATGAAATGCCTGAGAGGAATTTAGTAACGTGGAATGTGATGTTAAATGGGTACTCAAAAGCTGGACTTATCGAAAAAGCTAAGGAGTTGTTTGATCAGATTTCAGAGAAAGATATTGTCTCGTGGGGAACCATGATTGATGGGTGTCTCAAAAAGAATCAGCTTGATGAAGCTCTTGTTTACTACACCGAGATATTGCGCTGTGGCATGAAGCCTAGTGAAGTTATGATGGTGGACCTTCTCTCTGCTTCGGCTAGATCATCGGTCAGTTCCATTGGTTTGCAACTTCATAGTAACATCGTGAAAATGGGTTTTGATTGTTATGATTTCATACAAGCAACGATCATACATTTCTACGCCGTCTCTAATGACATGAAACTCGCTCTTCAGCAGTTTGAAGCGAGCGTTAAGGACCACATTTTGTCGAGAAACGCTTTGATTGCAGGGTTTGTGAAGAATGGAATGGTTGAGCAGGCGAGAGAAGTATTTAATCAGACTTGTGATAAAGACATCTTTTCATGGAATGCTATGGTATCGGGTTACGGGCAGAGTCTTTCGCCTCAGTTAGCTCTTCATCTCTTTAGCGAAATCTATATAATAATAACAATCTGAAAAATACGACCAACAGTTGCGTTTTTTCATTCGTACCTTTTGGATAATTTCTGAAAAGGTACAACTGTTAACAATCTGAAAAAATGCGACCAACAGTTGTATTTTTTCATTCGTACCTTTTGGATAATTTATGAAAAGGTGCAACTGTTAATTATGAAAAGGTACAACTGTTCACTGTAAAGTTGTGTTGATTGGAACATTTGTATCTTTTGAAATCTATATATATTTTTGTCTTTTTGAACTGTTTTCATTTTTTTGACCATGACACAAAATCAACTAAAATTTCAATTTCAACAGTTTTTACATTCTAAATTATTTTCTAACATTCATTATTTTAAAAGTAAAAAAATTCCTCTAATTCTTCATTTAACAAAAGATTTTTGGAATGATAAATCTAATTTACATTTTTTAGTTAATTTTAAATATAAAATATAATGAAAATACCAAGAGTGTTTTTCCAAGAGTTAGATGGAATACATAGTGAGTTTTTGGATTTGACTTTTCAATGTGGTAATAAAGATGCTTTCTATTTAAAAGTTGTTTATATGGGTTGCATACATCGAAATTTGGAAGCTGCATTAACATTACTACAAAGTCCAGATCTGAAAAGATATCCTCAAGCTATATGGCTATCTTGTATATTTTTTATTTGTGTTGGACGGTTTAATTGTAGTAAACGTGAAATGAATCGTTTTAAATGGTATTCTTTTCCAGATAAAATGTCATCTGTTAGAAGGAAAGCAATGATTCCAATTCGTCACTTCAATATAAAAGGAAGAAATTTTTTTAGTCAACTAATTAATCAACACAAATTTAGTATTATGAAATATTGTAACTGTTTATTTGTTTGCTATAAATGTAATTTACGACATCAAAATATATTTCTTACAAAATGTTTAAAAGGAACATATATATTTTATTTATTTTAATTAAAATATTGGTGGTAGTAGTTCTTTTTTAATAACTCAACATGTACAATATCATCTTTAACTTAACTTTTATATAATTTGAGAGAGAGAGAGAGAGAGAGAGAAGCGAGAAGAAAAATTTCAATAACGGTAAGGCAAGTTACTACAACGTGCAGAGAAGAAAATTAGTAACACTCTCTTTATATATTAAATGCAAAGTTTGACTGTTTAGTATTCAAAGGATCTAAGTATGTATGTCAGATGATTTTCTTCCATCTATATATATGTTCAAAGCAAAAAATGAATTTCTTGACCAAACAAACATAAACAAATTAAATTACTTGATATTGTTTTATTAAATTTTAATTACTTTTTCTAACTCTCATAACAGTTTTTCAAATGAACCATACAAGTTTTGTGATACTTTTGGAAGTTAAAGATTTTTTTTTGTGGTTCTAATTATATGAAATAAAGCATTCAAAACTGCAGTTAAGGAAAAATATCATACGGAATTTATAACTCTTTTTATTAACATATATTTATATTTAATTCAATCAACCAATCAAATTTAATCAAAAAATTCACTTAGAAATAGTGATGATAGTTAGTATTTCATTTTGGGTTTTGTTGTGTTACGATATCATGAATTCTTCAACATGCAAATTGTATTCACTAAAGAAAGGAGATGCGTGTGATTCAACTAATTTTTAATTCATTGACAAGCATTTAATTATATTTATTTTATAAAAACATTACCAAACGCTTTTTTATGTGTCTCGTAAACGTTTTTTTTTGGTGTGATTGGTTTGCAAATGCAACCTAGCGTTCGTTTCGGTAATGTATGAAAATGTAACTAAACCAATCAATTCAAATTTCCCCTAAACCGAAATAAAGTCACCGGCTACTCCCGGTTGAAAAGTATGCGGCGTCTAGAATCAGTCATGTTTTCGTCTTTACCTATTCAGCCGGTAATCCTTCCAAATTCCATTTTGCGTTTATTCCCAATTGGCCAATTCTCTCAACCATAGCTTCCGTATTCATCCAACGAGAGAGAGAAGAAAAGAAAAATTCAACATTTTTCTGGGTTTTAATTTTTAGGGTTTCTTCGAATTTGGATGGAAACCTCAACCTCATCTCAAGATAATCATAAAGGACGAAGCTTTTGTTATCTCCATTGTTGCAGAAACTGTTGTCTCTATTGCTTTTACAGCTAAGCAATTCTCGATTCTCATCGTTTTTGAATTTTTTGGTGAAATTGGGTTCTTCTAAATTTAGGGTATGGATCGTACTGCTCAATCAGATTTCTCCTTAGGATTCGGTAGCTCCCACGCTTTGCCGCTACCTCAAGAAATCCCAATTGCTGATGATTCAATCACGCTTCAGATTGAATCCCAATTCATTAATGTAGACCAAAACGAAGGGATTAATAACCGACACTAAATACTAAATAGTCACGATGGTTCACTCAATATTAATATAACCGACACTAAATACTAAATAGTCACGATGGCTGATTACAACTGTTCATATTGATGACTGTTCATTTTTAGCATTTTTTTGTAAGTATAAATAGAATATAAAACTACCATTTTATAAAAAGTTTAAAAATGACTAAACGTTCTATTACTGAAGTATACAATTTTGTTGATAAATGTATTAGAGAGGAATCTTCCAACATAATTTCAAGTGATTTAACAGTAGATGTTAATAACATCAAACCTTTGGAACTAATAGTTTGTAATCAGAAAAGTAGATTTAACTAAAATTACTTTTGCATTATTTATAGAATTTATAGAATACTATTATTAAAATTACTTTTAACAGTCCATTTTTTTGGTATACTTAAATTTATTATCATGAATCTAACAGTGAAAGGTAGAAACTTAAATATAATCGATCATTAACAACATTATAGCTGGCCGATCAAAACTTCTTTAATTTAGTTGTTAAGTTATTATGAATTTTTTTTTAACAAAGTTTTTTGTTATCTTATTTGACAAGTTTTCCACTAACAACATGATAAATTATTATTTGTAACAGATAAAAAAATAATAATAATAATTATGGATGGTAAGATGGAAGTGGGAAGTAGTTCTAAACAATCAGAGATAATTGGTTAGTACTTATGGATTTTGATATATTTTGAACAAAAAAAAAAGGTTTGATATATATTTTTTTTAATGTTACAAAATTAATTACATTAAACAATTTTCAGATTGTCAAGTTCATACTATATCAAATGTCAGCACTCAAACAAGTGAAATACGTAAGAATATAAATATAATTTAAAAATATTCTGTTGAATTCCATTATAAAACAAATAATTAGTTTATATTTATTTTTTATTAGGAAAAAAAGGTCGATCATCTAAAAAAATTCCAGAAAATATTTTAATGCAATGTGGAGATTGTAATGCTTGGGTTTGGTTATACGAAAGTTCAGAACAAGATCCAGTTACTAAACGTCCATTATTTTCAATCTGTCTACAAAAAAGGTCGGTGAAATTAGCGAGAGAGAAGATCGACAAGTGGAGGTCGGCGATATGAGCGGGAGAGGAGATCGGCGAGTTGAGTTTTGGTTCTTACTCGATCGAGAGTGATCTCGAGGTCGGTCTTGCGAGCAAGGAAGGAGATCGGCAAGAAAAGGTAGATCTTGCGAGTAAGAGGAGAGATCAGCGAACGGAGATCGACACTTGTGCGCTAGACGGAAATTGTCAGATCGACGAGATGAGATTGGTGTTCATGTTGTGCGCTTGTGTCCCACGTCTTCTCATGGGAGCGATAAGGAGATGTTTGATCGTCAACTTGAGGTTGGCACTTGTGATAGCGTGGGAAAAGGTTGTGAGTTTGGCACCGAGAATGAGAGTAGATATCGGTATGAGAAGGAAAGTGGAAGTCGGCACCACGCTTGAGAGTGGAGGTCTCCATCGAGAATGAGAGTGGAGGTCTTCATCGAGAATGAGGGTTGAGGTCGGTACCGAGAATGAGAGTGGAGGTCTCCACCAAAAATGAGAGAGTAGGTGTCCACCAAGAATGAGAGAGTAGGTCTCCACCGACGAGAGTAAATGTCGCCACCATGAATAAGAGTGGCAAACACATGGGAGGCAAGCGAAAGAGCGTCGAACGTGAGTGCGACGAGCGCGAAGGAGTCGAGCGTGATGGCGTCGAGAGTGAGGGTGGCGAGTACGAGAGCGTCGAGCGTGAGAGCATCGAGCGCGAGAGCGTTGAGCGTGAGAGTGGCGAGTGTGAAGGCGGCGAGCGCAAGAGCGTGAAGGCAGCAAACTTGAGTGCGGCAAGCATGACGGCGTCGAGTGCAAAGGCGGCAAGCGAACACGAAAATGACAATCGCAAGGGAGGCGAGCGCAAGAGCGTCAAGCATGACGGCGTCCAGCGCGAGGGCGGCAAGTGCGTGTGCGTTGAGCACGTGTGCGTCGAGCGTTAGGACGGCAAGCGCGTGTCAAGCATTAGGACGGCAAGGGCGAGGGCGACGAGCGTGAGGGTCCTTGCGCGAGGGGAAGCGTCATAAAGTGTGAGAGCGTCGTCGACCGCGAGTGCGACGTAGAGCGTGAGAGCGTCGTCGAGCTTGAGGGCGTCGAAAGCGTGAGGGAGTCAAAAGCGAGGGGGTTGAGCGCAAGGGCGTCGAAAGTGAAGGCGTTAAGCGCGAGAGCGTCGTCACGCACGAAAGTGTTGTCGAACGCGAGGGTGTCAAACGCAAAGGCATTGAACACGAGGTCGTCGAGCGCGAGGGCGTCGAACGTGAGGGCATTGAGCACGAGAGCATCGTCGAGCGTGAGAGCGTTGAGCGTGAGGGAGCTGTTGTGAGGGAGCGAGCAAATGTTTGATATGCAAGTAGGCTTTGTGCTTTACCAAAGTAAAGTGGTAGGCGAGACGGACTTGCCGTACCTTTAGGTGCGGCTTTCTTGTCCGGCTTACCCTGTGGGTGCTTGGGGTTGGCAAGAACATGCAAGCCGGAGCGTGGCTTATTAGTTCAGACGCCCTCAAGCTAGTGCGAGACATGCTCGATTTTTTGCTTGGTTTCGAGATGTATTTTATGGGGCGAGACATCTCTCGGCTTATTTTATTACGTGTTTTGAATACCAAGTTTTTAGGGTGGTAGTTGAGATGAGCTTGTCGTACCTTTTAGGTGCGGCCCTGGTGTCCGGATTATCCTGTGGGTGCCCCGAGGTCGGCAAGAGTGTGCAAGTAAGAACTTGGCTTATTCAAACTTGACCGTCTGCTAGCTGAATGCGAGACTGGGCTCGGCTTTTTTTTTGTGCGGATTATTTCACCGCTGCATCCATGTGGAATGCGTTTTAAATCGTACACCTGGCCAGGATGACAATGTAGAAGCTGGACACTCGTTAAGACGGACTCGTTCGAGAGAAGTGTACTCTTGCGAGTGTAACTTTTTGTTAGTGGTCTTCTTGTGAAGAATTAATGAGTTCGGTATCTCGAGCGTTTTTTTTTTTAAAGTCATCATGTTATGACGCTTCATTGTGTTGAGGGTGAATAGAAGGATCTGGGAGGATTCAGGTGAGATTGTTGGTTGCAAGCATGTTTGAATAGTCCTGATGAGAGCGGCGGTCGGCCATAGGCTGTTGGGGAGTTGGGTTACGCTCGGTGGCCTTTACCTGTCAAAAATATTGAGCTGGTCAGCTCTTGGCATGGAGGATCTTTCGTGTGTTTTATGATGAGAAATCGATATGTTTATAGGGGTTGAATTGGAAAGTAGAGAGCTCGGAGGGAATAAGAACTATGCAGAGATTGAGAGCAGCACTCGGCAAATGAAAACTGTTGATGAGCTAGTCGATGCTAGGTTCGTCGATGCGGAGATCGAGTGTGAGGTTGTTGTGCAGAAGGAGCTTTTTGTGGTTGGCATGCACGGGATCTGCGCGAGACATTTTTTTAAGGTCGGCCCACTTCTTAGCTCTCAAGAGGTTGGTGTGAGAGCCTTGCGTATTTGGAGCTCAGCCCGTAGTGGTGGAGTCTCTTTAGATGTTATAGAGGTCGGAGGAAGGCGCCTTAGTTTTGATGCTCGCCCTTGTGAGATCTATGTCGATCTCAATATCAGTGGCGCCGATTTTGAGAAGGAAGTTCGAGAGGATGAGGTGAGATTGCTCGACGCTGGTGAGGTCGGCAATCATCAAGCGAGGAAAAAGATTTGCAAGGAGATTGAGGTTGGCGCGACGTTGTGTGGTGCCCTGGAGGTCGTCCTTGGTGTGGGCGGCATATCTCCAATCCTGGTCGGCATTTGTCTAGCCGTGGGAGTGAAATCTGAGGTCGGCTCCTATTCTTGGTGAGGGCGGCGCTTGTTCCTCCTTTGCTGGAGTCGGTTGATTTGAATACGAGAAGCTTCTTTTGCCATGACGATCGTTGAGTGCGTCATCGTAGTGTAGTCGGCGACAGATCCTTTGATGATGAACATCGACCGGCGTTTGTAACTCTCCTAGCGTTCTTTGATTGGCGGAGGTGGGTGTGGCAGTGTGTCCTAGTCGGCAGGGTCACTTGCTTGTCGATGGTTGTGCGCTCGACTCTGGAGTCTATTGATTAGATTTTATGATGCTTCTTATGTTGTAGCGAGCACGTCAAATTGCTCGGCTGTTCGCCTGTCCTAGCTATCAAGCCGGTCGAGGATAGTGTGCATCATATCGTTTTTCCTCTGCCTGGTCGGTAGGGCGTTTGGAAGGGCAGCAGGAAGGGCGGCATCGTTGAAAACAGTTTGGGTCACGGTAGGTCCATGCTTGGCATGTGCAGCAGTGAGAGCTTTGAAGGGCGCGTCGGGCGCTGTTGTAATGGGAGAGTGCATGCTCTTGTGCGCCCCCATCATTGTTCTGAAGGCGCTGGTCGCTCGAACGTTGTGTTGAATTCTTCACTGGATTTTTTGAGTTCGCCATGTCTCGATCTGGAATCTTCGTGGAAATGGTGACCGTCAGTATTGATCGTCAAAAAGGAGCGCTATGATCTAGCCTCAAAACACTAGTGTGGATACTCGTCTTGGAGAGCTGGATCGTGAGAGCAAGGAGTTGAAAGATGAGTTTGAGAAGCTCTGTGCAGAGACAGTCCAACTTCATCCTGCAACTGGTCGAACTGATGTTGGTGCCATTGAAGAGGTCAAGAAGAAGTTCAACGATATGCAAGTGAAGTTGGAAGAGCTCTCCAAGAAGATAGAAGTTGAGAAGGAAATGGAGGAAACCCAAGAGTGATATGTTACTTTTACAATTCCAGAGTGAAGCTTATAAATAGGTAACGAGATATTGATCTTGAGGGCGATTGAAATATATAGACATGTTAATTTAATTTTTTCTTGAACTATTTAAGTCCAGGGAAACTTTCTTGTAAGTAAAATAATTGGGAAATCGTTGTCTTTAAGCTCTGATGAGTTTTATATCCCTATAATATATATGCATGTTTGGTTCTGCATTTCTTCTCTTTTTGTTCCTTATGAGTCACATACTCTATAGTTTTTTTTTGAAAATTACACATACTCTATAGTTGAAACATATATTCTCATTTCTTGATCGTTTATCGAGTTCTTGGGAAATACCCATAAAATATTTGTCTCAATCACAATCAGAAGTTTAACTCTTGAGGTTTTTAATATTCTAGCTATATATTTTTAATCTTACAATTTATTACAAATTAAGAAGATTAAAATAGTTCAACCGACGATGAAATGAATTGGAGATAAAAACAAAGCACTACTATTTTTCTTTCATTTCCTTATATGTCCATTGAAAACTTCAAAGTCTTTACTAAAAGAAAATGAACTTGTGGAATATTACAAAAAAAAACAAAAACTAAAACACTCTTGGTAACACGTTTTCCTTCGTCGTAATTACTAGATTCCTTGTTTTTGTTAATTGTATAATTTATTAATGTTTGAGATATGCATTGAGATATTTGTTTTTAGAGAATATTGCCAAACTAGGCATTACTAATGTTAATTGTATTCTTAATTAATGGAAGTTGTATTATGCAACCATAACGATTTAATGAAAAAGGAGAAGATGAGTGGGTGTATCTTAATTAGTAGGCTAGTTTAAGTAACATTTAACATTAATTGGTATGTATTCTATGCAAATGGAACTCTTCTAATTAAGCGGCACTCATTCACGTGGTGGGGTATTATAATCTCATTTGCCCTATACCTCTCTTATAAATTCATGCGTTTTGATATTTTGATATCATCTGATCGAAATCAGAAGCTATAATAATGGGAACTCATCGAATTATCAGTGGTCTCGTCGCCCTTTGTTGTTTTTGCCTACCTCATCTCTTTGAAGCTAAACGAGTGTACCATCAACAAGTGTTCGTGGATCAATCGGGCCATGCAAATTTCACGACCATACAAAAAGCTATTGATTCGGTCCCAGAAGACAATAGTCAGTGGTTCTTCATCAACGTTAACGCCGGCCTTTACAGGTCAGTGTAGCAACATTTTTAATTGAAGTTACATATGTCTTTACGGAAGTTATATGTGAAAAGTCAAAAGTGCTTAGTAATGTTTTTTTTCTCTGTCTTGTAAAATAAAAGAGAGAAAATAAAGATACCGTCGGATAAACAGTTCATAGTAATTATCGGAGCTGGGAAAAGGATAACGAGGGTTGAATGGGGCGACCATAACTCGATTGACAAAAGCCCTACCTTTGCTACTTACGCCAATAACACCGTCGTTAAAAGCATCACTTTCGCCGTACGGTGATTTTTATATTATTTTGGCATTTTCTTTCTGATGATTCCTTCTTTTTATTAATTATATAACTGGTTTCTTTGTTTATATATTTTTTTTAATAGAATTCCTTCAACTTCCCAAGCAAAGGGAAAGTAAACAAGAACCCTAGAAAGGCGGCCGTGGCAGGGTTTATCGGCGGCGATAAGTCGGCTTTTTACTCGGTAGGGTTTGCTGGAATTCAAGACACCTTGTGGGACTCGGGTGGCCGACACTACTTCCACCGATGCACCATCCAAGGCGCGGTTGATTTCATCTTTGGTAGCGGCCAATCTATCTACCAGGTGAACCGTTACATTCTTCACAAAATGATTATATTGGTTTTATAACTTATAATAAATATAATCCAAAACTAAGAATGTTGTAGATTTGGTTTCCGTAACAGCCATTCGGTTTTCACATTGTAGAACTCAAATCCTATTTTATCCTGGTCTGATTTTAATCAAATGGTTTGTGTTTTGGTGGGTTGTAGAGCTGTGTGATACAAGTGCTAGCTGGGCAGGTACTACAGGGACCGGGTTACATAACGGCTCAAGGACGGAACAATTCCGAGGACACGAATGGATTCGTATTCATCAACTGTCTCGTTTTTGGAACCGGCACGGCCTTCTTGGGCAGACCCTGGCGAGGTTACTCTCGAGTGATATTTTACAACTCGAACCTGACGGATGTGGTTGTTCCTGAAGGATGGAACTCATGGAATTACTGGAAGCACGAAAACCAGCTAACCTTTGCAGAATATGGATGCTTCGGAAGTGGATCAAATACAGAAAGACGTGTGAAGTGGGTTAAGAAGCTGAGTGAATCTGTCGTCCAAAGTTTCGCTAATCTGAGCTTCATTAATCGTGGTGGATGGATTGAAGATTTACCCATCCCTGCTTGATCTCTCCTTTACTTCCTAGCTTTTTTTATTTTTTTCTTAGAAATTCTTACTGATCGATAATCCCTTTTCTAAAATATATGGTTACACTAGCAAAAAAATGTACAATTGCATTACCAAACCAATTTCTAGAAATCCTAGACGCCAATACGAAACCAAACATATTATTGTACTGTTAAGTCTTTCTAATAGGTTAACGAGTCGGTTAACACAATAGGTTAACGCCAATTTGAAAGAAATGATGAAAAAACGAGTCGGTGTATCTAATAGGTTAGTTTAATGTAAACACACAAAAGTAGAGATGATTAATATTGTGTTAGTGTATAACTTAATGGGTTCTATTTTTTGTTAATTGTATAATAATGGTATTCTTTATTAATGTTTGAGATTTGCATTGAGATATTTGTTTTTATTCACCTAGTCTTAGAGTTGAAATTACGTGTATTCATTCTTACGAAGAATGGAAGTTGTATTATGCAAATGCCATAACAATCTAATGACATATGAAAATAAATGAAGAAGATGAGTGGGTGTATCTTAATGAATAGGCCAGTTTAAGTAACATTTAGCATTGATTGGTATATATTCTATGCAAAATGAGCTCTCCTTAAGTGTAGTGTAGAGTGTTGTTATTAGTAAACACTCGTTCACGTGTCTGGGTATTATAACCGAAGGTCAAATTATTTTTCTTTTCAAACATAGGTTGTTGAGTTCTTATTTATTATACCTGTGCTATATGTATCATAATTTGGTAATATATGAAACTTCCTTGACGCTCACTTTGTGGTGTGCACACCTCTTTGTTTGAATTCCTCATATGATTTGGTAATCTTAATGGACTCTGTTCTGTAGTTGGGATATCCTGTCTAGGTTGGAGTGTTCTACTTCTGTTTTGTTCACTCCCTCAAACTTGTGTCCAGTGGAGAGCCATTGGGTGTGTTGTCATATCATACGATTCCTATGGAGAAAGAGCAGAGAGAGAATGAAGATGAGATTGATTTTAATCACAGTTAATGTCTGTACAATTGTTATATATATATATATATAAAATTGCATGTGTAAAATTTCGTTATTGAATTCTTCTTTTATACATGTGCTGTGTATAAAAATTTGGTATATATGAAATGAAACTTCCTTCACGCTCACTTTGTAGTGCACACCTTTTTGTTTCAATTCCTCTTTAATTTGTAGTGCACACCTTTTTGATTTCATCACTTCAACTTAATGGACTTTGTTTCATATTCAATCTTCTTTAGTTGGGCTATCTTGTCTTATTAACCCACTATCGGTTTTGATGCACATAATATAGAATGTAAAGGATCGTGAAACTTAGGGATTTTTGCCATTTATGCCATATTTTCTCTAAATCTTTTCAAATCTGTCATATTTATAAAACCTTTTTAAATCTGCCATATTCATTAAATATGGCAGTTTCAATTTTACCAGATTGCCCTTGCAATTAAGATTTGTTTCGAGGGTCAAAAGACGGGCGCGTCGTAAAAAACATTTTACAGAATGATGGACAACATATTTATATTGAAACTTGTCCATCAAATCAAAGTGGACAACATAGTTATATTGGAACTAGTCCACCAAAACAAAGTGGACAACAAATTCATACTAGTTGTCCATCATTTGTGTAAATTTATTAAGCAATTAAGTAAAAAACATTTTACGGAATGGTGGACAACATATTCATATTGAAACTTGTCCATCAAAACAAAGTGGACAACATATTTATATTGGAACTAGTCCACCAAAACAAAGTGGACAACAAATTCATACTAGTTGTCCTATAAATTCATTAAACAATTAAGTAATAGACCAAAACAATTCACCATTTGGGTAAATATTAAAAGTGATTTGAAAATAAAATGTATACACACGCAAACATAATGATAGACAATTTTCATATTCATGATAGACAATACTAAAAACACCGATTTTGTCTATTGAGCTTTTAGGTTGTCCACCACTCGATTATATTTTGTCCACAATAAACAATTTTACATCTCGTCCATAACAATCGATTTTCTAGATCTAGTCCATAACAAACGATTACAGATGACAACAAAGGCTGGTCTGCGAAAGACTACCACATGCAACAATGCGACACACACTAGAAAACACATACAACGGAAAAGATAGACCCGCAACACACACCGGAAAAGACAGACACCGGAAAAGACAGACCTGGAAAAGACAGATCCGCGACACACACCGAAAAAGACAAACACCGGAAAAGACAGACACCGGAAAAGACAGGCCCGCGACACACACCGGAAAAGACAGACACCAGAAAAGACAGACCCGCGACACACACCGGAAAAGACAGCGACACACCAGAAAAACATACACGCGTGAGAAGGTAAGAAGGTTATTTTTTTTTCACTAATGTTTGGCTGAAAGATATTTTTGTAATTTGTTTCATACCCAATGTCATTGCTATGGCAGATTTCGAAAGGTGTAACCGATTATGGCACATTTGGAAAGATTTTTCACTGTTCATGGCACATTAGTTAGTTTTCTCTAAGTTTTATCTTAACTTTGTAATCTGGAGTAACTCATGCTTTAGCTGGAATAGGTCTTTTATATGAAGGAGAAAATGATTTTCATTTAAACTTAAAAGAAACCATTAACGTTTCTCTTATTTATTTTTTCCCCCTTTTCATCTTTATTATGTGATGTTTTAGAAGTTCAAATTCTTTTAACTATTAAATTTACAACGGTGGGGTCAGGATGGGTTAACCAGTAGGGCCAGGGTGGTTTGAGCCAGTGGTATCCTGATAATAAAATTAGATTTTAATTCTATGCACTCAATTCCAATGAGTAACATTTATAATTTTCATATCAAAAAAATGTGCATTGTATCAAATTTATACTTTACTTAATATTTTATAAAAACTAAAAATGAATAAAACATAATTCTCAAAAAAAAAACTGAAAACTAATTTTATCTCATATTTTAAAAAGTAACAATATCTTAAATATATTTGCTTCATATTTTGTAATCTCATAAATAATAGTTTTACTACTTGTCCAACATTATCATAAATTAATCAAAAATTCAAAGACGTTATTATGAGAAAATTATTTGTTTACGTAAAGGTGAGTATCTACAATTTTTTTCTTCTAGGATTAATAATTGACAGTATAATTTATTTAATTATGGTATTATAGTAAGTAATTGTATAATTTTCTTAATTCTTTTTCTTCAAGAATTAGTAATTTAAAATTAGAATAAGTATTATTTTTTATATACAAACTTATTAATGTCTTACTTATGTTAATCACTTTTATGTATAAATTTATTTTTACTATATGATTACAATAAATAATAATTGCAAATATTTTCCCTAATAATTGCACATATTTTCCTATTGAAATTAGTAATTTAATAGATAACTTTCCTATTAGAATTAGTGATATAATAGATTATTTTTGGTTTTATATACTTTCGAAAAAAAATTGTAATCCTTTTATTTTTAAAATTTTTTAATTTTCCTACAATTATTAAATAAATTTTATTTTCACACATGTCAAAAATATTATCGATATACTTGACACATGTCGCGATTATATGAATTACTAACTTTGAAAACTAAGGTTTATATAATAAGATATGGTTACATTAGCCAAAAAAAATGTATAAGTGCTTTACCAAATAATTGTAGATACTCACCTTTACATAAACAAATTATGAGAGTATCTACATAATACTATGAGAAAATTATGAGACGTTATTATGAGAAAATTATTTGTTTATGTAAAGGTGAGTATCTACATTAAGAGTATAGAGATATGAGTTTACGGTAGTCTAGCCACGTGAGATTTGTTGTGAGGTCAGGTAGAAGGTTTTGGAGAGATATTGTGGACAATTTTGCTTTAGACAGCAAATATATTCGGTCCGGCGCTGTTGAGTGTGGTGTAGAACTGATTGGTGGGTTCACGTTTTGTGATCGGAAGAAGGTACCGAGAAGTTGATTTTAGAGTGATGGCGGCCAAAATGGAGAAACAGAGTATGAGATGCGTGAAGCTACCCATATTCGTTGTAAACTAAGTGATAATGTGATTGTGATGAAGATGAACTATTGCAATAGGGTATTTATAGAGTGTAAAACTTATTTTTGGATATATTAAAAATGAAAACACAAAACATAAAATAAATAGAAATTGTGAAGTGACCTTAGTGCAGTGGCCAAAGGTAAGTCTTTAATGCACAAGGCACCATCACACCCAGGATCGAGTCCCGCTCCCTACGAATGTAGAGATTTGGCTAATAGACCGGTCTGTTGTGGCCCAATGGTTGAAAAAATAAAAATAAATAGAAATTATTATAATTCTTTTAATATAAACAATAGTTTTTTAAAAAAAAATAGTTCTTAACAAAACCACGATTCTGATTTCTCCTTCACATCACACCAAGCTTCTCTCTTGCTCTCTCTTTGCTTTATTCACAGCCCAAACACGAAATCAGTAACAACAACAACAAGGAGAAAGTGTCGAGACTTATTATATAACACTTCTTAAGGATTTTTCAAAACCAACACTAAACCGAAAAACTCAAACCAAACCAAACCGACCAATTTCTAAAATTAGAAAACCAGGATGATACAGTGATTCAGTGAGGTTTGGGCCCCTAATTGCTGCGTTGAATAAATTATAACACCTTTTTTACTTTTATTAATGCATAAATGAAACAATGATTAGAGAGGTTAAGAAAAGATAATTATTAGTATGTAACTCTGTATTAGTTTTTTTGGTATTTTATGGATACCTCATAATAAAAGTCATGTGAAGCACATGGAGTGAAGCGTTTCCACGGTTCTCTGTCACCCCTTCGTTCTCTCCTTGGTTTCTTTTGGATTTGTTTATAAACTATAATCATTGTATTTTATTATCTACAAATGAAAGCTAATATTTTTTTCCTGTTTTATTGAAATTTATTTCTTAGCCTGTCTAAATTATTTGGTACTTGTAAATTGAATTTTGTGCAATGGTTTTTTAATTAGTTATCATGATATATTATAAATAATAACAAATTATATTATATATTTGATACTAGTATGATCATAAAAATTCAAATTATATATTTATAAATTATATATTTATAAATATTAAAAAAATATTACAAAAAATCTAGTGTGTCTAAATTACTCATTAACTTCAATTGTCATTAACATAAGGTTAGAAGTGCTTGACAATTTATAAAATAACAAATTGTAAGAGAATTTACCCATTAAAACAGGTTGCATGTGTCACATGTACCATCCAACATCATTGTGATTACTTGTGTTTGGAATATTATACTAGCATGAATAACTTATTCCATTTGTTAAAGACATAAAATTTATGAATTCAAAGATAAAATATCAAGTCCATTGTCTCCAATATATTAAAATATCATAAACGTAGGTTAATTCACTTCATTATTATATTCCTAATCATCATATAAGATAAATCATTTTATTTCTAAGGCAATGTCTGATACTAATTCAACATTTATCCTTATTGTTTTAATATCTCGACAATCGACAATTATAAAACATATATACTAAATAAAAGTATGAGCTATAAGCTTCTCGAGCTGTCCACAAAGGATTTTAAACAACCCTATCAGGATTTGACATATCACTTATTAATATTTTATACAATTTTCAAAAACTTTAATATTAAAAATTATTTTAAACAACCTATCATGATTTGACATGTCATTCATTAACATTTTTTAAATTTCCAGAATTTTTTAGAAAAAGAAAATTTTAAATTTGTGGAAATAAAATAACTATGCACAATATCCCACATCGGCTAGAAATTTTTTAGACAGTAGTTCAGAACCAGTATAAATAAGATTAATATGCTTCCAACAACAAATGAGCAGGAAATCTTGATTTATCAGGCGTCCAAGTTTAAAAGTTTTATTCGGTTTGATCCGGTTTTTATTTGATCAAATTAAAACTTTAAAAAGTTTCAAAAAATATTGTAATATTTAAAATTTTTAAAAGTTTAAATATTATAAAAATTAAAACTTTTAAAAGTTTTTAGCTTTTAAAAAGTTTTTAAATATTATAATTTTTAAATTTTAAAAGTTTAAAATATTATAAAAATTGAAACTTCTTAAAAGGTTCAAATTTTATATTTTGAAACCTTTTAAAAGTTTAAAATATTATAAATATTGATGTAAAATATAAATTATCTTATTAATCTACGTTTGTGCTTTTTATTTCTTATGAACTGTAAAACATATTTTTGTGTATGATTTTATAGATGAATTGATATTTTTTAATTAATTTTTTATTTTTGGGTTTTGAATATTTTCGTCATGCTGAGCTCACAGCTAAAAATTCCAGAAACGGAAATACCACACCTGAAGAATTCTGAAAAAGCAGCCAAGGATAGACCGAACCTGAAGAATCAGCTCAAGGCGTGCCAAGAGATGCATACGTGAACGTTGTAATGTCTCTCAAGATCGCTGCCTTGGAACACAAGGAATCACCGAAAAGTGCAAATTATGATACCATGGTGTGTAATTGTAACGGCAGCACGACGATGGTGAAGGACATGGTCGGGAAAAATAGAGATGTGGCTGCGAAGACAGTCAAGACGATGACACAGAAGATGGAGAATCTCCTTTCCATTGCCGTTGGAGCCACCATAGCTGTTGGTGGGTGAAGACGACGATGAGTACACATACCGTCGTAATGCATGTGATGATCATGTACATTAGACATCATATTACTAAGAAGAAAGAAGAGCAGCCAGCGGCAACGAATATGCCTTTGAGATCATCATCTCAATCTTGAGAAGGCTTAACCTATCAAATCTTGATATATATATATATATATTTACTAATGGTTTGGTAGTTTCCAAGAAACTTTCTTTCAGTTTTTAGTGACTATATAGAGTATTGAATTCGTCCTATCGAATGGCATCCGCCCGCGTGTGGGAAGGTGATAGGAAATATCCGAATTCTCATGTTTCTTCTATGGATGATATTAAGATATATATGTTTGATTTAGCTGTGTTGTCGATGGATGGATAATTTTAAAGCTTCAATCATCATCGACCCCTTTAAATCTTCTATTTTTAGCTAGGCTTAAAGTATATATACTTATTTAGTTTAAAAACATGAATTTTGAAGCTTTAAAAAATTATGAGAAAACAAAGAAGAGAAAAAAGGGTGTTAAAAGTCCTAAAAGTCTATTGCCAATCAGGATCTAAATTTATTAAAATATCAAATGACTTTTTATAAATCATAAACTAATAACACTAAACTTTAAAAGGATTTAACAAAATTCTAATTAAAACAACATATTCTACATAACATTTAAAATTATTAAAATTTTATTTAAATCACAAACCAATAATACAATCTTAATTAAATAAAAATACGCTAGAAGAATATGAACGATCGCAAGTCACCTCGAGCGAGAAAAATCAATTACTAACATTATTATAGCATATTGCATATATAAATGTTTGGTCCAAACTCTTTCTAAAAAACACGACCACTCTTATTCAGGTCCCTCCATGCTAGCTATTATGCACTTTACACGACAAATTATGCATATCTAGACTATCTAGTCTGAACTTTATTATTATCACAGAAACTTAATTTATGATTATATTTCTTGTGGGAGTTACTACTATTTTTCATATTTTATTAGACAAAGTTCATGGTAGATATATATACCTTCTTAATATTATCACTGAAGTTATTTTTTTGCCTCGGATGATTCTTAACATCATTTCATTTTATTCTGCTTTTATCTAGTGCAAGGTTTTTTCTTTTCATAGTTTGATCATGAGGAAAACCATTTTTGTCCATTCTGCCATGTCCAAAATATATTATATTAACTACTGAAGATCCTCGGTTTCATTGTCATAATGTGCTGATGTTACCATACTTGTTGCAAGAGTATATGTTGAGCCATCTTTAGTTGTCATATAATCAATGTTGGCGACGGTAGGTTTGTGAAGCCTGACTAATCACATTTCACCCCAATAATAGAATATATCGCCTACTTGTACTCTAGGAACTGGACCAGTCCTCTTTTTCATATTAGCTTGGAATCCCATAAACCTGCAATTAGCGTCCACAGTTATAAGGATGTTTTTAGAGAGTTTTAGTTGGCATAATATTCGTTAAACCACGTCAAAACACATCAAAACCGACTCTACTATCTCATGGTTTCCAGTTTATCTCTATGTTTCAGTTATCTCTGAATCAAAACTTTTAACGTCTGCAACCGTTCTGCAATTGAGATCTTCTGTCTTAAAACCGTAGAACGGTTGCAGATGTTAAAAATTTTGATTCAACGATAACCGAAGCAGAGAGAAAGCAGAAACCATGAGATAGTAAAATCGGTTTTGATGCGGTTTGACGCGGTTAGACGAAGATTATACCAACTAAAACTCTTGAAAGGCATCCTTACAACCGCAAAAGCCAATTGCAAATTTATGAGGGGTCTAAACTAATATGAAAAAGAGAACTGGTCCAGTTCCTGGAGTACAAATAGGTGATATATTCTATTATCGGGGTGAAATGTGCTTAATCGGGTTTCACAAACATATGGTCATCGGCATTGATTATATGACGACTAAAGATGGCTCAACAGATACTCTTGCAACAAGTATGGTAACATCAAGATAATATGATAATGAAACCAAAGATCTTCATTGGTTGATATATTATGGACATGGCGAAACAAACAAGAATGGTTTACCTCGTAATCAAACTATGAAAGAGGGAACCTTGCACTAGATACAAATAGAATGAAAGGGAATGATGTTAGTGTCATCCAAGGCAGAGACGACTCCTAAGATAATACTAAGAATGTATGCATCTACGATGTACTTTATCTAATAAGATATTAAAAATGGTTGTAAATTCCACAAAAAAAATATAATCATAACTATTAAGTTCTTGTGATAATAATAGAATTCAGACTAGATAGTCTAGAAAACGAGCACCTTGTGAGGATGGACCTACACAACACCAACCACCCTTCCTGCTCCTTAACCGATCTACAAACGCAAAGCTTTCGTAAGAATAATGGAACCGTAATATAACAATCAAGTTTGTAAAAAACTCAATGATATATATATGCTATTGAAACAAAGACACAACAACCAACATTTCTAAAGTTTTTTTAAATCTCTCTATGCAATAAGGGTAAAATCTCAATTCTAACACTAAAAAGAACAAAAAAAATAACATAAAAACAAAATAAATTATCTACTCTGATCTTTCATTCTAACAACACATTAATCAAGTAAATAAACAAAAAAAAATTCATAGCTTAACCAGAATATTAAAATGCATATATATAATCATCAACATAAGCTGTATATAAAACAATAAAATAGTGAAACAACAAATTGAATGAGAAGTGCCTTAACAGGCCGAGAAAATAGATTTAGATTACAAAATAATGAGCTGGAGACAAAAGAAGAAAATGAAAACTACAAATGAGAAATGGTTGAAAAATATCAATTGTAAAATTAGTTTTAATAATCTTGGGTATGAGAGTATGGTAGAGAGTAAAGAAAAACCCTCTATTTAAAAACATTTTAGGATGATGTGTTAGATGAATGTTTACCGTAGAAAATTTTAGTCATTAAGAACCCAGATTTTTTTCTTACAATTCAATGTATCTTAAGATTTACTCTTTATTTTTTTTGGGCGTATTTGTCTGGAAAATCATTAACATGAATGGAAAATATCTATATTTTCTTTTTTCAAATAATATATTTTACATATGTGTAATATATTCAGCTATTTTGAAAAAGTTGAATGGGTACAGCTAAAAATAATGAATCATATAATTAAATGTTTGATTGTTTTAATTTGAATATGACTCTCACAAAATTGCCCCTACCACGACCACGTCCGCGTCCACGACCACGTCTGTGTCCCACAACAGCACCACCTCTAAGCATCTGCACTACCATGAACAGAAGGCTAAGCAAACAATCTAAACCATACACAAAAATACAACTTACCGTGGAATGACATTGAAGGATCAAAGATGATGTTCTAGGATTTCATACCACATATAATTGACAAACTCACATAATCAATCAAAACATATAAATCCACAACATTAACAGCACAAAGCCTAGTGAACCCGTACCTAGAACCGTAAAGGCTCTGATACCAAACTGAAACGACCCAACCTATTTTCTTTGTTTTAAATATATTATTAAATTAGTGATCTCATACTCACTAACATCCTAACTCCAATCAACATACAACGGAAATGAACAATAACATTAAACCAGAAACTCCACAGAAATAATAACCAATAACCCATAACCAATGAATTCGATACCAATAACCAACAGAGTCATAAAGCAATGAGATAATATCCTAAACAACCTTTCTAGACCACTACAATCCATTTTAGTAACCTAACAGCAGCATAGAACAAACAACCAAGCCTCTAGAACATCCTCATTTTCATTGCCTCGATTCTACAATTGCACTTTGCCTTTACCTGCACCACAAACACAAATTGAGATGCATGAGTATTGTTATAAACACTCAGTGAGACAATCCTTCCATTGAGCTATACACACAAACAACTGAGAATCCAATGTTAAACAATCAACAAATAACACAACCAAAAAAGATAAACAAGTAGCAGCCGCCTGCTGAATGGGTTGGTGTTGACCGACATCCTCCTGGTGTCGATCGACACTGACTCTTGGTGTCGGCCGACACTGCCTCCCAGTATCAACCGACACTTCCTCTTGGTGTCGACCGGCACCGCCTCCTAGTGTCGATCGACACTCCTCCTCGACCCGAAAACCCTAACACCAACACATGCTCAAAATCCTAGCACCGACACATGAAAGATAACAAAACTATTTATCATGACATGATTTTACAGAAGTAATCATATAAATAACTTGCATGTGTATCAAGGTAAAGGAAAAAGAACACTAAACTGTTGTCCTTGAAACAGAATTTTTGAATGAGATGGTTGTAAAATCTTCCGAGTTCCAAATGATGAAACTCTTGCTGCTCTGGCTCCAAGAAATTATTGAATCTGATGAACCATCACCGACCATGTCATATGTTGTGGTGATGAAAAATGATATCGAGGTTGATGTTTTCAGTCATGTTTACCATTTCTGAATCTATAATCGTTACACACTGAAAACCGAGATGGAGATTATTATCTAATTTATCTCAACCAAGCTTCAAAATCCAAAGAACTCTGCTTTCAGTCTAAGCACCTTTTAACTTGTTTTTTTTTTTTTTTTAGAATTTGTCAGAAATGCCATTTTTTTGAACATTTTCTAATATATCATTTTTTTTTGAACATGTTAGAAATGCCATTATCTAATATATCATTTTTTGAACATTTTCATTTTGTCCTCTTTTACACAATTACAATATGTTAAACTAATTTTAGAATTTTTTTCTTAGGTTTGGATTCTCTATTTTACATTTAGAGTATAGTTTTAGGGGATAGGGTTTAGTTAGGGTTTAGAGTTTAGAATTTAGTCATTTTATATATTTAAAAAGTATTTTTTAAAATAGACATCATGAATGGGTATTTTTGAAAAGTGACATAGAAAAATGGCTATTTTTTGTGCATAAGTTACATATCTTTTTATATACTCACAATTCATAAATATTTTCAAGTAAAATAGGTCCAAAAATTAAATGTTACCCAAATAAAGTGATTTTATTTTATAAAAATATCCACAATAATACTATTGTATCTTTTATATTATAGGTATTTTTATAATCAAATTAATATTAAATTTAGAGGATATATTTTGATTTTTTCTAATTTGTATCAAATTTTGATAAGATTTTATTATATTAAAATTTAAAGACCAATTTTGGTAACAATTCAATATTCCCTACATATAATAAATACTAGTCTATACTAAATAAAAGTAGGAGCTATAAGCTCTTAAAGTTGTCCACCTAGGATTTTAAACAATCTATCTGAATTCGGCATATCACTAATTAACATTTTTTCTAATTTTTAGAATTTTTTATATTAAATTTTTTAATTACCTGTTGATAGACATCTAAATATTTAACTGTTTTGAAATTTTGTAAAATTTCTATATTAAAATACTTGCAAATTAGTAAAATTTACGAATATTAATTGTGATAATGGCGATTCGTATCTTTCAAAAATATAAATTTTCTTCTTTCATGTGTTGCTGAAATTGTACAAAAATTAAAACCAAAAACATGAACGCCTCTTATTTCTTTTTTTTTTCAACAACCTCTTATTTCTTATAAATACTTAGTGTTTTATTCAGAATAAAATTATACCTAACAAATTTTTTTTTTTTTGAAAAAGCATACCTACCAATTGTTTCTTTTTGCTTTGTGCCAACTTTTTAAAAATCTACATACTTTGTTAGTAGTATTTAATTGTAGGTTGTGTGGAAGCTCTGTTGTGAATCGTTGGTGCACGAAATTTAGATGTCGTTTCAATCACCGATGTCGAGAAGATTTATCTGCATGAACCAAGAGCATAAACAGATCAACTGTTTGTTCCAAGAACGAGAAGCTAATAGATGAATACAACTAAGCCTGAGAGATGTTGGAAGAGTACAAGATGGAGGAGACAGAAAAGAGAATGTAAGAAACCGCTAAAGATGTTGCGTCGAGGGAATATGCGATTATTAATATGGAAAATACTGTAGAGAGTAATGAAGTAGAGATGAAAAGAGAGGAGATAGAGAGCTTGATGGAGAAGATATTCTGTTGTCTAACGAGAAACTAAGAGTAACAGAACAAGTGTTTACGGAGAAACAAGGAGAGTTGAAGAGAATAGAAGCTAAGAATTTAGAGGAACAAGCCTTACTCAAGGAGAAGGATCTCAATGACATATGAAACGTATCGAAGTATGAGTATGATCAAAGAGAATAAATTCTAAGCCGATTCATGTCTGAAAAACTTGAGGATACATACAAAATTTATGTGGAAACGGTGATTGATGCGACAAAGATTCATTTGATGGCGAAGAAGTGTGTGGTAGAGATGAAGAAGGAGAAGGAATAGGTGGAGAAGAAGCTTGAAAAGGTCATGTAAGATAGCAAGAAAGAGGAGAAGTGAAGGAGACGTTGTTGGGATATAAGACAGTTGTGTGGACAGTTGTGTGTGTATGGATCAAGCACCAGAAAGACCGTTGTGAGTACAAAATACTATCCACTGTTAAATCAGTGTTTACGCATAACGTTGTTAACAATTTATCTTCAAAATAGTTTCGCTGAATTATGCAACTCGTCTCTCAAATCCAGAAGTGACGTTCTCTACACTTCTAGACCATCTTTGTGTGATACAACTGTATTAAGTAGACTGCTTTAAAATTTGATGTATTATTTTGTGTGTTAGATGTCATGGAACAATATTGTGATCTTCTCTCCTTCATTACTTGAATTGTAGTTGATATGTGAAAAGTGCATATTGATATATAGTTATGATGTTTGTTTTAATAAATAGAAGTTTATATATTTTAATTAATAAATACATATATATTGATTTACATTATAGTTTTCTGAATAATGTGTTTGAAATAAAATAGTTGCCTTTTTAATAATTCAGAGACTAAAACTATTATTTTTGTCATGTGTTAAAAGTATATATTATCTACATCAATATGCTAAAAATAATATTTTATTAATTGTTATTATCCATATATGATTTTTACTCTTTTTCTTAATCAAAAAGCATAAATGATAGTTAAGTATATTAAAGAATAATTTTCTTAAAAATAATCAAAAATAAAGCATTAAAAACAATCAATCTAAATATATCCGCGTGTAGCGCGGGTTAATAACCTAGTGTTATTAAAAGGTATGATAATAGGTCCTAATTATTAAAAGGTATGATAATAGGTCCTAATTTGTTATAACTACAATATTTTCTTATCTAAATAGAACACACAAAATGGGATAGTACAAACAACATAAAAATATATAAAACAAGTTGTTTCCAAAGAAATATACAACATATGAAACCTAAATAGAACACATAAATAATTGAATAGTATATAGTGAAATAAAATGTATGAAACAAGTTGTTTACTAAGAAAGATACGACATATGAAAATCACATATATACTGAGTTCAATAGTTTCCTAAAAAAACACTATACTCTAAGGGATACAATAGAATAGAATAGAATAGAATAGAATAGAATAAAAAAATAATATGAAAATAATATTACTCTAAGTAATATGAAAATTTATTTAAAAAAAAAATAGAATAGAATAAAATATTTGTTTTTTCTATATAATAAGAGACTTCATCATAATCAAATTAGTTTGTTTAAAAAAACACTAATCATAGTATATAAAAAAAAGATCTTTGTTTTAAATGAAATTACATAGTTTAAATAACTCATATGAAAATTTTAGTAATATATATATTTATATTTATTAAATCAAATGGCGATGAAAAATAAAAGAAAATAAATAATGAAAAAGAAGAAGAAGAAAAAAATAAAAAGGACAAAACTGTCATTAATACATATAATACAAGGAATATTGTAGTTTGATAGTTCAAGTGGTTAGACAATAGATTATAATTTTTTTGTTGGTTATACATTGAAATTCCTCTAATTGAATAGAGTTTGTTGTTTTTTTTTTCTTTTTTTTTGACATTTAATCAAGATTTAAATAATAAAAGAAGAAGAAGATATAAAAATAGTTTTTAAAAAAATATCTACATTATAAATATAGTATTCGTGGCTTGGACATTATCCAAAAAAGTCGCGAGTACCCATAAACCTGGGGGCAATTTGGAGTTTTCGTACTTCGATAATCAGACTCCACTTATCCGCTTTTTCAATTATCACACACAAACCCAAAAAAAAAAATAATAATAATAATAATCATATTATTACAAAACAATCTTGTAGTTGTTCTGTTCTTCTCCATCTCTTCTATTACACAATTTTTAGATCTCTCTCTCTCTCTCTCTCTCTCTCTCTCTCTCTTCTTACAAAACTATCCCCTTCATCTCGCCTTTGTGAGATTCAGATCCTTCAAACGAACTTCTTAAGCTCAGAAGCTTCAATTTTTTTCAAGAGCATAAACTCTTCTCTCGGCCTTCTCCAATTTTTGCTATTTCCAAAGAGTGTGTGATTGATCGAATAAAAAAACCTCGTCTTTCTTCAATCTCAGTGATTCTACCAATCTAAAGTTTGTATTTTTATTTCTCTTCCTTCTATTGCTTCTATTGATTTCACTTCAGAAAGCAACGAAATCTCGATTTAGGTATTCGTTTGTTTCACTTCTCCCCCCCAGAAATTTGCCTTCTCGAGAAGTTCTCTGATTCCTTTTGATTCTGAGGGATTTGGTTATTGAGCTTTGTGGTTTTGACATTGCGTTGTAATTAATAATTCTGTAGACTTGTTCGGTTTATATTTCAATCTTGAATTCGAACGAAGCTCACCACCAAGTTCGGGTTTTAATAGAGATTTCATTTGTTCTCCATAACTGTAATTTTGGATGCTCTGTACCTGAAGATGCAGCCTGATCAGCGCAAAAAGGTCCATTCTTTTTCTCTTATGTGTCAAACTCTAAAATTATTCAGATTTGCTTAATAGAGATATGTGAGATCCGATTATGTTACTTAGGATCTGTAACAATCCTTATTATGCCTTCTAGTTTTAGTCCTAATCGTTACTAGCTTTATGATCTCTTTCTCTGGAAGCTTTTTTTATTGACATTAGTTTTATCTTCTGCTTATTCAGTCATCAGTAGAGTTAGAATTCTTCACCGAGTATGGTGAAGGAAGCAGATACAGAATAGAGGAAGTTATAGGCAAAGGAAGCTATGGAGTTGTTTGCTCAGCTTACGATACACACACTGGTGAGAAAGTTGCCATCAAGAAGATCAATGATATTTTCGAGCATGTTTCCGATGCAACTCGCATTCTCCGTGAGATCAAACTTCTCAGACTATTACGTCATCCAGACATTGTTGAGATCAAACACATCTTGTTGCCTCCTTCAAGGAGAGAGTTCAAAGACATTTACGTGGTTTTCGAGCTCATGGAATCTGATCTTCATCAGGTTATTAAGGCTAATGATGATTTGACTCCTGAGCATTACCAGTTTTTCCTCTATCAGCTTCTTCGTGGCCTCAAGTATATACACACAGGTTAAGCTTGCAAATTTTTTACACTGATTTTTATAGCATAAGGTTTTGGATCATCTTTCTGAAGATACTTCTTTCTTTCAGCTAATGTCTTTCATCGTGATCTAAAACCTAAAAACATATTGGCCAATGCTGATTGCAAACTCAAGATCTGTGATTTTGGACTCGCAAGAGTCGCGTTCAATGATACACCTACTGCCATATTCTGGACTGTGAGTAGTAGTTAGATGCCTACTCTTTTACAAGTATCATTTTTTTGTTCTGGTATGATACCAGTTTTTATTCTATTGCTTTGTGAATGCAGGACTATGTAGCTACTCGATGGTACCGGGCACCAGAACTGTGTGGATCCTTTTTTCAAAGGTGACCATGAGTTTGCATATATTCTTTCATCAAACGTTTCAAATCCGTTCAGGAAAATAGTAGTCACTAGAGCTTTCTGCTGCCGATGGTAAAAAATTTGTAGTAATATTTTGTTCTTTTAATATGTGCTTCTGTTCAGTATACACCGGCGATAGATATATGGAGCATCGGGTGCATTTTTGCAGAGCTTTTAACAGGGAAACCTCTTTTCCCCGGGAAAAATGTGGTCCATCAATTGGATCTGATGACTGATATGTTGGGAACTCCATCTGCAGAAGCCATTGGAAGGGTCGGTGTCCGTTTCTACAATGCTTAACACGGCTGCATTGTTTCTTTTCTTGGCTGAATTGTTTGCCACTTGAATGTGACAGGTGAGGAACGAGAAAGCTAGAAGATACTTAAGCAGCATGAGGAAGAAGAAACCTATTCCTTTTTCACATAAGTTCCCACATGCTGATCCTCTCGCTCTTCGTCTTCTCGAAAGGATGTTGGCTTTTGAACCCAAGGACCGGCCTACAGCTGAAGAGGTGGTTCACACATTTCGTTCATTACACTCTTTATAATGTAACTTTGGTTGTAGCCAACTAAAATGATGGCTTTGTGTTACCTCAGGCGCTTGCGGATGTGTACTTCAAGGGTTTAGCTAAGGTTGAAAGAGAGCCCTCTGCTCAACCTGTCACAAAGTTGGAATTTGAGTTTGAAAGGCGCAGAATCACTAAAGAAGACGTGCGAGAGCTAATATACAGAGAGTCTCTGGAGTACCATCCAAAGATGCTGAAAGAATACTTGGATGGGTCAGAGCCAACTAACTTTATGTACCCGAGGTATAGTCCTGAGCTTACCTGCTTCATAAGTCATAACTATACTCTTTTGTACTCATCCATGACCTTTTGGATTGTGTGTTATAAATTCCGCAGTGCGGTAGAACATTTCAAGAAACAATTTGCTTACCTCGAGGAACACTACAAGAATGGTACTTCTCATAATCCCCCCGAGAGGCAGCAGCACGCATCATTACCAAGGTAAGCTTTACTTCCTTTAAAAAATTGATAATTTGGGATTGTTTCGAAACAGAACAATGAAGTTTCTTTTTTTCTTTCTTTTCTTTTTGCAGGGCTTGCGTATTGTACTCTGATAACAATCATCCGATGGCACAACAGAATTCAGTTGAAGTCACTGATGGACTTTCCAAGTGTAGCATCAGAGACGAGAGACCTCGAGGTGCAGACAGGAATGCTCAGATGCCAATGTCGAGAGTTCCTATTAACGTCCCTCAAACGGTTCAAGGTCTGTCACTTTATCTGTATATAATGTTTTGATGCAGAACAACTCTGTTTCCTAAACATTTTTATCTGGTTGTAATGAAACAGGTGCTGCAGTAGCTAGACCTGGAAAAGTAGTTGGATCAGTCTTACGCTATAACAACTGCGGCGCAGCCACAGGCGTTGAAGCTCTTGAACAACAACAACGTAGGATGGTCAGAAATCCAGCTGCCGCGTCGCAATACCCAAAGAGGACTCAACCTTGCAAAAGTAACAGAGCAGATGAAGATTGTGCCGCCGCCGAAGGTCCAAGCAGATTGAAACCAAACGGCCAGTATATACCACAGAAAGTGGCTGCAGCACAAGATACTGCAATGAGTCGCTGGTACTAGACATTATCTTTTGGTCTTGTTGAAGCTTTACTACTTCACGGCTTAGGGGAGAAGGCCCTTTGAATCATCAATCGCATTATCAAGAGAGCGAAACATGAAGAGAGTAAGACATTGCTTTAGAGCGAGATGAGAGAAAGAAAGGGTGAGAAGATAAAGAAGAGTGTTCTTATAGATCATGTCATGTAATTTGTCTTCATACCTTTGTGTTCTTAAGACAACCTTTGTTTATCGATGTTGTAACAATTATACTGCCTACAATTCTTATATCCCCTGAACTCATATCTGTTTCACCTAACCTAATACTCTGATAAACACAGAGATTAATCCCCAAATTTCATTGGATCTTTGATTTATGAGAAAACATTGAAAAAATTCATAGTACTTGCTGGATCGGATTAGATCAGCCATATTATCCTTAATAGAGAGATTATACAATGCACAGATCTTTCTTCAATCTCTTCCGTTTAGTGCAACCGAGGCTTCACTCGTCTTCCATTCGCATCACAACCATCAGCAAATATTTCTTTCCGATGCCCAGAAGCTATAACAGAGTGTTCACTTAGCCTTGCAACATACTCCAATAGCTCAGTTAGTAAAGATGGACAACTCTTTTTCAGATAATCAAACCCATCTGTATGCATCACAGCTGATAAAAAAACAGAAACAATTCTTATTATGTGTGCATAGACAGTTGAGTCAGATGGATTTTACAGCAAAAAGAATGATCTTATGTGTTTACCTTTCAGGTTCTCTGGCAATGCCACGAATTTGAGACACACTGCTTTTAGTTGTAAACAATGATGCTGCTCCGCTAGCGCCAAGGTAGTTGCAACCGTGTTTATGGCGATCCCTTCACAGAGTTTTAACTCACAGATTGCTTTAAGCCGCTCAAGAGCGTAACGGTCTGCCGCTGCAAGCAGATGCTGAGCCACAAGAGTAGAAGCCAATGTAGTATCAGCGCCCATTAACTCTTGCAAATCAGGCAATTCGTCCCAGTAGATAAAATGGAGCAACGCCTGCACAAACAACAATAAAAACATGGCAAAGAGGGTTCGTATCAGATTACACATCCAGAGTGAAACTAAAGGAATCGAGGATCAGAACATAGAGGAAGCAATGTGACAAAGAGAAGACAGAAAGTTCATATGCTGAAGATCCATATTGTTTATCTAGTTGACTGATTGACTCACATAACTACGTCTACAAAAAAAGAATATACACATCGTAACCACATAGATATGTCCATGTATTAGCTAAGAAAAGAAGCATAAAGAAAGAACCTTATCCCGGGTGAGTAAACTCGAGAACAGGAGTAGCGCCCCAGGAGAAGATCCCGGATGGTACATCCGTGAATAGACAATCCTGTATGACACCACCATCACTCACCCGGAAAAAAAAAGCAAGGAACCAAGAAAATCTATCTATTCCTATAAGACCATATAAGACCCATTGACTGTAGCTAATCTACTAACACATTCCTAGTTCTAACAGATGTAAATCACAAACAGAGAGTTAAAAGGGAGGACCTTGAAAATAGGTGCTTCCATGTCTTCTATCGTTATGCATTTGGTATTTGGGTTTCCTAACGGGCCAAAAAGCTGTGCCTTGAAAACAGGAGAACGCGTTGCAAGAACCAATTTGTGTGCGTTGTATGTTTCTCCATCAACTTGGAAGATAACATCACAGCCTTTCCCACTTTCCAAAAGATTTCCCAACTGTTGTCCCAAGTTAGAGACTGGCACAGGTATATTGTAACACCTTGGTCCCTCCGTAACTGACTTCACTACACCCACACGGCACCTAACCAAGAGACTATTCTCCTTCAAGTAATCCGACGATTCTAGACTGGACCTCCTGAAAAACCGCTTGTATCCCCTAAACCAAGCAACAAACAATCACATTACCAACATTGTAAGCAACCAGAACATATCAAGTTTGAAACTTTCCATGCATAGAGGGAGAGAGAGAGAGGGAGAGATACTCACCACATGCTTCCACGATACTTGAGAGTATAAGGACCGCTTTCGAGAGCTCTACCAAAATGGCTATGAACCTTATGCTTCCCATTACCACTCTGATCAACAAGCGTGAGCTCAAAGAGAGCCCTAACATCAGCTCCTTCGCTAGCGAGTGCTATGAACAAAGAAACGTAAGACGAGTTATCCTCAGGACTCTTCCCATCAGGATAAAAGTAGATAGCCCACGAGTAACCACCGATCATAAACGTATCGGAAGCGACGTATTTGCCGACACCAACGCCTTTGGCGAGAGAATAGCCACAGATCTTAAATTCATGAACGCCATTAACGGTTTCCGTGGTAGAAGTCGACACCGTGAGAGACTGGCTAAGCGATTTCGAAGATCTAGAAGAAACCTCCCCGCAAACCCTAGTTGTGCCCATCAACAATACAAAGATCCCCAAAAACCAAAACTAAACAAAAAATCTTTGCTTTTGTACAAATCTTACAAGGAATCGAATCAAAGTCTTGAAATTTGGGAAGAATCAAGATTCAGAAGCGATCGAATAAAAAGAAACAAAATTTTTTTAGGGGTTTTGAGAGAAATCACGAAAGGAACGAAATTGGGATACGGAAGCGGAAGGAGAGAAGAAGGGAAGGGGTGTGAGAATAGAATCGACGGAAGTCTTGGTAGAGATGGAGCGTGAAGGGATAGATCGATGACGTCGGTGGATACGAAAATGGAAAAGAGAAAGAAAGAATGAAAGAACGAAAGTGATACTTTGGGTTTTTTTATAAAAAAAAAAAAAAAAGTTTGGGAGAGAGACCAAAGAGAGAGAAGCTGTAGCCAATTGTAATTATTACATCTTTTATATTTTATTAAAACAAATCACTAATATTATTTTATTTACGTGCACAAAATAAATTGGAAATTATTTTTTTTAAGTGCATCTTGATATATTGGGCTATCAATTGAACAATATTTAAAAAAAATTATTTGTAAATCAAACCAAACATAACCAAACGCTCTTAAAACCTCAAGGTGTAAAACGAAACTTGTGTCAGTGTGATATCTTTCACAAACAATATTTTAGGATTTGAATAACACAATAAGTCTATAGTAAAAATTTTTATAAATAATATCTATTACCGCAGTGAAAATAAATAAATCTATAGTAAAATTTCTATAAATTAATAATGTTGGAACTGTGAAAATCTATTAATTTATAAATATTTTAATTTATGATAAATTAATAATTATTAATTTATCGAGAGATTTTTTTTTAATTTGGTAAGTTTTCAAGAAATAGATTTATAAATTAAAATGTTAATCAATTTTTTTTGTCAACTAAAATTTTATATTATTATAAATAATATTTTTTGAATCATATACAAGAAAATAACAATTATCATGTTTTGAATAGAACATTAAAAAATTTTGATATAGTAAAAATATTGTAAAAAACTCTAACAAAAATTAATATGTATATATATATACATATAATGTGATAATTTTTCTATAATTATTAATTTCTAATATTGACACGACCATATATTTAAAAAAAAAATTAAAGGTATAATTTTATTATATTATCAAAATGTGTCCAAAATTACACTGTACCAATTCGGACCGAGAAAAATTATTAATTTATAATGATTATCAATTTACAGAATATTAATTTATAAATGTTTTACTGTATGTATGAATTGAATTACTTATAAATTAGAAAAAAGTTAAAAATAGTCGTGACCATATGAATTGTTACATACATGATTCGGTTTATGATACCTTCGGATCCTAAATTTTAAAATTCAATTGGTTTTTAATCAATTTCGGTTTGGTTTTAGTTCATTCCTCTTGTTTTGGTTTTGGTTTCGGTTCGGTTTTTCGCGCGGGCCGTGTTCTCGGTTCATCTACACTTCTCCCATAAATAATAATAACCGAGCCATCGAGAAGATGGGTGGGTGGGTCAAACTCAAACCGACGAAAAAAGCGTTCACCGTCAACGCCGAGAGAATAAAGCAAACCACCAAATCAACCGACCAATTCTCTCACAAAACAAATGTTTCGTAAACTCTCTTCTTCTTCTTGTCTCTTCCGTTACACAACCTTCCCAATTTCAACCAAACCCATCTTCTTCAAATCGCAATCTCTCCGTCGTCTCCTCTCTTCTTCCTCCTTAAAAATGTCAGATTTACCTAACTCCCCATCTATTCCAACAGCCACAAAACCCGAATTGCTTCGTTCACTCGAATCCCATCTGGGTTCTTCCTTCAGCAACGATCCAATCACTCCTCAACCAAACCCACTAATCATCGTGATAAGTGGAGCAAGCGGAGTTGGTAAAGACGCAGTCATCAACAAGCTTCGACAAGTTCGTCAAAGTCTCCATTTTGTAGTCACAGCTACTAGCCGTCCGATGAGACCCGGAGAAATCGACGGTAAAGATTACTTCTTTGTTTCCAAAGATGAGTTTTTGTCAATGATTGAGAAAGATGAGCTTCTTGAACACGCACTCGTTTACGGAGATTACAAAGGGATACCTAAAAAACAGATTCAAGAGTTTATGAGTAAAGGGTACGACATTGTTTTGAGAGTTGATATACAAGGAGCTAAGACGTTGAAGAAGATTCTTGGGGGGTCTGCTGTGTTTCTTTTCATTGTTGCTGAGAGTGAGCTTGCTATGGTTGAGAGGTTGGTTGATAGGAGAACAGAGAGTCATGAGGAGTTGCTTGTTAGAGTTGCTACTGCTAGAGAAGAGATTAGGCATGTTAAGGATTTTGATTATGTGGTTGTGAATGCTAAAGGGAAGCTTGATGATTCTGTTAAGCGTGTTGAATCTATTATTGATGCTGAGAAGTCTAAGGTTCATCAGAGAATTGTTAGGATTTGATTGGTTTCTCAATTTGTTTTTCTTAAGGTTACTTGTTTGCTTCCCGTTTTGAATGAAGATTGAAACTAGGAAATGGAATGAGGAACACCTAATTTATGAAAGTTTCTTGCTTGATACAACAAGAGATTCACTTACTAACTCGCACTAGTTCAGGACTAAATTTGGGTTAGGATTGGCCGAAGCTCTTTGCTCATATAACTTTCTTCTCTCATAAGTCTTGAGAGGGTTTCTAAATCTGTTGAGTTGAATGATATATCTCTTTTCATGGGTACGACCTATGTAGTATGTATGATCTCTCATCTCTTGAACTCCATTTCACTTCTCATCATCTTCTCGTTTCAACTATTATTAACCATTATGACTTGCAAGTAAAAATAATATGGTTTCGTATTGGAGTCTAGAATTACTAGAAATTGGTTTGGTAAAGCACTTATACATTTTGTTTTGGCTAATGTAACCATATATTTTAAAAAGGGGATGATCAATAAGAAATCCAAAAAAAAAAAAGAGAAACTAAGAAGCAAAGGAGAGATCAAGCAGGGATGGGTAAATCTTGAATCCATTCATCACGATTAATGAAGCTCAGATCAGCGAAACTTTGGACGCTAGATTCACTCAGCTTCTTAACCCACTTCACACGTTTTTCTGTATTTGATCCACTTCCGAAGCATCCATATTCTGCAAAGGTTAGCTGGTTTTCGTGCTCCCAGTAGTTCGATGAGTTCCATCCTTCAGGAACAACCACATTCGTCAGGTTTGAGTTGTAAAATATCACTCGAGAGTAACTCCGCCAGGGTCTGCCCAAGAAGGCCGTGCCGGTTCCAAAAACGAGGCAGTTGATGAATACGAATCCATTCGTGTCCTCGGACTTGTTCCGTCCTTGAGACGTTATGTAACCCGGTCCCTCTAGTACATGCCCAGCTAGCACTTGTATCACACAGCTCTACAACCCACCAAAACACAAACCATTTGATTATAATCAGACCAGGATAAAATAGGATTTGAGTTCTAAAATGTGAAAACCGAAGGGCTGTTACGGAAACCAAATCTACAACATTCTTAGTTTTGGATTATATTTTATTATAAGTTATAAAACCAATATCATCATTTTGTGAAGAATGTAACGGTTCACCTGGTAGATAGATTGGCCGCTACCAAAGATGAAATCAACCGCGCCTTGGATGGTGCATCGGTGGAAGTAGTGTCGGCCACCCGAGTCCCACAAGGTGTCTTGAATTCCAGCAAACCCTACCGAGTAAAAAGCCGACTTATCGCCGCCGATAAACCCTGCCACGGCCGCCTTTCTAGGGTTATTGTTCATTTTCCCTTTGCTTGGGAAGTTGTAGGAATTCTATAAAAAAAAATATATAAACAAAGAAACCAGTTATATACAACAAATAAAAAGAAGGAATCATCAGAAAGAAAATGCCAAAATAAAATAAAAATCACCGTACGGCGAAAGTGATGCTTTTAACGACGGTGTTATTGGCTTCAGTAGCAAAGGTAGGGCTTTTGTCAATCGAGTTATGGTCGCCCCATTCAACCCTCGTTATCCTTTTCCCAGCTCCGATAATTACTATGAACTGTTTATCCGACGGTATCTTTATTTTCTCTCTTTTATTTTACAAGACAGAGAAAAAAAAACATTACTAAGCACTTTTCACATATGTAACTTCCCTACAAGACATATGGTGTAACTTCAATTAAAATTGTTGCTACAGTACTGACCTGTAAAGGCCGGCGTTAACGTTGATGAAGAACCAATAACTATTGTCTTTTGGGACCGAATCAATAGCTTTTTGTATGGTCGTGAAATTTCCATGGCCCGATTGATCCACGAACACTTGTTGGTGGTACACTCCGAATGGTTTAGCTTCAATGAGATGAGGTAGGCAAAAACAACAAAGGGCGACGAGACCAATGATAATTCGATGAGTTCCCATTATTATAGCTTCTGATTTCGATCAGATGATATCAAAACGTAATTAGAGTTTATAAGAGAGGTATAGGGTAAATGAGAGTAGTGGAGGAAATGGGTTATTTAACAAAGGTCGTGACATTAATGCTTTTTGTAGATATTTTGATGAAGATTTTATTCTTTATTTTCTTTTGATTATGTATGGGTTTTATTGTGTAATTAAGGTTGAATCTAAATGAAACCGGAAAGTATAGGTTTGTTTCTAGATTGGGTAATCTTATGTGAGAGAGGTCAAAAACCAATAAGGAAGTTGTAATCTTTGACTCTTTGTGATTGTGGTAACTGTAAAGTTAGTGGTCGTGGAATTTTTCTCTGTATCGGCAAATTAGTTTACACAATTTAGAAACAAATCAAATAAAACTAATACTGTATATAAAGAACATTGAACACAATTTCTATGAAATAGTGTTAGTAATTCTGCTTTATAATCGGAAGCTTTACGGGCTATAACACATATTAATTAATTTGATAAAGAATCATATCATCTAAACGGTAAAAAAATAATACACACACCATATCTAACACAAAAACAAAAAAAAATCATAACATCTAAAAGGTGAATAAAACAAAGACATCTTTTTTTTGGGCAAAACAAACAAAGACATCTAAAGTTTATACTTTAACAAGAAAGAAAAGACAACTAAATTTTATAAGATGGAACTTGTATATGTAGTTTCCTATTTTTTTTACTATACCAATCTTCATATATTCACATCTACATTATCTATATATATAAAGTTAACTTTTCTCTTTTCTCCTTCCTCCACATCAATCCACCTAAGCAATATTATAAATATCTTTTGCATAAAAAATACTATTTTAAATATTTATTCATTACATATTTATTACTTATAATTATAATAGTAAAAATAGATAAAAAAAAAAAGAATTAAATAAAATTAATTAAATTTTAAAATAGTAAAAACAATAATATAAATTTGTTTTAGTAATAATAAAAATAATAACATTATAAAATGAATTAAGGAAACTAAATAAATAAAATTTAAATAGTAAAAATAATACTATGAATTTGTTTTAGTAATAATGTTTTTTTTTCAGCAAAAATTAGCTTTATTAAGAATAAAATCTGTCAATATACAAGGGCTCCATCATCCAGCTAGGTGGATTATTACAATCAATATAGAAAACAGAATTATGACATCCCAGTTGTGCTAATACATGAGCCACTTCATTTGTCGAACGATGAGAAAATGTAAACGAGACTGATCTAAAGAAACCTGCAAGGATGTTGATATCTTGTAACAAACTATAGATGGAGACATCCATTTGGCAACTAGTGTAGCATCAATCAGCACTTTACAATCGTCTTCGAAACAAACCTTTTCAAAACCATGTTGTAATGTTTGTTGCATAGCAAAGAGTAATGCTTCGGCTTCAGCTTCAAGTGCAGATTGAGCGTCTTTGAGGATAGACGAACCCCATAATCGTTCAAAACCAAAAGAGTCCTGTGACAACCCGTCCCGTTGACCCCACTAGTCCACCGCTAGTTGCCCCAACGGACCATCCGTGGACCCTGCTAGCCCACTGCTAGCCGTCCCAACGGACTCCAAGCTGGCCCTGCAGGGCATCGATCCTAACCCATCACTGTGGATATCCCAATCCACCAGTAGGTTATTGGTGCGCCAAGCGTTCCTCGAACCCTGGTCCCCACTCTTTAACAACCTTCCCACAGGACAAGTTGCCACCAATTGATCAGATCAATTGGTGGCAACTTGTCCTGTGGGAAGGTTGTTAAAGGGTGGGGACCAGGGTTCGAGGAACGCCTGGCGCACCAATAACCTACTGGTGGATGTGGATTTCCACAGTGATGGGTTAGGATCGATGCCCTGCAGGGCCAGCTTGGGGTCCGTTTGGGCGGCTAGCAGTGAGGCTAGCGGGCTAGCAGTGAGGCTAGTGGGGTCCACGGGACGGGTTGTTACAAGTCCCGAATGACCCATCCGCCCATTGTTTTATGGGACGTGGAAGAGTAGCTTGCATCGAAGTTGCATTTAACAAAAGGAGACAAAGGGTGCTCCCAAAATGTAAGAAGTGGATGTATCCTCGGAGGAGGATCTTGTATTTGAACTCCAGTAGCAGCTATCCATTCTGACACATCTCCTTTAGATTGGTGGAAGTAAAACAGAGGATCTTCTCGGGTGTTATTAAAAATGAAGTTATTACGCGCTCTCCATATATTCCAAAGAAGCCAAAACGGAAGTAACTTATCTTCTTTAGAATGCAAACTGTCATTGTGTAGTTGTGAAACGACCGACCCTTTTTTTTTTAATAAATAATAAATAATAAATATAGTAATATAAACTACAGCTAGTGGTCCCATACCCACTAGCCACCTAACCACAAACACATTCAACGGCGGAAAATAACATACCAATGAATATCCAATAAATATCCAAAAAATAAATAATATCCATTACTGATTCCAAACAGCATAAATCAAATAACCAGCAGTCCTATCAATGCTCTAAGACCCAACTCTAGCAACCTAACAATGACAGGTAACCAATCAATCGAATCCCTAGAACATCCTCCTCTTCATTGCCCGGATTCCACGATCACACTTTACCTTTACCTGCACCACAAACACAAATTGAGATGTGTAAGTATTATCACAAATACTTAGTGAGGCCGTCCTCCCATCTACTAGGCTATACACACAAGCATTTGAGACTCTCATAATCAAGCAACAAGCAAACACACAACAATGCATCAAACCAGGTAAATGAGTCACGGATATAAGCTAGGGTCGACCGATGCTACATCGGTGCCGATCGATGCCACAATATGGCGCCGATCGATGCCTCACAAGAAGGTGCCGACCGATGTCACAAGGTGCCGATCGATGCTCCTTCTGCAACCACGGACTGTGCAACGAAAAACATGAAATTCTGAATCTAATCACTCCCATTTCATCCCCAAGCTCGCCCAGATGATATGCAAACCTGTAGGAAACTCAAGAACAACACACCCAAGCAAGCAAACAACAATAACCACAAGCAAATCACCCAATTACAAGAAATCTCATGCTCAGATCAACCATGGTCAAGCACTCACCTTTTTTTGAAGGAGATTCTGACCAACAAGAACAAAACCAACACTCCCACAGCAAGATCTCGCCCACAAAGCCTTGAAATCTCACAGAAACTACCAGGAATTTAAGAACAAAGTTTTTCTCCTCTTTCTCTCTGCTTCTTGTCAAAAACGGCCAAAAAGAAGAGAAAACTCGAGTTCCTTCTTTTTAAAACCCGATTCTAAGGTTTTCTAAACCAACCATGCAAACCGGATGATTTAAAATCGAAACGGCCAAACCGGCCTCGAACAGTGTCGATCGATGCCACCTTCGGTGGTGTCGATCGACGCCCTCGCCAAAATACCAAGAAAACGGTTTGCGGGTGTTACAATTCTCCCCCACCAATCTAGATTTGTCCTCGAATCTCGAACAACCATTAGTCAAGGACTCCCGTGCAACCGTCTCCCCGGCTCGCACTCCTCCGACCGATCTACAGAAGGTCACCTCTAGGCGATAGACTCATGCTTCAGACGTCATTTGCTCTCGACTTTTGGACTTTCCTTTTCTCATAGGCCTAAACCTTGAGTTTTCATTGGCTCCTCATCAGACATAAGTCTCTATGCCAATGTTGGCTCCTCATCGGGCCTAAACCCGCATGCCATAATATATAAGGAAAAATCCAAACTCGTCGCTCGGGTCGTCACCCTACAGCGCGTATCCGGACCGTCGTCTGAAGTCGATATACCAACCATACTCCAAAGTCACAAAGTCTCCGAATATGGCAGTACTAGGAGAACCAAAGTCCTCCAAGGGCCGCGAGCAAACAATTCTGAACACGTCTGAGTCCAATCCCTATCCAGGTTTCCTTCCCGTGGCTCGCGTAGAAACATCTCAATGTCCTACCAACCACATATCCCCTCACCGGGATACCCCATGACCACACAAGGATCATATATACGCTACAAGGGCCGCCACAAAGGCCAACAAGATGTCCTAAAGAGGACCGCCACCAAGGCCAAACAAATGTCCTAAAGATGACCGTCACAAAGACACTCTGGCTAAACAGCCCGCCACAAAGTTCATCTGTCCCAAAGGACCGTCACAAAGACACTCTGGCTAAACAGCCCGCCACAAAGGCCATCTGTCCCGAAGGACCGTTACAAAGACCATCTGTCCCGAAGGACCGTCACAAAGACACTCTGGCTAAAAAAGCCCGCCACAAAGGCCATCTGTCCCAAAGGACCGTCACAAAGACCATCTATCCCGAAGGACCGTCACAAAGACACTCTGGCTAAACAGCCCGCCACAAAGGCCAAACAAATGTCCTAAAAAGGACCACCACCAAAGCCACACAAATGTCCTAAAGAGGACCGTCACAAAGACACTCTGGCTAAAAAGCCCGTCACAAAGACCACACATTGTCCAAAAAGACCGCCACCCACGGGCACACTGACACGAAAGTCCGCCACAAAGACCACAAAAGCCCCCCCCCCTCCAAGGCTTTCTACCGCTAAAAAGGACAAATTCTAACTCCCGTAAAACTTTCCATATTTAGCACTTTCCATTTCTGGAAACTTTTCACTTCAGGAAACTTCTATTTTGGGAAAACTTTTCCCAAATCCCGCCTCACGGAAACTTTGTACCCCGAGCACCACCTCATCTCGTTACTGAGTCGCACAACCAACCACCCCAAGCGACCGAGTAACAAGAGAGATGGGCTGGAATACTCCATTCCCGCTCCAGCCACGGATTACAGACGGAACTACACTAGGTAAGCTCAAGTCGTGGTTGCTTCTCATACCACTTCTTAAAGCTTGCCTTCATCCTCGCCTCAGGCTCCCAAGTCTGCTCCTCCACACCATCACAGTCCCAAAGGACTCTCATCAAAGGAATCTTCTTCTTCCGAAGTTCCTTTATCCTCCTCTCGAGAACCCTCACTGGTCTCGCCTCCAAAGTCATGTTAGGCTGAATATCTTCAGGAATCTTAGCCAACAACTTATCATCCTCACGGAGACACTTCTGCAACATAGACACATGGAATACCTTGTGGAAAGCTCGCATAACCTCAGGTAACTCCAGTCTATATGCCACTGGTCCAACTCGCTCAATCACTCTGAACGGACCCATATACCTCGGACTCAACTTAGTCTCAGTCAATGACCTGTTTGGAACCCGCAACATGGCTATCTTGAGGTACACTCTGTCTCCTACCTGAAACTCAAGATCTCTCCTCCTCCTATCAGCATATCTCCTCTGCCTATCCTGAGCCTCTTTCATGTTCAGTTTGAGAACCCGAATCTTCTCTGAGGTCTCCTGAACAAAATCTCCCCCGTACATGCTCCTCTCCCCCACCTGAGTCCAGCATAACGGTGTACGACACGGCCTCCCATACAAAGCTTCATAAGGAGCCATACTAATACTCGCCTGATAGCTGTTGTTGTAAGCAAAATCTACCAGGTTCAGGTGATCTGCCCAATGGCCACCCCAATCCAAAACACACATCCTCAGCAAATCCTCCAACGTCTGGATCGTCCTCTCAGACTGTCCATCTGTCTGGGGATGATAAGCTGTACTCATATGCACCTTAGTACCCATCTCTGCCTGAAATGCCTGCCAGAACACCGAAGTGAACTTAGAATCTCTGTTAGACACAATACTCGATGGCACCCCATGCAATCTGACTATCTCTCTCACATACTTCTTAGCCAAGACCGCTGCTCCATCAGTCTTCTTAATGGCCAGAAAATGTGCTGATTTAGTCAACCTGTCCACGATGACCCAAATAGCATCAAAAGTCCGTGACACTGGCAATCCTACCACAAAGTCCATGGTAATCATATCCCACTTCCACTCAGGAATGGGTAGACTCTTTAGTAACCTGCCAGTAACCTGATGCTCAGCCTTCACTAGCTGGCACACTTCGCACCTCGCGACCCAACTAGCTACATCCTTCTTCATTCCGACCCAATGATAGTACCTCTTGAGATCACGGTACATCTTAGTCGCTCCTGGATGAATGGATAACTTGCTCGCATGAGCCTCTCTCAGAATCTCCTGCCTCAAATCCTCATCCTTGGGCACAAAATCACGACCGTGCACCAAGATAGTACCATTATCTGAGACCTGATACTCTGAATCAACATCCTTTGAGGCATTCACCATCCCCAAATCCTTCTCCTGCGCCAACCGCACTCTACTCAGAAGATCTGCTCTGTCAACTGCTTCCAAACCCAACGGTTCCAGTGAAACAGCACACAAACTCAAAGCACTAATCTCCCCTACCAGAGACTCCATCTCCTGCTCCTGAGCCGAAGCTACCCTCTTCCGACTCAGAGCATCTGCAACCGTGTTAGCCTTACCAGGATGATAGGCTATTTCCAAATCATAATCCGCCACAAGCTCCATCCACCGCCTCTGTCTCAGATTCAGCTCAGACTGAGTGAATATATACTTTAGGCTCTTATGATCTGTGAACACCTGTACCTTTGCACCATAAAGATAAGATCTCCAAATCTTCAAGGCAAAAACTACAGCACCCATCTCCAAATCATGAGTAGGATAGTTGCCTTCATGCACCCGCAACTGCCGCGAAGCATAGGCAATCACCTTCCCATGCTGCATCAGAACACAACCCAAACCAACTCTATATGCATCTGTGTAAACCACATAGGGTTCCCCCTGCTCAGGCAAAGCCAATATCGGCGCAGTAGTCAACATCTCCTTCAGGCTTGCAAAGCCTTCCTCACACTCCTCTGACCAGACAAAAGGAACATCCTTCCCTGTCAACTTAGTCATAGGACGTGCTCTGCTTGCAAATCCCTGCACAAATCTCATGTAGTAACCTGCCAGTCCAAGAAAACTCCTGATCTCTGTGGCATTCTGCGGTCTAGGCCAATCCCTAATAGCCTGAATCTTCTCTGGATCTACAGAAACCCCCTCTGCAGAAACAATGTGACCCAGAAAGCCCATCTCACGCTGCCAAAAACTGCACTTGCTCAACTTAGCAAACAACTTCTGCTCCCGCAGCTTCTTCATAACAGCTCTCAAATGCACTGCATGCTCCTCAGGACTCTTAGAATAAACCAGGATATCGTCGATGAAAATGATGACAGATACATCCAGAAACTCCTGAAACACACTGTTCATCAATCTCATAAACGCTGCTGGTGCGTTAGTCAGCCCGAAAGGCATCACCACAAACTCATAATACCCGTACCTCGTCCTAAAAGCAGTCTTCCTCACATCTGCTTCATCTATCGGTATCTGATGATAACCCGACGCCAGATCTACCTTAGAGAACCAAGTAGCACCCCTCAGCTGATCCAACAACTCATCGATCCTAGGAAGAGGGTACTTGTTCTTCACAGGAACCCGGTTCAAACCCCGGTAATCAATGCATAATCTGAAACTCCCATCCTTCTTCTTCACAAACACCGGCGCTCGCCACGGTGATACACTAGGACGGATGAATCCCTTACTCAACAAATCCTCTAGCTGCTTCTTCAACTCTGCCATCTCTGCTGGAGCCATTCTGTAAGGAGCCTTGGATAACGGTGTCGTCCCCGGTTCCGGTTCAATGGTGAAAGGATCCGACCAAGATGTTGGTAATCCTTGCAAAGACTGAAAAACATCCTCAAACTCCTCTACTACCGGAGTACCGCTAACCGTAGACTTCTCCACTGACTCTGGCATAGATATAGTGACCAGATAAGCCTCACGGCCCTTCTCGATCATCTTCCCAGCCTGAATGGCTGAGATCACGAGACTCCCCGAAGTCGGTCTAATTCCCTGAAAAACCAACTTCTCTCCTGGACGCTCAAACTCCACTCTACCTCTATGGCAATCCAAATGCACCATATGCCGATGCAACCAATCCATCCCGAGAATAACATCATACAACTCCACTGGACTGATAAGCAAATCCGCTGGCCACGACTCTCCTGCGATCTGAATATCAACCCCTCTAGCTCGTCAAATAACTCTCAGGAACTTGCCCCCAGCAACTCTAACAACTCCTGTACGCTCCCCGGGATCCCCTCTGATTCCCGCACACTCTGCACACTCCGGGGTAATGAAGCTATGAGAAGCTCCAGAATCAAACATAACGTGGGACTTAAACCCGCCCACCAACAAGGTCCCTACACAAACCTCATGTGTTGAGAACCTAACACTTTATCACAGGAAAACATAAAATCTGAATTTACTATAAATTCACAAAATCTAAGTACCAGAAATTATACTTGTGATTGCCCCAACACTGGTTCTACCAGTCTCTACTGTCGTGTAAGCACGTGGCGTCTGCTCAATCCGTGCCACCTGCTGACCTCCATGCTGCACCTGCTGCAACACTGCCACTGCTACCGGCTGCAACTTGGGACAGAAAGGCCGGATGTGCCCTGCCTCCCTACAATGATAACATACCCGATGCCCTGCCGTTGGAGCACTCCTCTTGGGATAACTAGCAACCTTGTGATCCTTGCTCCCACAACCGAAGCAACCCGCACCATGATAAGCTCAAATTAAACCCTAGAGCTACTCTCTCAAACAAGAGATCAGTTGCAGTACTTAGGGGTCGAATCCACAGAGACTCAAGATAAAACACAATAGATTGTAGAGTTTTGTAAATTACGCTAAACAAGTTAATTTGAATTAAAATAAAAGCAATGCAAATAATTAAATTAAAGTGTTGTAAATTCAGAAATCAAAAGAGTTAAGCCTAGGGAATTTCTCAGGAAATTATGAAATATTAAATCAGATAAATTAATTAAGGTTCAAGTAATAAAGATCAGATCTAGAACTCTAAACTTTTGGTAAATTAAATCAGTTCTCACTGCAAATAATATCTAAATTTAAAACCAGAAAATCCAAATCTCTTTGTAAAATTCTAAGTAATAAATCAGCTTTAAAAACAGGTTTAGATAAGTTCACAGAATTATTAATTCAAATCTCTTTGTAAGAAACAATTCTGCTCATCAATGGTTTAATCAGGAAAACAATTATATTCTCATATCAATTTATTTCCCTAAGATAACAATTCTAGGTGATCAATCAAGAATTATTGTGAAGAACAACCAAGGATGAAGATCATAAAAGATTAAGAACCCTAAAAATCTCATATCTAATAAATCATAAAAACCCTATGAAAAACCCTAAACCTAACAAGCAAATTACTCAGACATGTTAAATAAAGAACAAATCATCATTCTGAATAATAAGCAATTGAAATTAAAAGAGTAAAGGGAGTTCAAGAAATTCTTCTCTCAAAGCAGATCTCTCTCTCTCCAAAGCTCTCAAAATCTCTCAGGGTTGCAGGAAAAATAAAAATTGCTAGAATGAAACTTCAGGGTTTGGAAAACCTAAAAACTATATATATAGGTCCTAAAACACGTCAGAGACTTGTGTTGCAAATATGGAAACTTTGGGGCAGATTTGTAAAACTTCCAAATTTGGGTCTTGAGTCGGCAGAGAGGGGTGTCGATCGATCGATCGATGCCCACTTGTTTTGATCCGAGATTTATGCTCCAAAACGATCCAAATTGCTCCATTTCGCTCCTTTCATGCCAAAATCCTATAAAACCTGTAAAGACTCAAAAACATCCTAGAAAACACATCAAAAGACTCTAAAAGACTCCTTATATCATGGTTAAAAACCACAAAAACCATGATATATCAACTCCCCCAGACTTAGCCTTTGCTTGCCCACAAGCAAAACATAAGCTTAGACCTGTGAAAGAGGTTTGAAAACAGGGAACTCACTCAATTGCATAATGATTCTTATTTGCACTCTTCATTTACCTGACTCAAGAACTTACTTCTTATACTCAACCATGATAAGCATCAACATTCCTTACTCAAATCCCACAATCCTTTGGAATCTCTGAAATCTCCATTGTCATCTCATTAGTCAATATTAAAGCAAATACAGGTGAGTTCTTACCTTGGGTGTATCGAACAGTGGCATATGGACTCTCTTCAGGCCAAGACATTCTTCTTACATCTCCTTTCCTCTCCCTTTTCTCACTTCCATTATTATTTTTTTTTCTTTTCTTATATATTTTTTTCTGAATCAAAGGTGGAAGCGAATACCGGGGTCATCGGTAATTTACCTACCCCTCACTTCCAAGCTTTGTGTGATCATTTGACTCAAGAGTAGAATAATGAGGTCACTGGTAATTTACCTACCTCTCTAAACTGATCAAAATCATCTCATCTTTTATTCTTCTTTTTTTTTAGAGCACTGAAGGGAAGAGAGAGGGGAGACATACTTTGAAAAATTGCACTGTCTTGTATGGCCTGAAGAAGAAGTCTAGTCCACTGATTTCCAACCCCAAAGTAAGCGATTAAGTCCGGTTAAAATCCTGATAAAAGTTGAGACAACGTTAGATCAATCAGATATCCATTGAATAAGGGCTTTCAGGATTGTTGATAAGGCTCATAGTCTTTCTAAGCTTCAGTTCTGAGATCAAGCATAAACAAGTAATCATTAGAGTGTTAGCCAAATAAGAGAAATCATTAGTCAAGATCATAATTCCCAAAGATAAAAAGAAAATTTTTGAAAAATTTGACTCAAACTTTATGGTTTTGACTGACACAACTGAAACTCAAAAACAGAAACATAGTTAGTACTAACCTCCCCCAGACTTAAACAACACTGTCCCCAGTGTTATCAAGTAAGAGGAAAGCAAAAGAGAAAAATAAAAATAAAAATAAAATAAATAAAAATCAAAATCAAAAGAAAAAGAAAAACCTACCAGTGGGTTGCCTCCCACTAAGCGCTTGTTTTCAGTCATTAGCTTGACTGTGTTGGGGCTCAGGCATCCGGTGGATCAGAACATGGCATTGAAGTCCTCTTCATCCAAGGTGGTGTATAAGCTTTAGGTGCATGAGGCTTGCCAAGGATGTGTGGAACAGGACTAGGGCGGGATTTAGGGATGGATTTAGTTCTTTTAAGCCCTGCAAAATCATCAATAGAAGAAACAAGCGCTCTACGATAATCTCGTGGCTTGGTTAATTGCAAAACAGTTTTTATCTCTTTGAAATTCTTGTTGATGATAGAACGAGGATTAGGTGCAGAAGAGGTGTACCTTGGCCTTACCTGAGGACTCTGCAGTGTGGAGTGGGAAACTTTCTGTTTGGGAACAGCTTTCTGGCTTGAAACATCAGTTGTGTACAAGTTCAGTCTCGGAGGTGGAGGGGTGTCGATCGATGCTGATGGAGTGTCGATCGACACTGAGCCTGTTGCTCGTGTAGAAGAAACTTTTTCAACAGAAAAAGTCTGTCCATCAATGGTAGGAGCTCTCCTCAGCTTATCCATCTCAAAATTCATACTCAAACCATCCACAGTCAGTGCTATTTGCCCTTTCTGCACATCTATGATTGCACCAGCTGTAGCCAAGAAAGATCTTCCTAAGATGAGAGGATCTTTAGGCTCTGTATCATACTTCAGCACCACACAGTCAGTGGGAATCATGAAGTTGCCAACCTTAACTGGAATATCCTCTATAACACCTTCAGGAATTCTTCGGGATCGATCAGCCAGGATAAGAGAAATCTGAGTTGGCTTGAATTCTGTCATCCCAAGTCTCACAGCAACAGAATGTGGCATCAAGTTGATGCTAGAGCCAAGATCACAAAGTGAGTGTGCAAACCTTCCTGTGGAGATAGAGCAATCAAGTACAAAGCTTCCAGGATCTGGTAACTTCTCTGCAGTCTTACATTGAATGATTGCACTCACTTTCTTAGAGACAACCACCTCCTGCTTCTTCTCCTTCTTCCTCTGAACAGGCTGGTTCAACAGAATTGCACTGACATCCTTAGTAAGCAGTGCTCCTTCCTCAGGGCTCAAACCATTTGATACCATTCTCTTGACATAGCGCCTAAGTGGTGGTGAAAGCTTTACTGCATCAATTAAAGGCATCTCAATCATCACCTTGTCCATCATAGCCTTGCATCTAGCTTCCTCCATCTTCTGCTTGGACTTTCTTGGCTTGGGAAAAGGAACCTTAGGCTTGTAGACCCTTTCAACTGTTGGAACCTGAGATTTCGCAGCTTTTGGTTCCGTCTGAGATGAGTGTCGATCGATGCCTACTTGTTGGTGTCGATCGATGCCATCATCTGAAACCGAGAGATTTGCCGATTTTTCACCCAGTTCAGCAGAAGCAATTTCACCATCATCTTCATCTCGCACTGATATGGCATTGCAAGCATGTCTGGGGTTTGACTCAGTTCTTGCTGGAAGATAATTCTCTTGCCTTTTTACAGACCCAGCAGTCTGTGCAACTTGAACCTCTAGCTTCTTAACATGAACATTCAATGCCTCTATCTTCCCATTCAGCTCAGTGTAGACATTGTCAATCTTTCCATTGAATGTAACTGTCAAATTCTCTTGTCCTTGCAAAAGCTGCTCAAGCATGGCTTCCATTCTACTCTCAGAAGAAGTCTTAGGAGGGGGAGACTGATAAGATGAGTTCCCATAGGTCCTTGTATAGCCATTGTTCTGTTGTTGCTGCTGATACTCTGGCTTGGAAGTGTAGCCTGAAGAGTTCCCACTGTAAGGCCTATTACCTTGCTGAGTTCCAAACCGCTGTCCCTGATTCCCATACACATAGTTCACATCTTCCTCTTGGTGTCCTTGATCAGGTTCTGGCTCATATGTCTCAATCTCAGCAGCAAAATGAACAGATTTCTTACCCATAAGGAGATTATGCACTGAATCCAGCTTAGCATTAACAGAAGCTAACTGGTTTGAATCAAATCCTCCATGCAATCTCTTCCTTTCAGCATCTGCTCCCTTAGTGCTATTGCTAGAAGCCAAGTTCTCAATCAATAATTCAGCATCTTCTGGCATTCTTGTCTTGAAGTTTCCATGACTTGCGGCATCCAAAGCTAACTGATACTTCCAGTCACACCCTCTAAAGAAGATACTCAGCAATTGAACTCTTGAGAAACCATGGTGTGGACAATCCCTCTGATAAGCTTTAAATCTCACCCAAGCTGCCTTGAAAGCTTCATCTGGTTTTTGCTTGAAAGTGGATAGCTTAACTCTCAACTCATCTGACATTGCATCATCATAGAAATGGTTGAGGAAAGCCACTTTGACTTGTTGCCAAGATGTCAAAGATCCAGCTGGCAACTGCTTCAACCACTGAGATGCCTCTCCTGCAAGTGAGTATGGGAAGAGCTTGCAGAATATGAAGTCCTCAGATACCCCATTAGCTTTGATGCTAGTCACCAGATCTTCAAAATGCTCAATGTGGTCCAAAGGCTTCTCATTGGGCAAAGCAGAGAAAGGTCTCTGCCCAACTAGTTGAAAGTACGCAGGTTTCAACTCAAAATCATTCCTCTGAAAAGGGGGAGGAACAATAGCAGACCGGTTCTCATACACCAGATCAGCCCGATTGTAGTCAGCAATAGTCCTGATCAGATCTCGGTTGTTCTCCTGTCTTCGAACTGGGTTCTGTACGTGGTTGGCAGCTCCACGCACGTCTGCAGGTAGGTGTCGATCGATGCCACCTGGTTGGTGTCGATCGGCACCAAGGTTTGGATCATCAACGGCAACAGCTTGCTGGTTCACGACAGCCTGCTCAATGACAACATGTTCGGCAATCACATTGCCTTCAGCATCAATCTTTTGGCCGTGCTCATTGCGCAAGTGGCCCTCTTGATCCCTCAAATCACCAGCTTCATCACGCATCAGAATGATCGTATTAACCATCTTCAGAGACTTAGCTGCTTTTCTGTTCTCACGCTCAAGTTTTCCCAACTCTTTGTTCGACAGATTCACAGTAGGACCAGATTTGTTGCTCCTTGTGTGAGGTCTATGAGGCATACACCTGAAACACCAAAGAGAGAAGAAAACAAAAGCGTGTTAGTTTAAAAATAAAAAGAAAAATTTAGACAAAATTAAAAACTCAAATCTAATGGTAGATCAGAGAGTCCCCGGCAACGGCGCCAAAATTTGATACGCTCAAATTAAACCCTAGAGCTACTCTCTCAAACAAGAGATCAGTTGCAGTACTTAGGGGTCGAATCCACAGAGACTCAAGATAAAACACAATAGATTGTAGAGTTTTGTAAATTACGCTAAACAAGTTAATTTGAATTAAAATAAAAGCAATGCAAATAATTAAATTAAAGTGTTGTAAATTCAGAAATCAAAAGAGTTAAGCCTAGGGAATTTCTCAGGAAATTATGAAATATTAAATCAGATAAATTAATTAAGGTTCAAGTAATAAAGATCAGATCTAGAACTCTAAACTTTTGGTAAATTAAATCAGTTCTCACTGCAAATAATATCTAAATTTAAAACCAGAAAATCCAAATCTCTTTGTAAAATTCTAAGTAATAAATCAGCTTTAAAAACAGGTTTAGATAAGTTCACAGAATTATTAATTCAAATCTCTTTGTAAGAAACAATTCTGCTCATCAATGGTTTAATCAGGAAAACAATTATATTCTCATATCAATTTATTTCCCTAAGATAACAATTCTAGGTGATCAATCAAGAATTATTGTGAAGAACAACCAAGGATGAAGATCATAAAAGATTAAGAACCCTAAAAATCTCAGATCTAATAAATCATAAAAACCCTATGAAAAACCCTAAACCTAACAAGCAAATTACTCAGACATGTTAGATAAAGAACAAATCATCATTCTGAATAATAAGCAATTGAAATTAAAAGAGTAAAGGGAGTTCAAGAAATTCTTCTCTCAAAGCAGATCTCTCTCTCTCCAAAGCTCTCAAAATCTCTCAGGGTTGCAGGAAAAATAAAAATTGCTAGAATGAAACTTCAGGGTTTGGAAAACCTAAAAACTATATATATAGGTCCTAAAACACGTCAGGGACTTGTGTTGCAAATATGGAAACTTTGGGGCAGATTTGTAAAACTTCCAAATTTGGGTCTTGAGTCGGCAGAGAGGGGTGTCGATCGATGCTCTATAGGTGTCGATCGATGCCCACTTGTTTTGATCCGAGATTTATGCTCCAAAACGATCCAAATTGCTCCATTTTGCTCCTTTCATGCCAAAATCCTAGAAAACCTTTAAAGACTCAAAAACATCCTAGAAAACACATCAAAAGACTCTAAAAGACTCCTTATATCATGGTTAAAAACCACAAAAACCATGATATATCACACCACTCGGCTTCTGCGTAGTCTCCCACTTCCTCTTGGTTCCCTGAGCATGCCTACCGCCCCTGCTGGAACCACCCTACTGCTGAGCCTTACCAGGCTGAACTGTTGGAGTAACCGTCATTGACTGTGCTCGGATATCCTCCTCAATCTCTGCCGCTGTCTCAACCAGCTCTGCACGCGTAGCATAAGATCTCCCTCTACAATGAACTCTCAAATCATCACGTAGAGCCCTCATAAACCTCCTGACCTGAGCCTCCTCAGGCTCCATAGCCCGACCCCCATAGCACAGAAGTCGACTGAACTCCAAGTCCAGCTCCCGCACTGACCGTGTCCCCTGAGACAACTGAAGGAACTGCACCTCCAAACGATCCAATGCCTCTCTAGGAAAATACTTGCGGTTGAACTCCAAAACGAAGTCAGCCCAAGTCATCTCCCGCTGCACCCTCCTAGCAGCCACATATCTCCACCACAACTCAGCATCACCACTCAAAAAGTAGACCCCTATGTCCACCCAGAACTCCTCAGGACATCTCAGAGTGTGGAAGTTACGTTCCACTCTCGTCCTCCACGCATCCGCAGCAGTAGGATCTACACCTCCTGAGAACTGCTCAGTGCGCAACCGACCCATCTCTGGCAACATGCTGAGATAACGAGCATGGACTCCCACATCCGCAGCCACTGGCTGCCGCTCCTCCGCCACAACTGGTGGCACTACTTGAGCCCGAGCCGGCACCACTGGTGGTAACCGCTCTAACACCTGTGCTAGCAAAGCTGCAATGTCAGCACCAGGGACTCCACCCGCTGGGGCTCCCACACCCAGGACCCTAGCATCACCGACCACTGGAGCATCAACACCGCCCCCTCCGGCCACACTCACTGAATCCCCCGGAACTCCCTGCGACTCGCCAACACCCTCAGCTGTCACACTCTGGTCCTCGGTCTCACTAACCACTGGGGCTCTGCCCCTACCACGACCACGTCCGCGACCACGTCCGTGTCCACGACCACGACCAGCAACAGCATCCTCTCTAACCATCTGCACTACCATGAACAGAAGGCTAAGCACACAATTTCTAATTAACACAGAAATAAAACTCACCGTGGAATCACAAGTAGGCTCGAAGAGGATGTTCTAGGACTCCATGCCACACACAATTGACTAACTCACATAACCAATCAAGACATGCAATCCCAAACATCTACAACACAAAACCTAGTCAACCCAAACCTATAACCGTAAGGGCTCTGATACCAAAATGAAACGACCGACCTTTTTTTTTAATAAATAATAAATAATAAATATAGTAATATAAACTACAGCTAGTGGTCCCATACCCACTAGCCACCTAACCACAAACACATTCAACGGCAGAAAATAACATACCAATAAATATCCAATAAATATCCAAAGAATAAATAATATCCAGTACTGATTCCAAACAGCATAAATCAAATAACCAGCAGTCCTATCAATGCTCTAAGACCCAACTCTAGCAACCTAACAATGACAGGTAACCAATCAATCGAGTCCCTAGAACATCCTCCTCTTCATTGCCCGGATTCCACGATCACACTTTGCCTTTACCTGCACCACAAACACAAATTGAGATGCGTAAGTATTATCACAAATAATTAGTGAGGCCGTCCTCCCATCTACTAGGTTATACACACAAGCATTTGAGACTCTCATAATCAAACAACAAGCAAACACACAACAATGCATCAAACCAGGTAAACGAGTCACGGATATAAGCTAGTGTCGACCGATGCTACATCGGTGCCGATCGATGCTCCTTGACCTGGTGCCGATCGATGCCACAATATGGCGCCGATCGATGCCTCACAAGAAGGTGCCGACCGATGCCACAAGGTGCCGATCGATGCTCCTTCTGCAACCACGAACGGTGCGACGAAAAACATGAAATTCCAAATCTAATCACTCCCATTTCATCCCCAAGCTCGCCCAGATGATATGCAAACCTGTAGGAAACTCAAGAACAACACACCCAAGCAAGCAAACAACAATAACCATAAGCAAATCACCCAATTACAAGAAATCTCCTCAGATCAACCATGGTCAAGCACTCACCTTTTTTTGAAGGAGATTCTGACCAACAAGAACAAAACCAACACTCCCACAGCAAGATCTCTCCCACAAAGCCTTGAAATCTCACAGAAACTCCCAGGAATTCAAGAACAAAGTTTTTCTCCTCTTTCTCTCTGCTTCTTGTCAAAAACGGCCAAAAAGAAGAGAAAACTCGAGTTCCTTCTTTTTAAAACCCGATTCTAGGGTTTTCTAAACCAACCACGCAAACCGGACAATTTAAAATCGAACCGGCCAAACCGGCCTCGAACAGTGTCGATCGATGCCACATTCAGTGGTGTCGATCGACGCCCTCGCCAAAATACCAAGAAAACAGTTTGCGGGTGTTACAAGTTGCAGCAAGGTTGATATATTAATCTCTGGATCAGTTGCATGGAAAGTAGAAAGCTGGGAACGTTTGCCTGATTCCAAACAGATTGTGACGATGGGCATATAAACAAAGCGTTTTAGTAATAATGTTATTATTCAATTTTTAACCAAAAAATGATCATATTCCAAGATTTAGAATGGGTTAATGAGTTTTAGAATGAAAGTAAAATTTTAATGCATGGTGGAGTAGAAAAACAATTTATGTAATTGTATTTATAAAAATCTAAAAATAAAATAAAATTGAAGTGAAACAATAGTTTCTAGGAAACATAAAAGATTTATTATTTATTTTCAGTTTCAAAAAAAGTAATATCAACTTAAAAGTTTTGAACTAAAACAAATTTATTGTAAGGGTTACACTTTTTTTTTGAAAAACTATGAAAAATAATTTTAAAAAAATAATTCATCTATAAAAAGAAAATAAATGGTCACAATATAAATTAAAAATATATGTAAGCCGTTACAAAAAGTGACATATGATTTGTGTAGCATATCATAGAAGATATATTATCAACTGGAGATACAATTTTATAACATGATAAAAATTAAAATATAAAACAAGTTTAAGATATCATCAATTTTATCAAATGCTTTTAACCCAAAACATTGGCAGAAACAACATATTTAAAGTACACTATATTTTTTTGAGAAGATGAAGTTAAGGTTACATCAAAAAATTTACATTTGAAAATAACATATAAGGTTTTAGAAAAATATGTAATTTGGATTAGTGAATGAATATTCATTGGTAGGTTTAACCATTTTACCATCTAAGCATTTCTGACTTGGTCGGAAATTTTATAATGACAGGTGATGCACATGGACAAACCCCGTTGTAGCGACATAGCACTAAAACTATTCATAAACCTTTGTATATTTGCATTTAATGTGGGATATCGATATGTTTAAATGAACTCTATAATTAGGTCAATGGTCGACATTATATTCGACATTAGAACTTAATAAAAAATGTTTTCATGGATATGAATATGGAATGAACTATTTTAAGGATAAAATGTCAGAAAATTGTTGATCATATTGTTTACTCTTCCAGTGAGGTTCTTAAGTTATTTTTGTTATCACGTGAAATATTGTTGATTTGCCACGAAAACATTATTGTGACACTAGACAATATGTGTTATATAAATATTAGTAAAATAAGTATGACGTTTATATAGATTTATCTTTTAATTTTCAAATAATTATATTTATATTCAATGATTCTTATTGATAAAAAAAATGAAACTAAAATTCGACGCAATTAGATATAATCTCAAAACTTTGTATGATTATATTTGAACTCAAGAATTTATATTGATAGAAAATATTTTAAATTAAAATCTCGTGCGGGTACAAATTCCAGTCTATGTATATAAAGTTAACTTTTCTCTCTTATCCTTCATCCACATCAGCATTCACCTAAACAATGATATATTTTTCTTTTTATATTAAAAATACTATTTTATTGCATATTTATTACTTATAATTAATAATAGTAAAAAATCTATTAAAAGCAAACTATGTAAAATGAATTAAATTTTAAAATAGTGAAAACAATAATATAAATTTGGTTTGGGTTTACAAATGAGGTTATTAGGGTTTAGATTTTACAATTAGAATGAAATTAATGCCGGTTTGGGTTTACAAATGAGGTGGTTAGGGCTTAGATTTTACAATTAAAACAAAGTTATATGTCGGTTTGAGTTTACAAATGAGGTGGTTAGGGTTTAGATTCTACAATTAGAATGAAATTCTATCTCGGTTTGGTTTATAAAAGAACAGTTTATAATTTTTATTTTATAATGATGTATATAAATTTTATTTTCTTACTTTATAAGGGGGTGAATGAAGAGGTGAACCTAAGTATTGTCCGTGAGAAATTCTATTATAGCAGGTGATGCACTTGAACAACCCTGTTGTAGCGATATAACACTAAAAATGTTCATGAAATTTTGTATATTTACATTTAACATGGGATATCAATATTTTTTAAATGATTTCTATAATTAGGCCAACAATCGACATTCGACGTTAGAACTTTTAAAAAGATGTTTTCATGGGACATGAATATGAAATGAACTATTTCGGAATAAAATGTTAGAAGTTTGTTGAAAATATTGTTTACTCTTCTAATGACATTCTTAATTCATTTATTTTTTTATCAAACAAACGCTTTCATTTAAGCTGAATCCTCAAAAAGAGGTGAGTTCTTACAATAAGAGTTAACATAAGCAAATCAACATAAAGACAAGAACTCCACGAACTTATCAATAGGATTTTCAATTTGAACAATATTAATTTACAATATTTGAGAAGTCTATTGGAACCAATGCGGATTAATCTTTAAAGTCAGGCTATGATTTCGAGACGAGTTTTGTTGTATCATAGACAAGGATATGATTTCGATCTCACGTATTGTTATCAGAGACGAGTTTTGTTGTAGTGTTGTGTAATTCATAACGGGAATGAAAAGATAGTATTACAATTTGTAAGAGCTAAATTTCCTGTTACTTTCTCCCTGTTTTGTTTAGTACATTGGTAACTCTAGGAGATAACTAAATTTAGTTCTCTCTTATGAAGTCATCATCATGTGTGTTTTTTTTTTTCTACAATGGAAGGATATAAATGGGTCCAAAAGTGGAGGGATCCCATTTGAGCCTTTAACTTCACACAAGAAGACTTCTGCTGGAACACGTATGCTTGCAAGTCACCATTACTCTTACCGAGTTATTGACTCACTTATTATTTAATTATTGCAATTAGACTTCATTACATTTGCGTACGCCAACTTTTTTAGAACCAATAATTTGTGACTTATATCTTAAGTATATGTACAAATCTTCTGCCAAATGTAGTAATCTGACCACGTTGGAAAAAAAAAACAATGTCAATGAATAATGATGTAGATTTTCTTGCGTTTACATTTATATATGGTTACATTAGCAGAAAATGTATTATTGCTTTACCAACCCAATTTCTAGAAATTCTAGACGCAAAAACATAGTACTATATTTTTACTTGTAAGTCATAACGGGTTAATACGAACAATCCCCACGGCATTTCCTAACACAAAGACTGCAAAGAAATCATACAATTATTGATATAAGGACAATTAAAACTGATCATATTATATTCTAAAAATAGTAGTTATATACTGTTATATTTTTTTGCCTTAAAAATCAATGGGGAGGTAGAATGAATGAGCCATGGCAGCTTTGAGAAGGATAAGTAAGCAACATGTAATTATGTAACTTTAAGTCATAGAATTGCCCAAAGGATAGATAAGTAACATGTATAACTAACTAAACTAACTAACCATGTAACCAACATAGTACAAATCTTTTTAACTTTGTAGTTTACTCTAATAAGAAATGAAAACTTAAACTGAAAAAAACATAAAGCAAAAAACGAATAAATTTTTAAGGTATATATATACAAGAAGATGTTACAAAAGTGATGTAACATTTGGTCATAGAATTGCAGTGTGAAGCATCCATCATACAACGATAAATCTTGAAGTTACACTTTCTTGCACATTTCCTCTTGCGTTATTAAGCTTATTTGCAGACTTTCTCCCCACTCCTTTTTGCCTATTTTGCTTCCCTCTCTCTCCTTTCTCTATCGCTCTTTCTCATATATATATACATGATATATCCATCCATATATAAATTGTCGAATGTAAAATCACGCTTTACTCGTTTCTCTACATCATCAACAACTCCTCAAGTCATCACTATTTAAAAAACGAAAAAGCAAGAAAGAAAGATTGATAAAGTTAAAATCAATTCGAATGCGATTTTGAGTAGGAAAGGAGTAAATAAAAAACCAACCAAGAAATTAAAGGTTTATAATGGATTCAAGAAAGTTTGAAGACGACGAAGATCGAAGCATTCGTTTGCAGGTTATTTTTTTCTCACATTAGTTTATGATGTTCTTTAGTTTATATATTTACATGAAAATTTTTAATCAAGCTTCTATATTTTCACGTAAAACTGATAACAAAATATTGTCCAATTTGAACTTTGGAATGATCAGAAAAAATCAGTTTGTTTAATAGTTTCAAGTGTTAACTATGTTTAAATTTACTCAAAAAATATTTAAATTACCCAACATTTTTGTATAGGTATCGGAACTTGAGAAATTAGAGGAAGCTATAGGCTCAAACGACACCGTATTCGATCTAAGAAGCAGCATTGAGAAAGGCGACAGCGGCGAAACCGCAGACGCAGCTTCCGTCTCATCCGCATTTGCGTTTCGTAGGAAATCAACAGTCCCGGCTCCTGAGAAGAAGCTAACGCTGTTCGCTCTACAACTCGCGATTCTCGAGAAAACCGCAACCGGAATCGGAACCCTAGGGTTTATCTGGGCCACGGTGGTTCTCCTCGGCGGCTTTGCGATCACGCTCGACGGTTCCGATTTTTGGTTCATCACCATCATCCTCCTTATCGAAGGTGCTAGAATCTTCAGCAGAAGCCACGAGCTCGAGTGGCAACACCAAGCCACGTGGACCGTCGCCGGCGTCGGAATCAGTAGCTTTCGTGCTCTCCGATCAAGCTCAGCGTCGCTTCTCAGGAAGCTAAAACGAATCAGGTTCAATTTTTTTGCATTAATCTACCTGGGCCTAGGCCCATATATCCCTCAGGCCCAGGCCCAGACCCCGGAACAGAGCATATGTTAAACGAATCGTTTGTGTCTGCAGTGGTTCGATCTTTAAGCCACGGTCGAGGGAAGCGACGACAAGAGACTGTGTCGTTAGAGAAACGACGTTGGAGACATGGAAGAACTCAGATGTACCTCTTCTTCCATACGCGAGATGGTTCTTCATCTCCAGTACAGTAAGTAAGCTTCTTTACTGGCTCCAGCTTCTCTCTGCAACGGCTTGTGTGGCTTTGGCTTCTTACAAGCTTGTTAGGCATAACTATGGAGATGTTCACAAAGGAGATACGGATAAGAGGAATAGACAGTCTGCTCTCAACATATTCTACGCGCTCGCTTTTGCTGAGGCGTTGTTGTTTCTTGCGGAGAAAGCTTACTGGGAGTGGCAAGTCAGTGTTTGTAATTTGCTTGAGAATGTGACTAGAGAGTGTGAGTTTGGTGTTACTGGTTTGGTTTCTATCAAGAGGTTTTTCTATGATTCGTATTCGAAGTGTGTCAATGGGAGTATATTTGATGGGTTGAAGATGGATATAGTGAGCTTTGGTATGGAGCTTTTGGACTCTAACTCGTGTGATGAACAGCTCATTGGAGTGAGGATTCTTAGGCAGTTTGCTGTGACTGAACGGTACTCGGAGGATACTCTTGAGAAGATTGGAATTAACTTTCCCGTTATCGAAAGGTTTGGTCTTTCCTATTCAAAATGTCATAGCAATGTATCAAGGAAGTGTTGCTAATTTTGTTTGATCTTACTAGGTTGGTGGAGATGTTAAACTGGAAAGATCTGCAAGAGGAAGAGATAAGGAGATCAGCTGCTGAGATACTATCGAAACTAGCTGGCAAAAAGCAAAACTCTTTAAGAGTCGCTGGGATCTCTGGAGCAATGGAATCGATTTCATCTTTATTAGAGAGCACGAGATCATCAGGTGAAGCTCCTGATGAGATTGGGGAGAAAAAAGTGTTCCACGACCATAATCTACATTATGATTTCTGGAGGTTCAACAATTTGGGACTTTTAATTCTGAAGAAACTAGCTAAAGATCATGACAACTGTGGAAAACTAGGCAACACGAGAGGTCTTCTCCCCAAGATAATTGATTTCACACACGCGGATGAAACTATGTTGAGGGATGAGAACGCTGACATCGCGAGGTCACGGGTGCTGACGCTGAAACGGTCGCTGCAGCTGGTGAAAATGTTAGCTAGCACAACAGGGAACACAGGGAAGTGCCTCCGGAAAGAGATCTCTGAGATTGTATTTACAGTTAGCAACGTGAGGGATGTACTGAGACACGGGGGGAGATACCCTAAGCTGCAGAAGCTTGGGATTGGGATCTTGACCAACCTTGCGCTTGAGGCTGAAGCTAGGGAGAGAATTGGTGGAACAGGTGGTGTTCTGAAAGAGCTGTTCAACATATTTTTAAAACGGGAAACGCATGGGGATGAGGGAAATGAGGGTTGTGTGAGGATTGCTGCAGGAGAAGCGATAGCAATGCTTGTGTTGGAGAGCAAGTGTAACTGCCTCCATGTTCTTAGGCTTGGGGTATTGGGAAGACTTGTGGAAGCACTTGAAGTTCCTTCAATCCGTGTAAACGCTGCAAGAGTGTTGAGAAACTTGTGCTTATACTCTGGGGATGACTGCTATCATGACCTGAAGTTCGTTAAAGAAGCAGCACCAACGGTTAGTTATTCTGTTATACAGATTTCGATTGAAATTTTTTACGCCCAACTAGAATCCAGTAACAAATCCGGAAACTTTTCTCTTTTTTTGTTGCAGGTGTTGAGGTCAATAACATCAGAAGACAACAAATTACAGGAAGTGATGGTGGGATTAGCAGCACAAGTGTTTAGATTCATGAGTTCGAAAGAATCGGGCTACGTTTTCATGGATTCAGGGATCAAGAGGCAGGAACTGGCGTACTCGTTAGTCTCGATTCTGAAAAAGAACGACAAGCCAGCGATTAAGGTTCCAAGAATCAGGAGGTTTGTGATCGAGCTGGTGATTTGGATGATGGAAGATGATGTTGAGAATAATGTAGCGGTGTTTAGAGATTTGGGTCTGAAGGAAGAGCTTGAGAAGGTTCTAGAAAATACAGCTGAGCTCGAGAACTTCGATGTTTTCTCTGGTACTGTTGGACTAAGCCGTCATAGCAGAACGGTACATTCACTAGCCGAGCTAGCCTTGAAAATTCTTGAGGATTTCTGAACCATACACAATATCATCCTGTAAAATATCTCAAAGCTCTGCATTTAGAGCTGCAAATATTATGATTCATTGTTTTGTAAAAAGAATGAATTACAATGTACAATCATGCAATGTATTCTTTAATTTATTGGTTTAAACTTTTAACTATGCGACAAAGGTCCACACAGCTACCTTTTCTCTCTGTGTCTCTATTGCTTTTCCGTGAAAGATGATATTTTTTATCTCTAGCTATTCGTTTCTTCTTCTGCGCAGAAGACAACAAATAAGCAGGAATGGTTTTGGCAGGACCAATGAAGCTTGGGATTTGATTCTTTGCCTAAAGTTAAAGACAAAGTAAAGAATTTAAAACATTGCTTACAGCTGAAGGAACTTTCTATTCCTAGGAACTGGATAAATATGACACATACAGAGATCTTTGTGATTATCCCAAGACAGAACCAGAGTAAAAGACCTGTCTGTTTATTACATTTTGTTGTCGGAGAATCTTGTAGGCATGGCTTCAGGAGGATCAAAGTCGGCAGCTTTCATGCTTCTGCTGCTGAATCTTGGTCTTTATTTCGTTGTCACCGTCATCGCTTCTTGGGCTGTTAATCACGGCATCGAGAGAACTCGCGAGTCCGGTAATTTTAACAAGTTCTCTTAGTTAATAATAATAACTCCAACATTTTTATAAATTGAAAATGTTCATCAATCTTTTTTTTTTGTAGCGTCGACGCTGTCTCTTCCGGCGAAGATCTTTCCGATATACTTCCCTGTCGGCAACATGGCGACTGGTTTTTTGTAATATTCACGTTGATCGCCGGCGTCGTCGGAATGGCCACATCACTCACCGGAATCATGAACGTTCTTCAGTGGGACTCTCCGAATCTTCACTCTGCCGCCGCTTCTTCTCTCATCTCTTGGTCTCTCACTCTCCTCGCCATGGGGTAAATAAAAACTTACTCAGCATCCGGTTTATTATTTAAATCAAACCGTGTTTTTATCCGGTTCAATTTAAAAAAATCAAATCTTAACCGGATATAATGTTTGGTACACCACCACAGATTGGCATGTAAAGAGATCAACATAGGCTGGACCGAAGCTAATCTAGTGAGCTTTTTTTACCCTCCTTTTTCTTTTGTTTAAGTGAATTTGCAAAATATAATTGTGTTTTGTCTTTGCAGAGAACTCTCGAAGTTTTGACAATAATTGTGAGTGCTACTCAGTTGGTGTGCACCGGAGCAATTCACGTTGGGGTTGGAGAAACTGTGGCTGGAGAAAGGCCTCACGTTGGAAGAGTTTGAGTTTCCAAAGATTATATATTATGCATTTGTTTAAGATGGTGTAATTGTGTGTTTGTGTTTTGTGTGTTGTTGATTGGTTTATTCTTTTGCTATTTTTATTTTATGTACCATGATTATGAATGTAATTACTATTATGTCAATCAAGTATAGAATGAAAGATGATAAATTAAATAATTTACAAACCACTTTTAGCTTTCATCTTAACAAAAAGATCACATCTTGGTATTTCACAAACCATATGTTTAGCTTTCAACTTACCTTTTTAGGGTTGCCACCAAAAAAGATCATATCATCATAGCTGAAGGAAGCAATTTTTTTTTTGTTTTAAACATAATTTTGATCACGGAGGTAAATTGGAATACATAGAACAATCTATGAATCTATTTAACAAAAAAAAAAAAAAAAAAAAAAAAAACAATCTATGAATCTATGTATTCATTTCAAGGAATAATTAATTTCCATTTTTAGAGTAGCTAGCACGAAATGACGCAAATGTATAATGTTCCCATTTTGTAGTTTTATATATATATTTTTAATTTTATACTCTACATATTAAAAGTTAAAAGAGAGGTTTTTCTTGTGATGTGTCTAAGAGAGTGTTATTGGTTCTATGATTTTAATGGATTTGGAAATCCAAACAAAAATCATATGTTATTCAATCATTGATTTTAAAATACTTTTCAAAATGATGTGTTATTGGTTATATGAATTACAAATACTTATTAAAATCTCATGTTATTCATTTAATGATTTGTTTTTGGATTTCAAAATCCACATTATGTTTTATATGAATTTGAATGGATTTAAAAGTGTAAAATAGAAGGATTCAAATCCAAGGATAAAACATGGTATTTCAAAATCCATGTGTTTTGATTTTTAGAATTTACAATTCCATATGGATTTAGAAATCACCTCTCTAATAATGCCTCCTAAAATTCATAATTTTGACGATTTATCTTGACTCTTGTGAAATGATGCATGTATATAGAATGTTGTCCATTTTTCTTCTGATTATCTTCTACAGAATATTTTATTATTATCGTTTCTATATTCTTATAAAGTTAAAATGTTTGCTGTTAATTCTCATAAGCTCTTTTTTTACTAGTTGGCAAAAAAAAAAAGCTCTTTTCTTACTTGTGATATGATGTGCCTTTAAAATTTATTCAAAATATTTTTTCTTGTGCAATATACATTAATTAAAACACTAAATCAAAAAATAATTTTATTTACATTTGTTACTAATGTTTATATTTTAAAGAGGCGAACAATACCGGATCAATCAATATCTCTATTATATTATTTAAGCAACCCTTTAAACAAATAACCCTACTCCATATAAGATATTACATAAAATGTCACTATATTTCAATACAAAATATAATAACAGAAAATAATTAATTTGTTGTAGCTAGAAAATGATTATCCAAAAATAAAGCAATTATTAATTTATTAGATTACAAAAAATCATTAATAAAATAATTTCGAAATTATTTTAATAAAATAATAAAACAGATTCTATTTATTGTTTCAGAAATCTTAGGAAACAATAACAAACTATTTAGAAAAATTATAAAACTTAAATTTATTTATAAAACTAAGATTAAATATTTACATATCTAAGTCATTTAATAATAAAAATATTTATTAAAATTAAGATACAACATTGTTTATATTTTAAAATATATCTATATACTTATTTAAGCTATGTTTTTAAAAATTTAACCAGTTCTGATGTGACATATTACGAAATGATATTATATTTTAATTATTCTAATAACTAACAAAAGAAAAGTTTAGATTTGTTTACAAAATAATAAAACTATATTTATTGTTTCATAAATCTTAAGAAATAAGAACAAACTATTTAATTCGCTAAAACTTAATTATTTATACACAATATTCATTATATAAACAATCTAAGTGTATAATGTTACATAACCTAATTATAATTTTCACCTATAAAATTAATATATAACATGTTCTACCAATAACTTCAATTTGTAAAATTGGTATATTAAGATCTCTAAACACGATCACATCAATTTGTAATACCAAATCACGGGTCAATACATGTTTTTTTGGGTTTTTTAAGCTTTACCGAATGTATAATTAACGAATTTGTTATTGCACCAAACCAAAATAGTAGTACCAACTACAGATCGAAATTAGAGTATGACCTTAAGTAAATTAAATGTATGATTTTATAAAATGTATAGAATTAATAAATTTTCTACTATTATTTTGTAACAAACAAATTGAAATTTACATAAATATTTTCTCACGCTGGTAACATTATTCTATAAAATATTAACATGTATTTATGAGTCGGGTAATAAAACGGGTAATGTGACGGGTAACAGACGCTCAAAAATAAATTAATATCCGATACACGATCATTATTTATGGATAATATAATTATTATACCCTTCACTCGACCCTAATGTTGTGTGTACCTTTTTTTGGGACCGATACGAACCAAAAAATGGGTCGAATACACGGTAGTAGTTTCCAAGTCTACCTATTAGTAGTTTAATATGAATCAAAACTCACCATATACAGTAAAACCTCTATTAATTAATAATGTCGGGACCATGAAAATCTATTAATTTATAGAGGTTTTAATTTATCGATAAATTAATAATTATTAATTTATAGGGAGATTCTCCTAATTTGGTAAAAGATTAAAAAAAAAATTGTTATAACTATAATTTTATAAAATCAATTACAAGGAAAGCAACAAGTATCATGTTTTAAAGATAACACTCAAATATTTTTATATAGTAAAAATATTAAAAATGAACTCTAATAAAAATTAATGTGTATATATATACATATATTTAGATAATTCTGTATAATTATTAATTTATATTATTGATGGGACCATATATTTACAAAGGATTTTCAAAAAATTATTATTTTATTATATTATCGAATAGTGTCCAAAATTACACTAGTCCCAACTTAGGACCGAAGAAATTTATTAATTTATAGAGATTATTAATTTAACAAGTATTAAATTATAGAGGTTCTACTGTAGTACTATATTATATAACATGTAAATGAATAATACAACATAAACATAATATTAACAAATAACAAAATTATCTAGTTATTATTATTATTACTCCAGATTAATCAATACTTTTATTCCAATTGATAAAGAGTTGTGGGATTGGCTTGATTGCACATCATCATTACACTCATACATCGCTGTCATCGTTTAAATTATTAGAGGATAATCATTGGTCATCCTATGAAAATGTGTTCTGAAATAATATTTTAACTACGTACTAACCTGCAGAATATCGCAGGCTGAATTTTTTTTGATAATAATTTGTAATAATTTATTTTGTTATTATGTTATTTATTATGGTTTGTGATTAAAATTTCAGTTTGGTTATATTATAATTTTTGTATTTTAATAATGTTTATTGAAAACTGTCAATAAAACATTTGAATGAAATGATTAAAGTCTATTATTTATTTTTCTTCCTCTCTCTCTGTATTTGAAACTGAGTAATTCAAACAAATAAAATAAAAATAGGGAAATAAAAAAAGAAAATAAACCCTAAACCCTAAAATAAAATAGGGTTTAGCTTTCAACTTACCTTTTGTGAGATAATTAATAGGCTAAAACATATCTTCAATTTTAATGCTAACAAATTATGTACCATAGTAATATATAAAAAATTGGTAGTTTAGATGTGCTACTGTTTGACCCAAGAAAATAGGTACCGTAATTTTCCCATTCGAATTAAAATTAAAAAAATATGGTAATTTTATAGTGGTTAGATCAGAGAAAGGTAGGTGAATATATAACAGAAAAATACATACTATATATATATATATATAATTTTACCAGTTTTTCTGGTACAAATATGATTTTATTTTATTTTACTAGTACTTTAGATTAAAGCCCTCTCTCGTAAGGTACTCCAGTAGATTATATAGTAAAACATCTATAAATTAATAATACTGGGACCAAGATATTTTATAAATTTATAGTGATATTAATTTATCTATAAATTAATAATAATTATTTTATAGTGTAAATTAATAATTATTAATTTATAGATATATTTTAATTGTTTAAATTTTTAAAATTATGAATTGAGACAATTTTAGCAAAATAAAATCAGAATTTTGGATATTGTAATTTTTATGGTATTGGAATCGAATTTGAAATATTTGAAAAATATTATTGAAAATAAATTACAAATACTATAGACAAATTCACTTATACACATGACATACATAAATTCAAATTTATGAATAAAAATATCAATTATTGTATTTTAATAGGCTATCAAACTATCAAAATATAAATGATGCATATTTTAGAAATTGAAAACTTTTAAACGTTTAAGCTATTTTTATGAAATGATACAGAATATTTTATATCATTATAGTTTAAAGATACAACATAACAATTGTAATATAAATACAAGGTTTAGGAGAAACATACTTTATTATATCAGTATATACATATATATATATATATTACATGATTATTAATTTATAATATTATTGGGACCATATTTCAAAAAATTTATTCTCTTATTATTTTATCGAATTTTGTTATTTTTTACATTAGCCCGACTTGGGACTAACAAAATTTATTAATTTATAGTGTTTATTAATTTATAGAGTATTAATTTATAGAAGTTTTACTGTATATTATGCATTTGATTGGGGTAACTGTGTGTTTGTGTTTTGTGTTTTGTGTTTTGTGTGTTGTTGATTGATTTATTCTTTTGCTATTTTTATTTTTATGTACCTTGATTATGATTGTAACAGATTGTTACTATTATGTGAAAAAAGCCAATCAAATAGAATGAAAGATGATAAGTTAAATAATTTACAAACCACTTTCAGCTTTCATCTTAACAAAAAGAGCACATCTTGGTAATTTACAAACCATGTTTAGCTTTCATCTTACCTTTTTTGGGTTGCCACCACCAGAAAATTTATCATCATAGCTGAAGGAAGCATTTTTTTTTTTTAAATAGAATTTTGATCACGGAGGTAAATTGGAATACATAGAACAATATATATTCATTTTAAGTAATAACTTTCATTTTTAGGAGTAGCTACTAGCTAGCACGAAATGACGCAAATATATAATGTTGCCCATTTTGTAGTTTTATAATATTTTAAAATTTTTATACTCTACATATTAAAAGAGAGGTTTTCCTTGTGATGTGCCTAAGAGGATTATTGGTTTGAGAGTTAAATAGATTTTTAATGACTTTAAAAGTTATGTAAAATATGTTGTTATTCAATCAAGACTTTTTAAAACTCTCTTTTGGTGTTATTAGTTGTGGATTTGTCAAAATTTATGTAAAGTCTTCATAAATCTAGTGTTATTGGATTAAGAGTTTTATCAAATCATTAAAAGTTTTATGTTATTGAAGTAAAACAAATAAATCTTGGATTGTTAATAAATTCAACTATTATGTTATTGGTTTTGGATTTTATATTATTTTCTTCATTAAAAAAGTCATATAAACACTCTCATCAAATAAAAAGATTTGTGAATCATAGTCCATGATTTTTTGTTGTTCTTTTGTAAAAAATTGAAGAAATAATGAATGTGGATCTTCCGGAGGATTCCTTCACCACCACCACCGAGGAGCAAGATCAATGAATCATCACGTCCAACTCCTTCACCACCACCACCGAGCAAGATCAATGAACCGTCACGTCTGATTCCTCCACCACCATCAAGAAAGAACCATGGCCTGTCATGTCTGATTCCTCCACCACCGAGCAAGAACCATGAACCGTCACGTATGATTCCTCCACAACCACCATCATCATCTCGTTAAGCTCATCAAACCGAGAACACATTATTTCTTAAATTGCAGATTCACTAATTGTAATATGTGAAAAAACCTGCAACATATATAATAATGAAAAAACATCTAGTTATAAAACATTTTTTTGACAAAATTATTAGTAAACAGAAGAATATTGTGAAAGATTTTTTGAAAAAGTCTGAAAGATTTTACGAGAAATTTTACAAGATTAGGAAAACAAATCAGCAAGATTTTAAAAATACTTTCTAAATAATCTTTTAGAATCCTTCATTTTATACTTTCTATGATTTTATTTGAAGTCATTAAAATTCTCTTTAAATCTCAAACCAATACTTCCTCCTAAAATTCATAATTTTACCGATTTATCTTGTGAAATGACGCATATGTATAGAATGTTTCCCATTTTTGTTCTGATTATCTTCTATATTTTTATAATGTTTTATGTTAATTCTCATAAGCTCTTTTTTACTTGTGATATGATGTGCCTTTATTCAAAAGAACTTTTCTTGTGCAATATTCATTAATTAAAACACTAAATCAAACAATAATATTGTATGCATTTGTTATTAATGTTATTTTAAAGAGGCGAACAGTAACATTATTATATATTATTATTATTATTATCTCAGATTACATTTTATTTAATTTTTTCTTATGAAACCTTCGAGAATCACCAAAACAATGGTTGACAAATTTCCAATAATTTCATTCCTCATGATAAAGAATTGTGGGATTGGCTTGATTGTTAGCACATCATCACTACACTCAGACACCGATGTCATCGTAGCAGTGACTCTAACGTTTAAACTATCATAGTCTTTGGATGCCAAATCTTTAAAGGAAATCTGATTAAAATATAGAGCATTTTCATATTCTTCTACGCAGGCTAGATATATATTATGAGAACGAAAATCAGTTGTGTTGTCCACAAATAACTTTAAGTGCTTCAACGTATCTGACATATTTTGAGACTCATAATTGATCAAAAATTTGATGACGCCAGAGAAATCTAATGCTGCAATTTCAGAAGTTGGTTTTAAAACCTCAAAACAAAGTGAAGATGAAAAATCTTCACTTGCTTTACATATGGAGTTGATCTCATCTCTTGTAATCATCGTACTAAATCTAGCATATGATGAGACAACAATAAGTAAAACCACTATATGAACCAATATAAATTTCTTTTTGACTGATGGAGCCATTTTTCTATTCCAAATGTTTTGAGAACTTTTGTGAGATAATTATATAGGCTGAAACATATCTTCAAATTTAATGCCAACAAATTATGTACCATAATAATATATACAAAATTGGTAGTTTGAATGTGCTACTGTTTGACCAAAGAAAATAGATATGGTAATTTTCCCATTTCAAAATAAAAATGATATGGTAATTTTCCCATTTCAAAATAAAAATGATATGGTAATTTGATAGTGGTTGATCAGAGAAAGGTAGGTACATAACCGAAAATACATAATCTATATAAAATTTTCACCAATTTTTCGGATACTGATATGATTTTTTTTTATTTTACTAGTACTTTAGATTAAAGCCCTTTCTCATAAGGCACTCCTGTATAATTAAGCCATAAATCTCCTTCAATGAGATTAGTCACAGTGAATTTTGTTGCTTCTTTTGGATCATTAACTGCTTTGTAACCTGGCCATGTGACCCTGTTACTAGTGTCTGCTCCAGGACCATAATTCTCAAATTCCTTGTAAACCAGAGTTGATAGACGTCTAGTATTGTTGTCCCAAGGCGCCCAACCTTGTGGATCAACGAGATCGTCTATAAAAGACTGCATAATTACTACTCTTGAGAAATCCTTCCATGGACGTCCTAGGAATGTTTTCACTGTTTTCTTGGTTGGAACAAGATCGGAACTCGCCGTTATACTACACTTTTGAAGCGAAAAGGCAGAGGTTTGGTTGCGTTGAGTTCGTCCTTGAGCCGTCAAGACGTTGAATTGACCGCTTAAAGGCTTCCGCGCCACTATCTGGCAGTTTTGGAATACCGCGGCAGCATTTTCCAAAGATGAAATCGATTGTTCCTGTAATATAACAGTCGCGATAAAATTGTCGATTTATATCGGCAAAAAGTGAGTCTTGGTAGCCGTCTATGCGACACCGATACATAACTGAGACGTCACCGGTCACGCGGAGTGCCACAGCTTGTTCTTTCTCCGGCCCAGCCGTGTTCCGGAAGCAAATGTCAACCGCCATAAATCCCTTGGCATTAGTGGCTGTAAAATTTATCAAAAAAGTTTCAGTTTCACTATGGTAATTATAAAAGAAAAGAAAAACAATATATATGTTCTTTCTAAAAGAGGAAACCGATATATATTACCAAAGGTTGCGGACTTCGTGATGGGGTATCCGTCCTTGAAGTTTAAGTTGCCAGTGAGAATGGTTTCGTTACTACCGTCGCCAATGAGCGTTAAGTTCGTTTTCAACTTCTCAATTTCAGTGTTCTCACTGTAAACGCCTTTTTTTACATATATGATAAACCTCCTATCGCTATTCTCAGGTGCTGCAGCGACTGCCTCGTTCACAGTCATGAATTTTCCGGACCCGTCCTTGGCTACCACAATGTCTGCCCTCATCTTGAGGACCTTAATTTAGTTATGTCATTTATTAAAAAACAGAAGAAACTTAATCAATAAGCAGTTAGAAAACCCAATAAAAAGAAAATGTTTTGTTTACGTTTTCTAGCCATGGAAAATAATTTTATTTCGGTGAGTGCATGTTGGTAAATTTGTATTGATGTGTATATTACGAAAATTCCCGTTCATATACATAAACAAAAGTATATTATTAATGCCTTTTAACAGAAAAAGTATATTATTAAAATGATCGTTTTTTCTTCTTTTTTTTTTAATAAAATTTTCGATCTAACAAATATCCAGTAAAATACACTAAAATTTTGTTAAAATTAAAAAAAGACTTGGAAAACTACTTAATTCTTTTTTAATCAAATAAAGACATTTGTACCCTCGTAATACTGTCATATAAATTAACAGCTATACCATTATTTGGTTTCATTAGTACGTATAATTGATCAGTAAGAAATTATTTTATCTAAATCTGGGATAGGTTTCGTTTTTTTTTTTGACAATACTAAAAGTTTTGCTTAGCTTTTCATGGTCATCTTAAAAATGTTAGAAAAAAAATTATAATCCATTGTCACATGAAAAAAAAAGTCAAAAACTATGGGTGTCCGCATAAAGCAACATATATAAATTGACAAATAAATAAGCGTAGTTTAATTTTCAAGGTATATATGATCGCAATATGATCAATATATATATTCACATAATAAGATATTTTGATAATGATGCCAAAAAGCATATCTTGGAGGAAAAAATATCATAGTAGACGACTATCTAGGCTATATATATGTTACATATATACAGTATAATATATTAACATGTATAACTAAATTCATATTATACAATTGTCTATACAATATTTCTTTAACTAAACATATAATTATGATATTTCCGGAATATTTAATTAAAAACTAGTGAATCTGAAAAGAAACCAAAATTTTTATAAGAACGAATATTTAATATAAAATCAATAAAAAAAAAAATATTTGTCTATAACTCTATATTGCTTTTTACCATGGAAATTTTACGTCTTAAGAGTTAAGAGTGAGAATAGTACAGAGAAAACAAGATGTTGATACATTTGTATGAATATGTGTTTTTGTTACCTCGGGAGTGGAATGTAGATTTTTTTGGTCAAGACTGGTAACCCATTTTGGGAAGTCATCTTTAATCTTCAATTCGACATCTCTCATTGTAGAAGAACTGACTACGAGAACGAGAGTGGACAATGTTATGAAAGTTGTAACCGTTGTTTGAATCTCCATTGTACGTAAGAGAATAGAAGAATTTAATTGTTTTCTCTCTTTAAGTAAGTTTTCTCTCTCTAACGTCTCTTCCCCAACTTCGCTCGAAGCTACTCTTACTTGGCTAAAGAATCCTTGTCCGGACAAGAATATGGCTTTGATTCTTCGTCTGGCCTATCAAGCAATAGTCTACTCTATATGGAAAGAAAGAAACTCTCGACTCCATAACGCCACCTCCATGTCAATACCAGCGCTAATCCTCGAAGTCAAAAGCGTCATACGGTGCCACTTGGATCCTCTATCACGAGCTCAAAGAATTTCCTCCCCGGCGGATTCCTTCCTCGATCTATGGTTTGGAATGTTTGATTAGTTATAAGTCATGTAACTCCTTTTAATTTACTTGATGTAGGTGTATCTCTTTTGGAGTCTGGAGACACTTTTATATAAAAGGGTTCCAACCCCCTTGGGATTAATTTAATGAAGGTATGTGTTAAAAAAAAAAAAAAAAAAAAAAAAGTTTGTTGAACATATGAGAATGAGAGAAAATCAAAAGTTAGAAATAATGAAATGTTATGAATTCATATCAACCAGGGTTTGGTTGTTTATATAAGAAAACAAAATGAAACATTATATTTTATTATAATTACCACTTCGGATCGTTCACATGCATACACACGCTTTCTAGTTGAGGTTTCTATTTATTTTCACAAATAATCAATTAATGTTTCACCAACCCTTTAATTTTCGTTCGAAACTTTGCAGTCCCCCCTCCATTTCGTTGCATGAAACAGAAACATCATTATCAAAAACATGTTTTTAAGGATACAAACGCCTTGACAAAAAAAAAAAGGATACAAACGTTTTGTTTTCTTTCATAATTAGAATTGTTGTATACATAAACACTGCAAACTGGTCTTTTAATTAATTAGGTCCATATCCTCTTGCATTATTTAGTTAATAATAGTAATAACTTAACTGCATAAAAAACAATGCAGGTTTCGTAAAGGGGAACTGAAACCTACACAGTCGATAAACTTTTAAAACATAAACCAAGTTCTGAATTTTTTTGAGACTTAAATCTTTTAGATTAAAAGTAAATTTCATGGGAATTTATATATCCGAAACTTAAATCGATATACAATATTTTTGGTTACCTACACATGAAAATTTGTTAAGAAACAAATTAATGTTGATCAAAATAGCATAAAAAAAAAAAAAAAATAGCATATATAATACCATATGGAACACTTGCACGTACACCTTGCATGCATGCATGAACGAAAAAGAAATAAATGCAATACAATATATATATATATATATATCAATATGTTTTTTTGTGTCTTACATATTAATTAATTTAAGTATAAAGTGTTACATATTATATGATAAAATTCATGCAAGTGCGCAATACTACGTAATTTCAGATGGGAAAATATGGTTAATTGTTTTTGGAGGTAATCTATTGGTTATTAAAAGGTCAATTGTTTTGATGAGAAGAGAGAGACAGATTATACCAATTCAAGGAGGAGCTTTGATAAAAGCTTCTTCTTCAATTCAAATTTATTCGGAACAACTTTCACAAGTTTTATCTATTACTATTCATTGTTTTTGTCTGCAATCAACCAATCACTCGTCTCTATCTGCAAATTGCAATAAACGTCATTTCTTAGCCTAGGTTACGTTTAGTTACAAATATGCTCTTATATCGTGTGAATCCTGATCTTTTTTGTTGTCAACTGTATATTATATGAAGCAAGCAATTATAAAAAAATATAAATATAATATAGATTAGAATTGTGGAATCAATCTTTTCTTTTGTAGATTATCCAGATATGTATTATATATACTATATTATAAGTATTTAATGTTAAGTGAATATGAACCATTTGAAATGAGACAATGGTCACATGTGAGAGAGCTTGATTGATTTTATAATGTTTGATGTTAACTCACATAAAGCTTTTCTCATCGTGTGATGCATTTTTTTTTTTAATTTTATCGGATGTCCCCGAACATCATCGTTATATTATGGCAAACTACATATTAGAATCATCTGCATATATATAATAATTTGCTTTACCAAAATAGATAATTTTTCAATGAAAAGCTCATCGTGTTCGATCTTCCAAATAAGCAGTTTTGTAATTTTATAATTGTTGTATCATATGCTTACAGTTAATATATTTTATAAAATACCATGTAATAAATGCTTTCATCCTGCATATTACCATCATCGTGTGATGCAATCTTATGTTACAAAATACAAACATAACACTGTTGTTTACAGATGCAGCTATTAATTTATGGTCCACAACACATAAACACAAGAATTAATAATTCTACTTATGAAGGTGTGTACACTTTAAGTACGTAATAGGTTTGGACCGTTTGGTGATGTGTCAGATGTTGTAGTTAAGCATTTGTGTGGCTTATTACGTCAAGATAATGACTTCTCTTTGTTTTAACTTGGTTTTCAAAAAAATAATTTTATCCAAGCGCATATTATTCCCAGCATAGAATTTTGATTCGGCCAGGAAAAAGTTCCGGTTCCATCTGACGACCAGTTCATAGCTGATCACGAGACGTCGTGACTTGCACATTTGTTGATATGAGAAAAAACAACTAAATAGATTTGAATACGAAATATGATCTGAGCAAGCTTTCGGTTTAAATCGATAAAAACAATGAAGAATGACGAACAGGATTCGTATTGATTTGATCTGTTTTCGTAGTCTCCATTACATGTGTCTTTTTTTTTACAAACTTTGAATATTTAAGCTAAACAACCTCCAACTTCTCTTGAATCTCCTCCTCCAATTTCGCCTATGATCTTGCCAACGACGTCCCGATCTCATCCTTGGTTGACTCAGCCTCTTAGTCGAATTCTCTTCCTGGGCCCGTGTTGGGCCCATTTACTGGTTTTGCATCCACTCCTTAAAGGGCTTTTCTTTGGGCCTTTAACTCGTCGAAACCCAACACCAACAATTGCCCCCAGCCTTTTAACCTAAACACGAAGGTTGAAAGGCGAATATCCACAGGATCTTTCGTCGTTTCGGTTTCGCGATCCTTCTTGGGGAGAACACAATGAATCTCGGCTTCCGAGATCTCTGTGATGATTACACTCTCTCTCCTAAGATCCAACGGTGGAGGCGAACAGTTTGGACGGCTTAGATCTGAAGAGAGGGATTCGTGTGATTTCAAAAACCAAAGCAATTATGACTTATAAGTCATTAGTCACACGTCTTGTCATAACCGCGCACTCATCCACTATTTCAAGGTAATCTTCCTCTCTTCTCCTCTGTTTAAGTGCTTCCGAGATTTTTTTTTTTTCAACTTCTCTACTCTTCGTCGTTTATCTCTTTCCGCCTAAGCTAGTTAACCTTGCGACTGCTTTTCTTTCTACTTTTATCCTTATGGCGCCTTACGAACTTTGGGGGAACCACATTCCCCCAATTACTTCCGTGAGAAACCTCACTGATCTCCGCCAGAAGCACGGAGTATCCCCGGATGTAGAGATGTTACTCTCTCCTGGCAACCCATACACACCGGAGACCGTCCCCCCGGACTACTGCTGCGCCTACACCACATACTTCCAGCGGGGCGGACTCGTGTTTCCCATCCCGAGGATCATCCAGCAGATCCTCCAACGCCTTCAAATGGCGTGTCTCCAGATGTGGCCGAACTTTGTACGACACGTCATGGGCCTCTACATTCGAGGCCGCAATATAGGGCTCGACCTCGGGGTTGATGATATCCTCCGGTTATACCAAATCAAACATAACTCGGGTTTTCCCATGACATTTTACACATGCCGCCGCCAGGGCCGAGAGATAATACAGGCGATCCCCGGGAAAGATGAATGGTGGAGAGAGAAGTATTTTTACTTCCGCGTTACCCCAGCCTTGGTGGGGAACTTCAACTTTGTCCGTCTCTCAACCCAATGGGTTGTTTGCATTGGTCTGAACGACCCTTAGTTACTCGTAGACCTTTAATGTTGTTGCTGTCGTCCGCTTATGTTTCCGGTCTAACGTGTCAAAGATTTTTTTTAATGTTACAGATTCCGGTGATCATCCAAATACCCCAGCGACTCAGGCGTTAACGGAGAGACTACGAGGAGGAGAGGTCAGGTGGAGTGCGTTCACTCGAGCCCAAATTATCTCCCTCAACATGTTCCTGCTCTGATCCCTATCGTCCCCGCTGTAAACCCGAACCTGCCACTCCTTGCCAATCAGCCTAGGAGCGAAGGCGCAGTTAATTCTCCCATCCGTAGAGGTAACAAGCTTTCCTTCAATAGTTGGTACTGTGAACACCCCCAAACTTGATTGAATTACGCGGGTTGCACCACTTTCACGTTGTCTTTGTTGTTTTCTTTTCTTTTTTTACTAAAACGAACATGACTATTTTTGTATTCGATCAGATATTTTGAGTTCATCTTCGACCTCCACCCCCTACTCATTATGGCCAGGAACCCAACACTCCGCGAGCTCAGAGAGTAGACACAATCATCCTGGAGAGTTGCGCCGGTGATGTCAATGCAGCATTGGCTTCCGCCCTCCGCGCTGTTCCGCCTGACCCAGCTCGGGTAGGCACTGAGGAGGTCAACCAGAACCCCACGACTCCAGCTGGACCTTCCGGTCCAACCAGGAAAGTCATGATCGTCAGCTTGCAGTCAACTCACGGTGAGCCGACCCCGCTACCGGAAAGAGCTTGCACAGACGCTCACTGGGCTCCTAAGGAGTGTAGCCGTGAGAGCCGAGGAAGCCGTCCCACATGAGGCCACCCTGAAGGCCCTGCTAAAGACTCTGCTGCTTCCGGGAACGGCTCCTAGTCGAGCCGTCCGTTCCACTAGAGGTTTACTCATTCTCGTGACTCTCCTGCGGTGGAAGACCACCTTGGGATGGCCACCCTCTTCCAGCATTTGAAGACTGCCAAATGTCAAGTCCCGCTGGTGAAGGACTTTGCCAAAAGGGAGGCCTATATCGAGGCGATGGCGTCTCATGCAAAGGTAAATCGAATCAAGGAACCCTTGTTCTGGTTGCTCCATAACCAGATTCGACCCTTTTCACTTTTTCTTTTTGGCTTCTAAAACAAGTGTTTTTTTTTCTTTGTTTGCAGTATGTGGCTGCTAATTATAAGTTGGTGGCGCTATATGAGCGGAGATTGAAGGATGTTCCGCAGACTGCTGAGCTGGAGAACACGACGAGGGTTGTCCACGAGCTTACGACAACGCTCAAAGCTGCTCAAGAGAGGGTGAACACCGCGAACAGCAGAGTTGCATCCCTGGAGGGTGAGGTTGCCTCCCTAAAGGACGTTCAAGACAAGTTACTCGCCGTCAAGGCCGACCTTACCTCCACCAAAGCTGCTCAAGTCAAAGCAACTGGCGACCGCAACCGGTGGTTGAAGGAAAAAGCAGCGGGGGTGGAGCGACAGCACACGAAAGCGATCCATCGTGCAGTTCATGATGCCAAGGAGCGGATGTCGCAAGATTACCGGGCGGTCCTGGACTCGATCAGGAGAAAATGGGAAAGGAAGACAGAGCATTCTGCGGTTGAAGGTGATCTCGTGGAGATTGAGTCCAACCTTCTCCTGATCAAACAGATCAGTGAAGGGAAGACATCGATCGAAGAAGAGCTGCAAATCCTCAGGACTCAGAGGGCGGCTCTTGCTGTTATATCTAATTCCTTAGCGGTATCGGACTTCTCGGTGAGAAAGCTCGACCTTCCGCAGAACTCGGAAGATTCGGTTGCACCTATGGAGGTCGATGCATGAACTGGGGGCCCACGCGGTTTGAACGAGCACGGGAGCAACGCAGGTGAGGTGGAGGACTTGGAAGCTGGGAAGGAAGGCGAGGACAACTGATCGCATTTTGGTAGCTTTTTTGGTTTTGTTTTTAGTATTTTTCTTGATTTGCCCGGGAGAGTTTCTTCCCGCGACTTAGAGATATTTGCCTGAGGAGGCCTTTAAACCTTTTGCTCATTTCGACTTGATTGGGAGGGTTTTAATCCAAGACTTAGAATTTATTTGCCTGAGGGGGCTTTTAAACCTTTTGTTAAGTTTAAATATTATTCCTTTACATTTGTCTTTCTACTCAGTCTGTTTCGAGATAGATCAGAGGGTATGTTCTGATTGTTAGATCCGAGAAGAACTGGGGTCCAAAGTTTCCCGTGAAGGAGTATGTCAGTTGTTTTTTTTTTTTTTGACAAGATAGTTTATAGATGTTCGAGTAGCAAGGTTCTATTAGGCTTGCGTGAGGTTGCTTTTTTAGAATCTAATAAGACCTCGCAGGGTTGACCCGGAATATGGGAGGCTCTAAGCTGAGAAAGTTAATAGTAGGACCTCGATGGGGGATGACGTGTCGCAAATTGTTTAGGGATGGAGTGAATGCATAGGGTGAGTGACAAAACTTAAATAGTTGGTGTGGTGGCTGCGCTCGTTGCAATCGAGCTGCCTACGTACCCCGTAAAGGGATCAAGCCAGATTGTAGTTCGGTTGTTGTCAATACTTACTGGAAGTATTTCTTCAAGTTCATGACGTTCCAGGGTCAAAGCTCAGCTTTCCTGTTGCTCTCATCTTTGAGGCGATAAACGCCATTGCAAACGACCTTGGTGATTCGGAAGGGGCCTTCCCACTTGGACCCCATTTTCCCAACGTTCTTCTCCTTCCTGTGATCGATCACTTTGCGGAGTACTCGATCTTTAATGACGAAACTTCGAGGTCGGACTTTTGAGATGTAGAAGTGAGCGATGGCGTTATGACAGTTTTGAGCTCGCACCAAGGCTTGCTCTCTTTTTTTGTCGATGACGGCGAGGTTATCGTACAATGCCGAGCGGTTCGCGTCCTCGTTTTTGGGACAGATGGCCCGGCGAATACTTCCTAAGGAAACTTCAGCCAGTATTATGGCCTTGATTCCATAGGCCAGAGAGAAAGCGGTTTCTTCGGTACTGCCGTGTGGTGTGGTTTGGGTGGCCCACAGGACCCCAGGAAGCTCGGCGTCCCATCCCGACTTCGCTGCGCCCAAGCGTCGCTTGAGGCTGTGCAAGATTAATTTGTTGGCCGCCTCGGCCTGACTGTTGCCCTGGGGGTAGCGAGTTTTTGGACCACGGATGATATTAAGTTGGTTCCGTTGTCCGTGACGATTTCGTAGGGGATGCCATGCCGGCATACTACGTTCTTCAACAGGAAATCCTTTACGTGCTCCCCGGTGATGGACTGGTAAGACTCGGCTTCGATCCAATTTGTAAAGTAGTCGGTCACGACCAGCAAGTTAGTTACGCGTCGTTGACACCTATCACATCTTTTGGCGTGTGTATCGCAGTCCGCGAGCATGGTTGGCCAAAAATACCCCTGCCGTTTTATCCAAAGGGCAAGTGATCGTCCCCCGGAGTGGTTTCCGCAAGGGCCCTCATGAGGTTCTTTCAAGATGCTCAGGATCTCCTCCCCGTGGACACACCTGAGGTATGGTCAGAAGAGGCACCGCTTATACAGCTCATATCCGATAATACAAAACCGCATGCTATGCACTTTTAAGCTTGCGCGCTTGCCAACGATATTTGGGAGCGGTTCCGTTTGCGATATACTCGCGTATTGGGATTCGCCGATCTTTGTATGATTATGCATCATGTTCATCTCCCGAGATATGCTCATCCACGAGCTCGTCATCTTGATCAGGTGCCTGCTTTGGTTTGACCTCATCCGGGCTTGTGTTGCCCTCGACCTTGTTGACACTCTGAGCTTTAACTGGAATAGCGATGTTGGGCTCGTCTATGCCCTCCACAGGGATGACCCATTTGACTGAGGGATCTGAGGTGGAGGCAAGAGCGGCCATGGCATCGGCCGCAGAGTTCTCTCCTCGAGAGATTTTGGTGAGTTCGAACAATGAAAACTGTCCAGCCAGTGACCGGACGATTCGAAGGTATGCGCCCATCCGTTCATTGTTAGTGTCATAGTTTCCGCGAAACTGGCTAGTGACGAGTTGTGAGTCGCTGAACGCGACGAGCTCCTTGACATCTACGCCTAGCGCTAGTCGGAGGCCAGCTATTAGGGCTTCGTACTCAGCTTCATTATTCGAGGCCGCGAATCCAAGTTGAAAAGACTGTTCCATGACTTTTTTGGTGGGAGAAATGAGTTGAATCCCGATCCTGCAGCCTTGTCTGGACGATGCTCCGTCCGCGTATAGCGATCATTTCTTGGTGCCCCCCTCCGTGCAATCGTTGCTCACAACGTGCTCGATTACAAAATTTACGAGGACTAGTGCTTTAGCACAGGTTCTATGTCGGTACTCGATGTCATACTCACTTAGTTATATGGTCCATTTGGCTAATCTTCCGGACTGGCTAGGACTGTGAAGGATCGAACGAATGGGTAGAGATGTCATCACCACAATTGTGTGTGACTGGAAATAAGGACGCAGCTTGCGGGACGACATCAAGACCGCTAGGGCTAATTTTTTCATGGTGGGGTACCGTGTTTCAGCGTCGACTAGAGTTTTACTAACATAGTAAATGGGGTTTTGCTCTCCTTCATGTTCTCGCACTAGTACTCCGCTTACTGCAAAGTCGAAAACAGCGATGTAGATGAATGAATGCTCCCGTCCGCTGGCTTTGAGAGAACGGGGGGCTCGGTAAGGAATTACTTTAGTTCGCGGAATGATTCTTCGCATTTTCCATCCCACTCGAATTTTCGGTTGCCCTTCAGCATCTGGTAAAACGGGAGGCAACGATCTGTGGACCGAGCGATGAAGCGGTTCAAGGAGGTTATTCGTCCCGTTAGCCTCTGCACCTCCCGGGTGGTTTTCGAGGAAGGTATCTTGAGGAAGGTTGCGATTTGTTTAGGATTGGCCTCGATCCCGCGTTTTGTGACCAGATATCCCAAGAATTCGCCGGACGCGACGCCAAACGTGCATTTGGTCGGATTAAGTTTCATCCCATACTGGTTAAATATCTTGAAACATTCTTTGAGCTGGGACACATGGTCCTGCTCGCGCGTGGATTTGATGAGCATGTCATCGATGTAGACCTCCATTGTCTTCCCGTGGTGGTCGGCGAACATCTTATTGACCAACCGCTGGTAGGTTGCTCTGGCGTTTTTAAGTCAGAAGGGCATTACTTTATAACAATTAGTGCCTCGATCGGTTACTTTATCAGGATCTGGTTGTACTCCGAGAAGGCGTCCATAAAGAACTGGATCTCGTGCCCGGCGGTTGCTTCGACCAGTCGGTCGATGTGAGGGAGAGGGTAGTTGTCCTTCGGACAGGCCTTGTTGAGATCTTTAAAATCAATGCAGATCAGCCACTTCCCGTTTTTCTTTTTGACCACGATGGGGTTGGCCAGCCATTCGGCGTATTGGACCTCTCGGATAGATCCTATCTTCAGGAGTCGGTCCACCTCATCGTTTACTGCTTTGGCCCTTTCGGGGCCGAGCTTGCGACTCTTTTGCTTTACTGGCTTATAGGTGGGGTCGACGTTGAGCTGATGCGAGGTCACGCTTATATCGATGCCTTTCATGTCCGAGGAGGACCAGACGAAGGTGTCGCGGTTCTGGATTAGGTCATTCCCAGTATTGGTGCTTAGGTCGGCTCCGACCCCGACGCACATATCGGGGTGGCCTTATGACCTACGAGCTGGCGAGCTTCGAGTTTGTTGCCAATCATTAATTGCTATTGAGCAAATTTCTTGATCAAGTTGTAACTGCCTCTGTAGCACTGTCTTGAGGTACGTTGGCTACTATAGATAGTTGCGATCCCTCCCCGAGACGGAAACTGAACGCATTGGTGGTACGTTGATGGAAAATATATATATAATACAAAATCGAATTTTAGATTCGAATTACCGATAAATATTATAGATGTTGTAAATAAAAATTACAGTAAAAACTTTTAATAATTATTTTATACCGCACATAGTGCAGGTGGTTACCTAGTATTTCTAGAAAACTGATGTAAATATTATTAAAAACTAATGACAAATAAACGAATTAGTGTCTAGAGCTCTGTAAGTGTGACAAATTAACATTTTGTGTGAGAATGCTTATCTTTTAATATATAAGAGATTACTAAGCTTATACTAATTTATTTTCAAATGACCTTTCAGAAAAGAAAAAAAAAAAAAAAAAAAAAGGAGATTAGTCTAGTTTTTGCAGTCGAAATGATAACTCTGATCTCTTTAGTCTAGCTAGGTTCGGGTTCCTACCAAATCTATATTAAGATTATAACATTCACAATTCACTACAAAAAAAGTGTGGTATTACATCATTTATTTTCTATTTTTGCATCAGTTTTAAGTGATGCAAAAATAATTTGCATCACTTTAATGAATGATTTATATTTTATTGATGCAAATAATTTGTATCAATTAAAATAAATATTTGCTTCAGTTATTAGAATTGATGTTCATTTACATCACTTCTAAAAATTGTTACAAGTCTTACATAATCTTTACTAAATTGATATCTAAATTGATATAAAATATTTGCATCATTTATCAGAAATAATGTTAAATATTTATATCATTTCAGAAAATTGATGTTGAAATCAATATTATAATAAATTATATAAAAATATTTTATTCTTTAATATAATATTTAATAATTTATATATAATCATATTTGTTTATATATTCATTTTATAATTTAGCTATATTATTTATACTGTATTTATGGGACCCACACAAAGTTGTTATCCGATTAAAATGTACGAGACTAAGAGCATCTTTACTCGAGTAACTGCTCATTCGTTACTCAAAAAACAAAAAAAAATTATTTTTTTTTACAAATTATTATTATTTATTTATTTTTTAAATCTGCTCCACTAAACAAGTGACACTTGTCTTGTTTGTTGAGAGTATCGATTTTCAAGTTACTCTGCCAAGTAACGTTTCTTCTATTTATTCTCTTCTCTCTCTTCATTCTATTATTTTTTAATAAGAGTATTGGCAAGAGAATCTGCCAGTAAAGATGGTCTAAGTGGAGAGATTATATAGGAGCAATATTGAGAACATTTTTCTGATACAGCCGATGTGGTTTAACAAACTCTAATCGGGTATTTGTTTTTTTCTTTTTCTTTTAATCCTGTTAATATATTAATTTGACATACAATTTTACTAGCATCATTTTTAAAATGATGTAAATTTTGGATCATTATTATAAATGATGTTAATATAAATTAATAAATACATCAGATATTAAGTGAAGTAAATTTATATATTTTGTGTCAGTATTCTGAAAGTGATGTAAATGATTTATATTTGCATCAATTATAGTGAAATGATTCAATAATAATATCGATTATTGTAACTGATGTAAAATTATAATTTTTGTATCAATTATTAAAAAGTAATTTAAAATAATATGACTTGGTTTTGTGATACTATTTAAGTGATACAATATGTCTGTTTTTTTGTAGTGATTACCCAACTCCTACGGTCCTACGGAGTGTGGTTTAAGTACATGTCCTTGATCATCTTGCAATAAAGACCTTGGCATAATGGTATACAGTATACTCCAACATCTCCAATGGTCAAAGTATAGCTGAATGTTTCCCCAAATCCATACCGAGCCCCGCAGCCTCGACACGGACTACCCGCACATCCTCATTCCCAACAAACCCAATGCGTTTGAGCCACTTCCCGCACAAGCCACCAATACATCAGGTTTACCACTCCATAGTGGATTGGCTTACCTTCTTGTCTCTATCCCGGTAACAGATTGGAATTTTTGTACTATTAACGGACACGGATGCGGTCCTATGTGGTATCTAGGTCTCCGACCCAGTTTCGAATAGCTTCCGAAATCCGAACTTGCATCTTTGAACATTTCTTCCACTGATTTCACCATTTAAGAGACCAATGCATATTAAGTTCTGTATAAATAATTTTTTTTAGACATAAAACTCATCTTTTTAGAAATTAAACAAAAACTAGTGTTAGTGTAGATAATTTTCGTGAAATCCACAGAAACTTTTTACTTTTATTGCTAAATACCAACATTTTGTTTTTGCTAGATTTGCATTTTGTACTTCCTTTTTGTAATATTCCGGTAACTAGTTTGCTCAAACATTTTATCTCATGTTACTTGGTCTACTTAAATTTTGTAATATAATTAAGTATATTTTTAAAATGGGACTGGTCCCATACATTCTACATCCATAACTTTAAAACTGAGCAATTATTTAAACACAAAATGATAAAATATGTTTAACATATAACAAAGTAGATGTAGATATTAAAAATGTTTTAATGCTTTTTTTTTTTGGAGAAATTAACAAAATTCATCCTGCAAAACCAGATCCGGTTAGTTTTGGTTATGAGTTGAAATGGTAACCGCAAGTTACCTGAGCACCAAGGATCAGTTTCATGGAAAGTACATTATAGGATTGTTTTTTTTTTTTTTTTTGGTCAGCATTGTTTCTTTATATATCGGTAGCTCCCACGAAAACGGTACACTTCAGCACTTCAGTCCAAGGAGAGCTTTGCACATGCAGCCGCTGTGGCGATTCCATGTTATCATGCTCCACTCATGGCCTGAGCGAGAGCATAACTGAATCAGGAACCGTACTATGACATAAGTTTTGAATAATTTTTACATCAGTTACAAACAGAGAAAAATTCGTTAAAATGATTGATTGATCATGTAAATTTAGTATTCTGATCATGTAAAATGATATATTTGGTTGATGCGAATACAACAAAAAGGGATCGATAATAATAATATTACATTACTGCTACATTCTTTGCTTCTACTAACTTAAGCATCAATCAAACGATTTGATTCACTAAACAGGATCTATATCTTCCTCCCACCAAAAAAAACACAAAGTCCTAATTCTGATCTGTTCTTTCACTTTATCAGATCCTTTGGAACAACATAAACAAACATACAACATAACAAACATGTCATCGATCCACCACCGGAACCACCATTCCAATGATGATTATCATAAGGAACCACAAAACTCCCACCTCCACCAACACCTGATCCACCTCTTGCAGTGATAATGTTATCAAAAAGGTTAAGATTAGACGGCCACCAAGACTTCATGTTCTTCAAGTAATGCCAAAAAAACACCTACAGCAACGATAACACCACCAAAACCCCACTTAAATCCTTAGTTTCTAACACAACAAACTTCAGCATCTTTCAGGCATGAATGCAATAAGACATGACACTATTGATCTCAATTTCAGACATGAGAATGAAGAAGATTGGTCTTACATGGTCAAAGCCGAGTTCATCATCTCTGCCAACAAAGTTTCTTCCCACCCTCACGCATAATTTCATAAGCAAGCTTATACTTCTCCAGAGACGAAGTCCCAAACTCTATGTACTTAGAAGCAGCCTCTCTCAAACTCCAAACCATCAAGGCCTTAAGATCCTGAGTACTCACTCCTGATTCCATATCACGCACAAACCCAAACTCCGCGTTCTTGGTCCATCGGTGCAGTATATACCGAGACGGGAGCTCTCTTATGTCCAAAAGATTAAACACTTTCAAGATATGCCTACAGAGAAGTCCTTCGTGCTCAAACATTTGACAGCTGCAACTCGAATTAAGATTCGACGCACTGAAAGTCACTGCGTGTTTCTCACTCTCATTCCCACATTTCCTCACCAGGAACCTACTGATTGCTCCTTCTTCGTATGTCTTTAAACAGAGGTAATTGTAAGACTGTACGAGTTCGCTCTGGAAGATTCTGAACACTGTTAGCGTGTAGAGTCTTCTGCATTGTTCTTCCACGGGTTCTTTTGTCTGCAGAAACGGCTGCAGGTTGTAAGAATTGAAATCCTCTTTTCTTTCCTCTTCCCTCCTCTGCTCGAGTGCTTGTTCATATCGAGAAATGAACTCTCTGATAGGCGTTAGAGCGTCAAGTGAAGCGCCAAAGAAGGACTCAGTAGTTCCATTTATTGGGATTCCAGCGAAAAAGCTTGCTCTTAGATACGCGGGAACCCAATTCTCACGCTGTTCATAGATCTCTCTGAGCCAAATATCGTCTCTAAGACCGTATTTGTTGATGAGAGCACTCCAAACTGAGTCAAACTCAACCGTTGTCTGAGTCTGGTATATACATTTCTCGTATTCATACTTGAACTCGCTTGGAAACGGTCTGAGATTTTCCTGCTCCTTTTCCCTAACTTGCCAAGCTGAGTACCGGTGATGTGCACCGGGGAAGACTTGGACCAAAGCTTGCTGTATAGGCAAATCTTGATCAGCTACAATGGATCTTGGACGACGACCAGACATGGCGCGAAGCCATGTCTGAAACAACCACAAGAAAGCCTCTTTAGATTCGTCAGCAAGCATAGCACAGCCAAGAAGCACAGGTTGCCTGTGATGGTTAAAACCGATGACAGTAGCAAACGGAACAGCGTAGTTCCCTTTTCGATATGAAGTATCGAAAACAACAGTATCACCAAACTGACTACAAGCGAATCTTGCTCTGCTATCCGCCCAAAAGATGCTCATACAGCTCCCATTACTGACATCCAACTCAACAGCGTAAAAGAATCCCATGTCCTCGGTTTGTCTAGACTGAAAATAGTCGAGAAGCAACGGATACCATTCTTTACCGATTCTGTTCTCTCGTGTTTTCTTGATGTGGTTGTTGCCGAAGTCGTTTAGTTCAATAAGATCAACAGAATCTAATCCTCCGGTTCCATCATCCGTTATCTTTTTCATACCGGCGTCATTCTTCTTCCCTGGTTCAAGGTCATGATTATGATCTTTATTGAGACGGTCAACGATCCAACCACCAGAGTCTTGTCTTTTGATCCTCATGTAAGCTCCACAACCCATTCTTGAAGGATGCTGAAACCCTTCTCTCGAACAAACAAACCGTCTCGATGTGATTGATCCATCGACTTTGGAACGGAACAACTGACCAATCCGAACTCTAAACCCAACAACTTCCGCATACGCCTGATAAAACTGACACGCTTCATTAGCCGAACCAAACTCCAACCCTGCATACGGCTCAGTACCAGTAACAGCCTTAGATTGGTGCATTTGATGATGATGATCATCACTCACTTCTCCTCCTTCACCACTACCGCCTTTAAAACGTTTGAAACCAACACCAGGGCAAGACCGTGGTTCTCTATCAGACTCATCAACAACTTTCATCTTAGGTCTATGTGGATTAACGGTTACACCTAGCTTAGTAGGAGCAGGAGCTCTGGAAGGACGCGGAGTCGTTTCCTCAACCTGAGTCTCACCTCCGAGCTCATGGTTATGCTCTTTCTGTATCTGGTCAAGAACCCATTTCCCTGTATCCCTTCTCTGCACGCGAATAAACGCGGTGCATCCAGTTCTAGAATTCAGCTGAAAACCTTCTTTAGAACACACAAACCTCCTAGACGAAACCGTACCATCAGTTCTTGATCTATACAACTGACCAGTCCTAACCTTAAAACCCGTTCGAATAGCGTAAGCGTTGTAGTACTCACGTGCTTCCTCAGCTGTCTCGAATTCTAAACCAACGTAAGGTTCAACTCCGGAGCCACCTTCTTCATCTTCACTTACACCGTTGTTGTGATGCAGAACCCGTAGAGGGTATGCTTTAGCAACCATGTTGTTGTCGTAACCGTTAAGCTCAGTATCTACACTGCAATTCACACAAAAGAGTTAAATCAAAATCCGAACCAATTCAACAGTAACAAAAACATTACAATTTCTAAGTATACACTCATCTAATTAGAGCCAACAGCAACACAAAGAACGAATACTATATACTAATAAAAGAAAGAACAAATCAGCCATAGCTTTCCCCCAGTATTACTTCTCCATTCTCGTCGAAGCGAACCAAAAGACCAACTAAATCGGTAACAGACGGAGATTGCGAGAGAGCTCCAAAACTCTCAGCTGGTCGGCGGTTGGAATTCACAAAGATGCTTCATTTCACGACCTTACACATTCTCTTTGCGCGGGAAATTGATTTGGTGGTAGGCACAGAATTTATTAGGGATTTCAGCGAAGACGATAGATAGATAGATATAGAGAGAGAGCTGGAGATAGAGATAGAGAGAGAGAGAAGATGAAGAAACAACAAAAAAAGCAATCTCCTTTTTTTAACTAAAGAGTAAAGACCAAATCTTATATTTGATGTCATAACATTATTGATGCTGTAATAAAAATTAATTATTAGTATATTCCATTATTTTATTACTCCCAAAGTCCAAACCTTTTTTTTTTCATCATCTTCTCTTCTGGATGAGTGAGATAACGAAAGATCCAAATAAAAATTGGGGATCGATCAAGAATCTAGGGTTCCGGTGAAAGGTTTCAACTTTTCATTTCTCCCGGAATAAAAAGTAAACCTTTTGTGTGGCTCTGCTTCGGAGATTGAATTCGAGTCTGCCCACAGAGTTTTTTTTGAGTTACGCAATCAGGGAAAAATTAGCGGATACGCCATGAGTAGAGGTCAGTCGTATTTGATCAGTCTCTTTAGAAACCGAACTCGGCAGAACACTAATACCCAGTTACGGAGTCTCAAAGTCGAGTCTCGGGACAGTGAATCCAATCCCAATGAGCCAAAATGCGCCGGAGGTGTAACATATACGGAGATGGCCAAAACTGTCTCTACGATCATGAGAGAGAGACAGAGATGGCAACAAACTCTGGTATCTGATTTCCCGTCTTTTAATTTCGCGGATCCTTTGTTTTTCCGGGAACTGTTGAAATCTCAGAACAATGTTCTGTTTTCTCTGTGGTTCTTTCGATGGTTGTGTTCGAACTACGATTACACACCTGATCTTGTTTCTTTAAATCTTCTCTTTGGTGCCCTTTTGGATGCAAAAGCCGTGAAAGCTGCTAAAAGTTTTCTCGATACCACTGGTTTTAGCCCTGAGCCCACTTTATTAGAGCAATACGTTAAGTGTCTTAGTGAAGATGGGTTGGTAGAGGAAGCTGTTGATGTGTATAATGTACTCAAAGAGACTGGGATTAGCCCTACGGTTGTGACCTGCAATGCTGTTTTATTAGGCTGCCTGAAAGCGAGGAAACTCCATCTTTTTTGGGAACTTCACAAGGGAATGATGGAATCTGAGGTTGATCTTAAGAGGATACGGTGTTTGATTCAAGCTTTGTGTGATGGTGGGGAGGTTTCAGAAGGCTATGAGCTTCTCAAGCAAGGTTTGAAACAAGGGCTTGATCCAGGACATGATGTGTATGCCAAGTTGATATCTGGCTTCTGTAAGATTGGGAACTATGCTTGTATGTCGGAGATTCTTCATACCATGATTGCGTGGAACCATTTCCCGAATATTTATACATACCAAGAGGTTATAAATGGGTTATGTAAGAATAAGAAGCAGGTTGAGGCTTTTTGTATATTCAAGAGTTTGAAAGAGAAAGGCTATGCACCTGACAGAGTCGTGTATACTACAATGATCCATGGATTATGTGAGAAGGGATGGTTAGGGAGCGCAAGGAAGCTGTGGTTTGAGATGATAAAAAAAGGGATGCAACCAAACGAGTTAACTTACACTGTGATGATACATGGGCACTTGAAAAGAGGCGAGTTTGTGCTTGCTGGAGAATTCTACAGTGAGATGCTCAGAAAGGGCTATAAAGAGACAACGGTAAGCTGCAATACGGTGATCACTGGTTTCTGCTCACATGGTAAATCAGACGAGGCATTTGAGTTTTTCAAGAAAATGTCTGAAACAGGGGTTGTACCCGATGCTATCACGTATAACGCTTTGATTCGGGGATTTTGCAAGGAAAATAAGGTTGAGAAAGGCTTGAAAGTATATAAGGAGCTTAAGGCCTTAGGTCTGGAGCTTTCTGGTGTGACATATGCTGCACTCATGAAAAATCTGAAGATGTCTGATTCTGTAGCAACTTCTTTAAATTTAGAGATTGTCTGAAAGAAACTAATTTTGTTGAAAGTGTTGTGCGACTCTAGAACTGTATCGTTAGATTGATTCATCAACAAAAAGGGTGAATTCCATTCTTTTGCAGATCTGTAATTTTTTGAGACCCCTTTTAGGAAATAAAACAAAAGCCGGTGACCGATGAGTCTATCTATCCATTACAAAGGTAACATACAAAAGCACAATCTTCAAAGAAGGCTAAATGTTATGGTCTTTATATATGGGACAAGTCATAAATCTGAACAACTCAGCGGTAACAAAGAGAAATAAAAGTTACATTACTACACTCATTAGAAAAAACAGCAGGTTCATGTTTAGACAAGCAGTAATGAAACTTGGACAACACAGAGTTAACTAAAAACTTCATTTGCAGGACTCGGGATCACCATGAGGCAAAAGAATGTTTAAAGTTTGAGGTTTTGCAAGCTATACATCTTTTGGATCTCCTCAATGATCAGCTCCTTCTCCTCTTCGAATTGATCATCTTCAGAGCCTAACAAGATTTCAATTAATGGAATGAGTCTAATTTGGAGGGTAATATTTATAAATACTGCTATCAGGTAGTTTGAACCATACCTTTACCAGGGGACAAATTGTGAAGAAGTTCGAGTAATTTCTCATGGTTTCTTGCCAAAATGATCTTCACCTCTTGTGGCTTATTAGGATTCGCAACAAAGATCTGTAAGCGCACAAATAGATGCGGTTAAAAGGGTTCAAATTCTGATAATAACTTCTACTCAGAGACCTATTAACAATTGTTACCAAATCAATTGCCCATTTTTAACAAAGAGATACGTTACCTTAAATATATGGAAGGCTGATATTTGAATATTTTTGCTCGAGTCCTACTCAGATGAACATGATTAGTTCATATGCAATTTACTTATTTGACAAAGTAACCGCCAAATAGGAAAGATGAACATAATAAACCGCTTACCTTCAAAAGTGTCATTATGACTTTCAGATAACGAACTTCTAAGATAAACTTCTTCATTATGTGTGAATTTGGAGTCTCCAAAAGGAAATCTGAGAGAAGCTGCACCAACCACGAAACTCCCATAGTTAACAACACTATTCAAGAGGTCATATATACACCAACATAAGAATTGTAGCGAAGAGAACCTTCAGTGATTGCCTTCTCGTCACATAATTTGAAGATGTCAAAAGTCTTTCATAAACATCAAAGAACTGAAATAACCATAAATAACCCGTCAGCTAAAGGTTATAGGATAACCAAGAGATACTTCTCATGTCGTCCAAACATGAAAAAGATGCTGAATCAAACCTCACTGTAATGAGAGGTGAGAAACTCGGAGACAACAGCTTCATGTTTTGTGAGAAGATCCTGCAAGAGAAGTAAAGGAAGTAATGTATATATAGACAAAACTCCAAAACAAGTCCAAGTCAATAATGTAGTTAAAAAATCACCTTGAATGTTGAAAATGCATCAGAAGCAACATCAAAGTTAGGCAACTCCACAAATTTGAAGAATAATTCAAAGCAGGCAGACTCTAAAATATACCTGAAAAGGCACTACAAGAATTTAACCGCGTGAAAAAAAAAAAAAAAAAAAAAAAAACTCTCGACCATCGCGTGTCAGTGAAAGCATTTAAACAGGTTTGTAATTGTAACCACATTGAAAAGTCAAAGCTAGATATGGGATCTGTCTTACTTAGCAAGACTTGGGAATTTAATGCATTCCCTAAGCATACTTCCACAATGCAGAGCAATCTCCTTGTTGTCATAGCTGCATGAATTCTTGGTATTGGCTCATAAGGTACAGGATAATAAATACAGCTAGGTAAAACTTAGAACTAAACTCTTTATAGTATTTACCAAACAACCAAAGAGTCAAGCAACTCGAAATGATCTTCAAAGTATTGCACAAAGCAATAAGTCTCGCCGACTTTTTGCTTCAACAAGATAGACCAACAATGCAGTAAATCTTTTCTTGCCTGCAAACATAACTCAACTCAGCGGGGGTTTGTAAACGGGATGGTATTAAACAGACAAAAAAAGGGAAACAAATTGAAAAATCTGACTTACTTCCCATCCCAAAATGTGTAGCTTATGAATAACAAGAGAGATAACATCTTCTTTGCAAAACTCTAATGCCAACTGTACAGCTTGATCAGCAGCATTTGGTTCAGCCTCACCATCTCCAGAAAGCATTCCTCTTAGAGAAGAAAAATTCTTCTCAACTTCTTCCAGAGCCTAACAACAAAAATAAAGATACGCTAAACCATATACATACACTTCTGCATTCCACACCAATAAGCAAACTAAGATTTGCCAAAATCCCAAATAACCAAAAAATTTCAGCTACAAGGAGATGATCAATCACACCAAAACAGTAGTTAAGGCATAAAGGTACAAACTTTAAATAGAGAATTGAGGAGTTAAAGCATAAAGGTAGAAACTTTAAAATAGAGAAAGAAGAAGAACCTTCTCGAGGGATTTAACTTCGACGACGGTCTTGGTGTCGAGAGCGATAAGACTATCTCTGATGGCCTTAACGACCTCTTGAGGCGTTTTAGGCCTTGAGGGCTTGAAGAAAGAGAAGGACATTGAGATCAGATTCGGATTCTGCCGCGTATTGATTCAGACGGAATCGTGGATCGTAAACTCTCATTCAATAGAAAAAGGGGCAAAAAATATTAAGGAGTAATCAGAGGGATATGATTATCATTAGGATCTCTATTTATGTTAACTGTATATTCTCAATAACTACTGTCTAATACCCTAGTCTTACAGTGTAGTATGTATATATATCTCCCTATTGTGAATGAATAGAATTATCCTTCGACAATACATTCTTATGGTATCAGAGCAGGTTTAAAACCTAAATATTTTTTTTTTTTTCTTCTCTTACTCCTTTATTGTTCTTATGTCTTCTGCTTCTTCACCCACGATGACCGATACCATCATCAACAACAATCAAACACTACTTCACATCAACATGACCAACGTAACCAAACTATCTTCACTAAATTATCTTATGTGGAAACTTCAAGTCCACGCTCTGGTTGATGGTTATGGCTTTGCCGGTCATCTTGATGGTTCCAGCCAGATCCCCTCCGCCACCATCTCTACTGATGGTGTTGTCTCTGAAAATCCAGCCTATGTCAACTGGCATCGCCAAGATAAGTTGATATATAGTGCTCTCCTTGGCTCTATTTCTTTGTCTGTCCAACCAATCCTCTCTCGCACAGCTACCTCCTCCGAGATCTGGAGCACCCTTGCCGATACATACGGCAAGCCTAGCCGTGGTCATGTCCAGCAAATTCGAGACCAACTCAGGGCTTGGACCAAAGGCAGTCGTACAATTGATGAATATCTTCAGGGGCTTACCACACGTTTTGACACTCTCGCTAACCTTGGCAAGCCGATGGACCATGATGATCAAATAGAGCTGATTCTCGATGGTCTTCCTGAAGAGTATCGCCCTATTATTGATCAAATTGAAGGCAGAGATATCTCTCCTACAATTGCTTATGTTCATGAACGTTTACTTAACCGTGAAGCCAAGCTTTTGTCCAAAGCTGCTATCTCCTTGTTACCCGTCACTGCTAATGTCGCTACACACCGCAACAACAATCCCAACAATCGTGGTGGTTCATACAACAAATCTCGCTACAACAATGCTGGTTCTCAGTCGTCCTCTCAATCCCCTAATCAACGGTCTGATCAGCGTCAGTTCCGTCCCTACCTCGGCAAGTGTCAATATTGCAATGTTCAGGGTCACTCTGCAAAGCGTTGTCCCCATCTCCAGCATATTCCACCGGTCTCTGGTTCGCAACCTCGCACTCCGTTCACGCCTTGGCAGCCACGGGCTAATCTTGCGCTTGGTTCCACCTCCAATCCTGATGACTGGATGCTAGATAGTGGTGCTACGCACCATATTACTTCTGATCTTCGTAATCTCTCTCTTCATCAGCCCTACTCCGGTGATGACGCTGTGGTCATTGGTGATGGATCAGGTTTGCAAATCACTCATACGGGTGAAGCCACTCTTGCTTCTCCTTCACGATCTCTTGTTTTAAATAATGTGTTATGCGTTCCAAACATTCACAAGAATCTTGTGTCGGTTTATCGATTGTGCAACTCTAACAATGTCTCGGTGACATTCAATCCTGCCTCTTTTCAGGTGAAGGATCTACTAACGGGGGGTCTGTTGCTCCAAGGAAAGACTAAGGATGAGTTGTATGAGTGGCCAGTGACAAGAGCTCAAGTGACTGCTCTCTATGCTTCTCCAAGCTCCAAAACGACTCTTGCGTACTGGCATGCTCGCCTAGGACACCCCTCTTCTGCAACCTTAAACACCATTGTCTCTAAATTCTCTTTACCTCTTTCTTCTTCTCTTTCAGCCTCTTTGTCTTGCTCCGATTGCTTAATTAATAAAACACACAAACTACCTTTTGCTGTGTCAACCATTAAATCCACAAAACCGCTCCAATATATCTTTTCTGATGTGTGGACTTCGCCCATACTATCCAATGACAACTATAAATATTATCTGATACTTGTGGATCACTACACTCGCTATACCTGGCTCTACCCTCTTAAACGCAAATCGGATGTGAAGGAAACTTTCATTGCTTTCAAAGCACTTGTGGAAAATAGATTTGGCTTACCAATCAAGACCTTGTACTCGGACAATGGTGGAGAATATCTTGCTCTTCGAAGTTTTCTTGTGGCCACTGGAATCTCTCATTACACGACTCCTCCGCACACACCAGAGCACAATGGTTTGTCTGAACGAAAGCATCGACATATTGTCGAAACTGGTCTTGCGTTGCTCTCTCGCGCATCAATTCCCACGACGTATTGGCCTTTTGCCTTCTCCACTGCCATCTATCTGATTAATCGGCTTCCCACTCCCGTCTTAGCTCATCAATCTCCATATCAAAAGCTATTCGATGCTGTTCCCAATTACGACAAACTGCGGATCTTCGGTTGCGTCTGTTTTCCTTGGCTAAGGCCGTATGTTGCACACAAACTTGAAGCTCGTTCGAAACCTTGTGTGTTTTTAGGCTATTCCTCCTCGCAGAGTGGTTATCTTTGTTTAGACAAGGACACTGGGAGGCTATATGTGTCACGACACGTTCAATTTCTGGAAACAGAGTTTCCCTTTGCCAAACGTGACTCACCGGTTTCTTCACCATCAACGCCGGCTTCAGCTGCTCCACTGGTCACTTCTCTGCAACAATCCTTGTCGTCTTTCCCCCCAAGTACGATTCTTCACCAACCGTCATCAACATCGCCACGCTCCCCGTCATTGCAGGTATGTTCTTCGTCCTCTCCCTCTCGTATCGTTTCACCAATTTTGTCTGAGCCCACTGCTCCACCAGAAAATGGGCCGCATACCTCGGCCCAGCAAACAAACCCAAACACAAATCCGGTCCACCATCGTATCCTCCATAACCAAACAGATCCAAATAATCCAATATCACCAGCAGCCCAAGTCCACACTAATCCCACAACTCCGAATTCGCCAACCAAAACAGCCGAACCAATGTCCTCTCCATCTCGTGGTAGCTTGTCTCTCTCGGTACCTTCACAACCGGATCTCTCTCCACAATCATCATCATCTCCGGCTCCATCTCCGCCTCTGTCACCGGTTTTGTCCTCAGTCTCCTCGTCTAGCTCTGACTCTACTTCGCCGGTTGCTCTGGTTCCTCTTCCTCCACAGCCTTTGAATGTCAATCCACCAGTCCCTCAACCAGTGAATCGTCATCACATGGCTACCAGAGCTAAACGAGGTATCACTAAACCTAATCGCAAATATTCCTTTGCTGCACGTCTTGCATTCTCTACCCCTCGCACCGCACATCAAGCTCTCCAGGACAAACAATGGCGAGAAGCTGTGACAGAGGAGATAAACGCTCAGCTCCGAAATCAAACCTGGGAATTGGTTCCGATGCCTACACATCCAGTCACGATTGTTGGGTGTCGATGGGTCTTCACAACAAAATATAACTCTGATGGATCGGTGAGTAGATACAAGGCTCGTCTCGTGGCTAAGGGATACAATCAGCGTTCAGGTATTGACTATGAAGAAACTTTTAGCCCTGTAATTAAATCCACCACAATTAGAGTCGTTCTTAGTGTGGCTGTTGCTCGAGATTGGCCGATACGTCAGCTAGATGTCAATAATGCGTTTCTTCAGGGTACTTTGACTGATGAAGTCTACATGTCCCAGCCACCAGGTTTTGTTGATGTGGATCGTCCAGACTATGTATGTCGCCTGAAGAAAGCCATTTACGGCCTTAAACAAGCACCGCGGGCTTGGTACATGGAGTTAAAAACGTATCTACTTACTGCAGGGTTTGTTAATTCAGTGGCTGATACCTCTCTTTTCATTCTTCGTCGCGGAACCTCCATTGTGTACATGCTAGTGTATGTAGATGACATATTGGTGACTGGTAATGACAAACAATTACTTTGTCATACTCTTGAGAGCTTAGCAACAAGGTTTTCGGTTAAAGATCATGAAGACATATCATATTTTCTGGGTATTGAAGCTTCTCGTGATTCACATGGTCTTCATCTCACTCAAAAGAAGTATATCTCGGATCTACTTGTCAAAACGAATATGTTGTTGTCAAAGCCAGTTCACACACCTATGGCAACTACACCAAAGCTCTCTCTGCACATAGGTACAAAGCTCTCTGATCCCACTGAGTTTCGCAGTGTTGTCGGCAGTCTTCAGTATTTGGCATTCACACGGCCAGACATCTCTTACTCTGTCAGTCGGTTGTCTCAGTATATGCATAACCCTACTGATGAACATTGGAAAGCAGTCAAACGAGTGTTGCGCTACTTGAATGGCACTTCAGCGCAAGGTATCACACTAAGTCGACAAAATCCGATTAATCTCCATGCCTATTCCGATGCAGACTGGGGTGGTGATACGGATGACCTCGTCTCTACGAATGCTTATATTGTCTATCTAGGCTCTAATCCGATCTCTTGGTCTTCAAGGAAACAAAGAGGAGTTGCACGGTCATCTACTGAGGCTGAGTATCGCGCCGTAGCTAACACTTCGTCAGAGATCATTTGGGTATGCTCCTTGTTAACTGAACTTGGTCTTACACTTCCTGCAGCTCCAACCATTTACTGCGATAATGTCGGTGCCACTTACTTATGTGCAAACCCCGTTTTCCATTCCCGAATGAAGCACATTGCCTTGGACTATCACTTTATACGACAACAAGTTCAAACCGGTGCATTACGAGTCGTTCATGTCTCCACGAAAGACCAGCTGGCTGATGCTTTGACCAAACCATTGTCTCGCCAGCTCTTCACAACTCTCACATCCAAGATTGGAGTTTCGCACAGCCCCTCCATCTTGAGGGGGCGTATTAAGGAGTAATCAGAGGGATATGATTATCATTAGGATCTCTATTTATGTTAACTGTATATTCTCAATAACTACTGTCTAATACCCTAGTCTTACAGTATAGTATGTATATATATCTCCCTATTGTGAATGAATAGAATTATCCTTCGACAATACATTCTTAAAAAAACACTCTTGTTCCTAGTTCCTCCTCCTCGCCTCTGTTCAATTCAAGCAGATCGTCAAATCAATCATCATCATTAAGCACATCTCTTTATTTTTTTCTAATGACGATGTGACAAAAAAAAAATCTGACAACTTTTTTACCAGTTTACTAACAACTTTTATAGTTCCCAACTTCTTTATCTTTTGTCTTATAAATTTTTTAGTCCACTAATTAGCAAGGATTATTGATAATATATGTTATCCTCTTGTAATCTTTAGGATCAGATATAATTCCATTTTGTGGCATTCTTTCTGTTATTGTTTTAATAATCCAATCATTAAACCCAAAAAAAAAATAAACATATAAAGAAAAAAATCGTGTTTTAATAGCACAATTTTTTTTTTTTCATGTGTCACCACCACTCACCATATTGGATTAACAATCTAGTTCTGTTTAATATATACATACATCAGATATATACTGTACTTGTTTTGGAATTTTAGTGTAACTTTTTTTTTTGAACAGAGAATTTAACTTAACTTTATGGTAGTACTAGCAATTGATCAGCGCTACGCGCGGAAGTTAGATAAAAGTATATTTCATATTTTTTTTGTGTAGATTAAGTTTTGGTTTTGTAAATTCATCTTTATGTCTGTTTTTGTATATGATTTGGTTGCTTATGTTGTTTGTTGGACCTTTTTCAAAAATACTATTCATGTTCGATTAGTAAATAATTTTCTTTGGAGCTGTTTTATTAGAGTGTTTTTTAGATTGGTTTTGTAGGTTTTTTTCTTTGTTTCTCTTAAATTCTCTTTGCAGCTGTTTTATGTTTGTTTTTCTTTGTTGTTTTATTTGTTTAATATTTTTTTGAATAGGTTTTTGTAGTAAGTATAATTTAGTGAACTGTTTGTTTAAAATAATTTGTAATCATCTTGAAGTTCCTTTTTTTTTTTAAATATTGTAATGAGAAGTTAACATTATTTATTTAAAGTTGTTGTTTTCCTCTAGTTGTTAGTTGGGCTTAATTCAAATTATTAGTCATGTTGTTGTTAGATTTTTAGAAACATTTAGAACTACTAACGTGTCACAATAAAAGAAACTACAATGTCACAATGGGAAAAAAAGTTTCATCCACATTTTTCTCTCTTCTTTTATCGTCTCTCTCTCGGACGACGGCGTTTGCGAGATGTCAGTGGAATCAGAAGCAAACAAAGGAAATTTTGTGATCTCGACGTCTTTGACTAAAATTTCATATAAATTTTAAATTTATAAAAATAAGTTAGAATTATATTATTTTAAATATGTAATCTTTGCATTTTTACAATATTAGTATGAAATCTAAATATGAAGTTCAGTTTGATTTTAGTTTGGATTATTTTGCATATATAACTTAGACGTAGTTACTTTGGAACGGAAAAACATTGTCTCATTCCATCTCTTCTCGTCCCATCTTGTCCCTTATCCATTAGAAAGTTCAATCATATGATCGTTCTCTTTTAAATAATTACTCATAGACAAAGTACCCATTTTTAAGTGGCTCCCTGTCGCATAGTCAACACTTACCCAAATTGGCGAAAATTTGATACTTAAACTTACTTACCTATATTTTTCGATTCCATATTTTTATCTAAATTTTATATCCCTTTTTTATTCGAGTATACTGTTTTTTATTATTCAAATTACCTGTTTCAGTTGACATATACTATTTCTTGTCCTAATATCATAAATATAGTGGACTTTAATCAAAATTTAATTATGGTTTACGAAAGTATATGTAATTAATAAATTAATGAAATTACTTTGGAAAAACATATATTTGGTCAAATAATAAACCATTTTAATTCATAAAATTTTAATTATATAATATTAGTATTTTTCCATAAATATATATTTGGTCAAATAATAAACCCTTTTAGACTATTATGCGTATATAACCTAGAAGTATTTTTAAACCCTTTTAGACTATCTACCTATTTTCAAAAATATTCAAAATTCACAAAGTACCTGTTTCTAATTGGCTCATTTACCTGTCGCATAGTCAACAATTACCCAAATTAGTGAAAGTTGTAGACTTGAACTTATCTACCTATAATTTTTTTATTCCATATATGTATCTAAATTTTAGGTCCCCTTTTTTGGAACATTTTTCTAGAATACTGTTTTTAGTTATTTGAATTACCTGTTTCAAGTGGCATACACTATTTCTTGTCCTGATACCATAAAAAGATTGGACTTTAATTATGATTTTTCTGAAAGTACATGTACTAAATAAATAAATTAAATTACTTCAAAAAACAATGGCAAAACAAATATTTGGTCAAATAATAAACCCTTTATGTCATAAACTTTTAATTATATAATATTAGTATTTTCCATAAACATATGAGTTTTGATCAAATAATAAGCCCTTTTTAGATTATGATGCGTATATAACCTAGACGTATCTACTGTGGAACGAAAAATACGTCATTTCCCGTTCAATCCCGTCCCGTCCCATTATGTCCTGTATCCATCAGAAAGTTCTCTCCTATGATCGTTCTCTTTTATATAATTACTCATATACAATGTTTATTAATAGATATTTGGTTTTGCAATTTAGATGGGATAAATTCTATATTAAATATTTAATTTTTATTTAGTTAGTTATCCAAAACAAATTATAATTCTCAAAAACTATATAACTATTTTCAAAAATATACAAAATTCACAAAATACTCGTTTCTAAGTAGCTCATTTACCTGTCGCATAGTCAACAATTACCCAAATTAGTGAAAGTTTGAGATCTGAACTAATCTACCTATATTTTCGATTCCATATTTTTATCTAAATTTTATGTCCCCTTTCTTTTTGGAAAACTGTTCAATTATACTGTTTCTACTATTTCAGTTACCCGTTTCAGTTGGCATATACTATTTCTTGTCCTAATACTATAAATAGATAGGACTTTAATCAAAATTTAATTATGGTTTACGACAGCATATGTAATAAATAAATAAATTAAATTACTTATGGTTGACAATATATTTGATCAAATAATTAACCCTTTAGTCATAAATTTTTAATTATATAATATTAGTATTTTCCATATAGATTGGAAAGCTCCTTGGAATTATATCGTTCGAAGTCCCTCGCTTCCTGGATCGGCGAGAAGGCCTAAGCTCTTCATCACCATCACAACATCTTTTTTGAAAAGACCATCATCATCATCATAATCTTCGCGTTTGATCGAAATTTGAAAGTAGAGATCTTTGCTCTTCTTCTCAAAAACACATTGTTGGTGCTGAAGAAGAGACCACAACTTGGAGACAAATGGTTGAGCAAAAGAAACCCATCTGAAAAGACGAAACAAAGGGAAAGAAAAAGACTGGTTGCATTTTGACAATGAACACTTCTTCTTCATGGTTTAAAGTTATATAAATGGTTCTCAGTCATAACTTGATGACAATGAACTCTTCTACTCTATGGTTAATCAATTTTTGCCACCGAGTTAAAAAATTGACTGAATAAACATCAATATACAGTAAAACCTCTATAAATTAATAATGTTGGGACCATGACATTGTACTAATTTATAGTGATATTAATTTATCTATAATTTAATAATTATTATTTTATAGTGTAAATTAATAATTATTAATTTTTTGATGTATTGTTTTGATTGTTTAAATTTTAAAAAATTATGAATTGAGACAGTTTTAGCAAAATAAGATTAGACTTTCCAATGTATCAATTTAGAATTGAATTTATGATATTTAGAAAACATTACTGACAATAAATTACAAATAATCTATAAAAATATCAAGATGAAAATGATACATATGTAGAAATTGAAATCTTTTAAAAAAATCTTTGCTATTTTTATGACATGTTATAGAGTATAATCTATCATTATAATTTATAAATACAACATAACAATTTTTTATAGATATGAGCTCTATAGAAAATTCAAAATTCTAAAAAGTACATATACGAACATATATATTTGTAAATTTACATGATTATTAATTTACGATATTATTGAGACCATATTTTACATGAGAATTTTAAAAAAGTATTATATTATTATCTTATCAAATTATGTTATTTTTTACTGATCCGAGTTGGGAACATCAAAATTTATTAAGTTACAGTATTTATTCATTTATAGAGTATTAATTATTAGAGGTTTTACTGTATAATAGTAAACCCATTTTTGAGGGTATGATTGATCATATTTCTAATCCAATGGTTGAGATTAATTTTATTATTGATCTAAAGGTTGTCGTTTATTGTCAAAAATTGATTAAACCAAAAGATGTGACTTTTCAGTTGCAACCTTTTTGTTCACGTTCTTTTGTGAAACATCACGTCGTTTTATGTGTTCTCCCATATCTACGATACCAACGTATGCAATTTTTGCCCTCTCGCATCCATGGCTTATATATATAATACAAATTAATTCGGTATGGTTTGGGGTGGAATTTGATCATCTGGTTTGGTTAGATACTAAACGCTGTGTTTTAAACGTTACTGGTCTACAGTGGAATTTGCTTTCTCAACTTTCAACATTTCGCATGATAACACATAGTAAGGAACCATCTCATATCAATTCCAATAACACCAGTTAGTAATCCGGTTTAAATCACAATACCTTTAAGTCTACAAAATCCAAACTAAAAGAGTAGTTAGTCTCACATCCAGGTCAGTCAATTTATACGAAAGAAAACGCTACAGGAAACCATTTCTTGATGATCCCTTCACTACTACTCTACGACCCTTGCAAATCGGTGACTGTATCTGAGCAAGCTCTCTTACCTGCAACATAATGTGTGTAGGAATGGCCATTGACCCATACTTCTTTGGACCTCCCTGCAAAAAGACGACTATTCACTGATTGAGTCTAACACCAAATATAATTATACATTAACTTGACTCTGTTTTATATTAAAAAAAAAATTATCTCGGTAAGTGCTAACCATATTGTTTGAAGGAGTTTGAGAAAAGCATGATCTTCGTAAATTTCGCCATTTGTGAGAGATATGTGTAGTGTTAGCGAACAAAATAAACATGAGGACTAATAATATTGAGTAGAGGCAGTTTATAGTTATGTTGAACCAACCTTGAGATCCACAGGGGTACAATACACGAATGATGAAAATGAAACCTTTTTCATCTCAGACCATTTCCCTAATCCATATTTCGTCACACCTTAGATAAGTTTTTTTAACTTCAGTGACAGTCCAAGCTCTATGATGCTTCCTTCTCAATGCACTTTGCGTGGTAGATAACGCGATTACTATCATCTGAGCTATCTCCATATGAGTCTAAGTTCTCTGACTCCATGTAGTCTTGATCCACCTCATTGAAAATTGGTTTTAAATGGTCCTTGCTGCTGTGATAACCAAAATAGAAAAAGCAGTGAGCAACTGTGTCATACCAGAAATCCAAGTTATTCGGCATATAAAATTGCAAATTGAGAATGAGGATGAGTATGATATTGGGAAAATTGATAAGGTTAGTTTTTACTCACAGGAAGAGGCATAAGAACACCAATGGGAACAACTGATGCTAAGTTAGTCATGGTTCTGCGTAGGGCTTTCTTTTCTTTCTCTGTTAATTCATCTCCTACCACAGACCTCCTAAGGAGTTCTATAGCAGCAGCTGAATCAAACGCAAGAAGCTGAGTACCTTGCCATACGTCCTGTCAGAATATCCGGGTAAAGTGCACTGTTAGTAACTAACTCATGAAGTAGGAAAATAGTGAAGGAAGGCTGATCAGAAACTGCTAATTTGCTCAATGTAACCGAAGATACATATAGCATGAGGCTTCCAATGACATTCATACTGTACTGGTTTCTTTAATTTGGTCAAGAGTTTTCTCAATGACATTTTATTTCTTTGAGCTCTGTACTAATTGCACACCTTTCATACTACTACGAGGATCTTTAGAGATTCTTCCCTGCAGAACATAGAGATGTGAGCTTGTACTCGTGAACCAAATCAGAGATAACGATATTTCAACTAACATAGAGTCAGTTGATCATCTGAAACATAAACGCAAATAACAATTTGTTACGAGTTGATCTTCTGCTACCATGTTGAAAACTAAACCCATGAAAGAAAGAACAGAGCACAAAAATCATCGCACTGATTTGTCCACGAACTTGATGGCATTATGACTAAAATAGATAAAAAGGAGTAAGAAAACCACCGTTTTAATGATAGGATCAGTTTAGATCTCACAAGACCATGGACAACCTCCGTCTATAAGTTATTACATGTTTAAACTCGAGCTAATACTGAAACTGACATTTTAAAATATTTACTATGTGTGTAAAAAAACAAATCAAACATCTTGCAGCAGCGTTTGACTACTACTCCACTATGTTCGAAATAATTACTAACCTCTTCGTTTACCGACTCATCTGTACTTCCTTGGACACGTTTCTCCAGCTCTATCAGTTCACTCCGTAGAAGTTCGAACCGATAGATCTCATTGGGTTTGGAATCCACATTATTTACATTTTCTTTGGATTTCTCAAAATATTCATCTGCCTGCATTTTGTAAAAAATATTGAAACCTCTTACCATGCTACAAATTGAAAATGGTTGAATTAAACATAGCATCTCTTCACTGAGTGAAACCAATTATAAATACATAGTAAATGACTGAAAAACGCAGAGTGCTAAGCAGAAATATCCCCAATACTCTAAGATCAGAGACATGCTTACAAAATATATGATAAAATGAAGCATAACGATGAATCGGGGCTAGGCTTATTTCTTGGACTGCGCACAAAGAAACCCCAGAATCCACGATCCCTACCAATGCGCAAAACAATAAATTAAATTCCACAGCCAGAGGAAAACAAAGAGGACCCTACGTTTATACCTCAAAAACACCGAAGGATTAATTAACTATCAGAACAAACAATATACCTTGTGCCTTGATCTAAATAATCTTAAAAGCGTAAATGGAGCCTTGCATCAAAGTGACTGCAAAAGAGGGAAATAAAAACAAAAGAGCAAGTAAATAATTCAGAATGAATGAAGGGGAGACATACCCCAAGTGTCATTATGGTTTCCCTTGGACGGCTTCTTTTTACATGAGAAACATAGGAAACCTGAATTCTGGAACCAGCAAGGGATACCATCCCGGTAACAACAACTCTCCCTCCTGAAGAAACAACTTGAATAGAGCTCTGATCTTTTGAAGGGATCACTGACTCATCACTTTGCTTTTTTCATTGGGTTTTGAAATTTCTTCAATGTATCCTTATCGGTCTCCGTCACCAAATCCGGCTAAAAACAACAATTTCATGAACCAACAAAGATTAATTTAAAATAAAATTGACACTCAATGGTTAGAAGTAGTCATTCCAACTATGTATGATTTGTATGAGATGGAAGAAAGATGCAAACTTACAAAAAAGAGTTATAAGAGCATAGAGAAAAAATTAGAAAAAAACCTGGCTTTTGTGTTCAACATGTTTGGTCTTGTAAAACCCTTTACTAATGACCTACAGAATGAAACAAAATAAGCCAAATTAAATCATGATTACGCAGAAGATCGACCAAAACCCAAGGAGATCAATTAAGAGAGAGAGACCTGTCCAGCTTTTTCAGTAGCATCAATGGCGGCAGCCAAGAACTGATCTAGAGAATCACATAAAATCAATGTCGCCCAGCAAAACGCAAATGAGAAAACAATGCAGAGGAATTAAAAAGAAAGGGGAATTAAAAGAAGTTACCTGAGATTTGAAGAACCAAGAAGCCCTCCATCACTATAGTACGGCTCATCGCTGATATTGGTTTTCGTGAATTAATGTCGATCCTTTGATGAAACTCGCGAATTGGAATACTGATTCAATCTACTGATTTCAACAACAACATTCGGTTCTGACGACACACATAGATTCTCTTACTCATTCCCCATGCCTGGATAATTAAAGAAGATCAAAGAACAAAATTAGCAGTTATGAACAAAACCGTTGCAATTGTTATGAAAGACATGGCAGATGAGTGAAAGTGTAGAGGACTAGAAGAATTGAATTCGCATCAAATGGTGAAACGGAATGGATCGATAGTTAAGGAGGGGAGAAACCGGCACGGTGAAGGTGGAGCGTCATCCTTGACAGCGCGTAGGAGATGAATCGTTAGATTTAGTCTATAGGATTGTGGGAAAATGGTTTGGGCCTCGAAACTTTGAAAAAATTGGGCTAATAATATCCAAAAATCCATCAAAATATTTAAGAAGAAATGCTGAGGTGGCAGCACCATGAGTGAGTAAAAGCCAACTTTATATATATAGATTTATACGGTATATTATTGGTGAGATTTTTGTTTTTGGATTTTAGCTTAATATAATGTATAAAGTATATATATCATTTAATTTTAACATATCATCTCCAAAGTTCCAAAAATAGAATTCTGTTTCATAATTAAACCCTAACTAGGTAACAACCCGCACTATGTGCGGGGATAAATCTATGCAAATAAAATTAGTGTTATAAGTAAAGTTATTTTTGAAGATCTAACATTTATTTGTGTAAAAACAAAATATATAACCCGTGAGAATATGTTTAGATCAAACTACTATGTATCAACTAAATATATAATTCGCTCTTTCTTCAATCTATGTAAAAAAAATTATTTTGCTTAAATTTTTTGGTGTAAAAATATATTTCACCCGTGAAATATTATACCAATGATATTAAATAAATCATATAATAATTTTTATTGTGAGTCAATCTTGTATGTTGTTGTTAAAAAAAAATGTTTATTGTGATAATTTTATTTTAGATATTTTAAGTATGCTAAAATCTATTTTTTTAATAGGTGAATAAATTTGGGTTTTGAAAATGTTTTAGATCTAGTAATGTTATAATAATTAAATATGTTAAAAAAATGACTAAAATATATTTTTAAATTGAAATGTTTGATTTTTTAATTAATTGAAAGGAATATTCCATAATCATTCAGTAGTAATTATGTGTAAATATCCATAAAAATGAGGGCAATAAATTCATTGGTGTCTAGAGCTCTCTAGCGACGACACATCAGCATTTTCTTGAGAATGCTTCTCTATTAATATATAGGGGATGTTTGTGTAAAAACAAAATATATAATCCGTGAGAATATGTTTAGATCAAACTACTATGTATCAACTAAATATATAATCCGCTCTTTCTTCAATTTATGCAAAAAAATTATTTTGTTTAAATTTGTTTGGTGTAAAAATATGTTTCACCCGTGAAATATTATACCAATGGTATTAAATAAATTATATAATAGTGTTTATTGTGATAATTTTATTTTAGAGATTTTAAGTTTGCTAAAATCTATTTTTTTAATAGGTGAATAAATTTGGGTTTTTAAAAATGTTTTAGATCTAGTAATATTATAATAATTAAATATGTTATAATAATGATTAAAATATATTTTTAAATTGAAATGTTTGGTTTTTTAATTAATTGGAAAGGAACATTCCTTAATCATTCAATAGTAATTATGTGTAAATATCCATAAAAATGAGGGCAATAAATTTATTGGTATCTAGAGCTCTCTAGCGACGACACATCAGCATTTTCTTGAGAATGATTCTCTATTAATATATAGGGGATTAAATTCTATGTGGAGGGTATTGATTTGAGATTTAAATAAAGTTTTAAAGACTTTAAATCTTATATAGAATCAGTCGTTATTACATCAAGATTTTGTTACTTTGTTAAAATTTAGCTTTATTAGTTTGTGATTTGTAAAAAATCATATAAAATCTTAACAAATTCGGGTTATTGGATTCATACTTTTATAAAGTCAATAAAGTTTTGTGTTATTCAATCACAACAAAAGAATCCATGGTTGTTAATAAATTTAATTATTATGTTATTAGTTCATTATTTTATACACTTCTTTATAAAATAAAGTCATGGAAAGTATCACAAAAATATAGAGATTGTTAGTAGCATTTTACAAGATTTTAGAAAACTACAAAACAAAACTATAGAATACTCTCTAGCAATTCTTAAAAATCGTTTACTTATTCACTTTTGATGATTTTGTTGAAGCTTTTAAAATTCTTTATAAATCTATATATAATAGCAATCTGAATAAATGTCACCAAAAGTTGTGTCTTTTCAATTGTATATTTTGGATAATTTTCCAAAACAATATGTAGAAAAATTAAATTATGTATTTTACGAAAAGTTGTGATTGTTCATTATAACGGTTTTTTTTGTAAAGTTGCAACAATTCATTGTAGAGTTGTGTTTATTCAAATATTCGTATCTTTTGAAATCTATATATATTTGTTTGTTTGAACTATTTTAATTTTTTGTCATGACACAAAATAATTTAAAATTTCAATTTCAACGGTTTTTACCGCTTTCTAAATTATTCTCTAGAATTCATTATTTTAAAAGTAAAGAAATTTCTCTAATTCTTGATTAAACAAAATATTTTTGGAATGATGAATCAAATTTACAATTTTTAGTTAATTATAAATATAAAAATTTAATGAAAATACCTAGAGTTTTTTTCCAAGAGTTAGATTAATTTTATAGTGAGTTTTTGGATTTGACTTTTCAATATGGTAATAAAGATGTCTTCTATCTAAAATCAGTTTATATGAGTTATTAGGTATAATAAAGTGCAGACACAACAGCTGCAATTTTTCGTAGTATATTTTCATAAAAAAAATACTTTTATTTGTTTTTCTTTTAATTCAAACGGTTGTATCTGTTCATTGTAGAGTTGTGTCTTTTCACTATATTTTATTTATGTTTTTTTCATCACAACTTTTTGTTCTAATAGGTGTATCTATTTAAATAGTCATGTCTTTTGAACTCTTTTTGTATTTGTCTCTTCATCAGTAACTAACAAGTTTGTTGAAACAAATTTTCCATTTTATATTTAACCTAAATAATTGAATACTAATATCTAATATTCAACGTTACTCTATAATCTAACTAAAATTTTAGAAATGATTATAGCAATAGAGAAATCTAATACAACTTAATATAGAATTTACAGTTGCGTTTAATTATCGTTACTTTTCGTTAGAAATGTATTTAAATATTTAAAAATAAAAATAAAAATCTGAATAAATGTGAACAGCAGTTGCGAATTTTGTAGTACTTTTTTGTAAGAAAATTGTTTTTATTTGTTATTTTGTAAAATCAAACAGTTGTATCTATTTATTGTAGAGTTGTGTCTTTTCACTATATTTTATTCCATTTTTTCATCACAAGTTTTCGTTATAATAGGTGTGTCTATTTAAATAGTCATGTCTTTTGAACCTTTATATATTTGTCTTGTCATCAATAAGTAACAAATCATTTTTCGTTGAAACAAATTTTCTGTTTTATGTTGAATCCAAATAATTTGAATACTAATATATAATATTCAACGTTATAGCAATATAGAAATTTAATAAAAATTAATATAGAATTTACAATTACGTATATTTATTGTAATTTTCTTTAGAAACTATTTTAATATTTAAAATTTAATTTATTTTGTTTTTAAAAGTTGTGTATTTTAATTTTAATTTTTCGTTGATACAGTTTCAATCATTATTAAATATATTTTTAAGTATTATTATTTAATAAAAAGTTACATTTACTCATTACAACCATTAGTTCAATATTCTTAGTTAGGATCATTTTGTCGTAATGATTTTTTTTAATTGTAGCTCTTTATCATAATTCTTTATAAAATTTCTTATATTTATAATAATTTAAACAATGTCTTTTGCAAAGTTGCGTCTACTTTACATAATATTTTTGTTATAAGTTTTCATTTTGATGGTTGTGTTTTTAGTAAAAGTTTATGTTTGATTTTTATGTATTCAAACTATTCTATTACATTCCAATGATTTCATAATGTATAATTTTAAATTTTAAATTTAATTTCTTTTTTCTAAAATACTTCCCCCGCGATATCGGATTCCTTGTTAGAATCTAATAACATCCCCTAAATATTAAACTCCATTCCTTAAATTATATTTTAAATGTAAAACAGAAAAACCAAATCTAAAAAATATATTTTACAAATAAATTTAAAATATTATAGTTGTGTTAAATAATACTCCCTCCGTTTCATAATATAGGATGTTTTAGAGAAGTTATGTTGTTTCATAATATAAGATGTTTTCAACTTTCTAGGCAAGTTTAGAATTGATTTATTATTTTTTATTATGCAGTATTGTTTCTGATTGGTTGAACTTTTTAAAATAAAATACGACTTTTTATTATGCACGGATTGAAATAAAATTCAACTTTTTATTATGCACGGATTGAAATTCTAAAATACTTTTATGCATAATAAAAAAAATTTTATGCACGGATTCAACCAATCAGAAACAATACTTTTTATTTTAAAATAAAATTCAACTTTTTATTATGCACGGATTGAAATTCTTTTTATTTATATTATAATTTTAGAATAAAATACGATTCCGAAGATCACGATTAATGCTAGATTAGGACCTTAAAAACTTTTATAAACAATCATATAAATTATATTTTATTCTAAAATTATAATATAAATAAAAGGAATTTCAACCCGTGTTCTAGCACGGGTCTTAATATAGCATTAAGTTTTAATTTTTAATTTCTGAATATGATCTTAAAGATCACTATTAATATTGTTAAATTAGCGAAATTTGATATTTTTTATGATTGAAAGTAAATTTTTATCCCTTTAATAACTTTTTATTAATGTGGTTTATCAATAAAATCTGTGGAGAATAAATTGGTAATATTGTGATTCTAGATATTTGGATCCATATACGTGTGATCTTCCGAAAATAAAGTTTGGAATATCCATGAACTATCAATTTGGAATATCCCGTTTAAGATTTTGGTTACAATTAAGTTTTTATTTGTTATAATTAATATATGGATTAATTTATAATTTATGTATAATCTATTTATAACCATTTATTAAAAATATAAAATCTACTAAAATAATGTTGTGTATTTCTAATAAAGGGGATTTCTCTGTATATAAAAATTATTGGTTCGATATTAGATATCAAATGGACGCAATAGATATCTTAATCATGTCGGCCCAACAAAGCCCAACTAATGTGTCATTTAGACCTTTTCGCCATCTTTTCTACGGACCATACAGTGATGTGTGTCACTGTGTGATAACAGCAGCGACTATTATAAGAACAAGTGAACAACGATTTTCATCATTTTATTCTACTAGTTTTTTTCTTTTTGTTTTTGTTTTAACACATTCTAGTAGTTTCTTTTTCAGGAGTTTATAACCTGTTTCTTGTTAATAGGTTTGGTTCAGTTAAGGAGAATAACGTGTTTGCAATTTCTAAGTATAGATATATATTAGATATATATTGATGATATATATATATCTAAATTTTCGTGCAATAAATACAATGATTTGGGTCATTCGTCGTCTGATATTGAATACAAATCGTACGTACACACACGTCGCATGCAATCTTCTTCTTTTTTTCCTCTAGATTTATTTTTTCTTCAAGAACAAAACCAAAAAAGAAAATGCAATCAATAAGTTCCCTATATTGCTTCGACTATATATGCTTATGATTTGTCTACCTTAGAGAGCTAAAAAGTGAAACCCTAAAACCCAAACATATGTTTTTATTGCATAGGAGTTAAGGCTTCTGATTTGGAGACACTGTCATATCAATGTGCCCCTTCCCTATCAAACCCTTCATATCCCCAACAACACCATCATCATATAGCTTCCAACTTCACCTTTCCAAAAACTCCTTATTTCTCTAAGATTATACTCCCCAAAGACTAAAGATATCTGAGATCATATTAATTATCTGGTTTTCGACAAGGTCTTTTTCGGTAACTAATATTTGCCTCCTTTTCTTTTGGTGTTTCTTCTATTTATTTAAGTATCAGTAACTGAATCCTTCTGGAGAATATTATAATATAGTATAGCAAAAACTAAAAGAAAAACTCAAATGCGATAAAAATCGTTATAATTGAGAAACTACAAAACAAATCATTATGTTTATTTAGCGATTATTTAGCGTTCCTTCAAACTCTCAAGTTTGAGTCGATATTCACATGACATTGTGATTGTCGTTACTATAGGGACGTAGTAGGATAATCATCAACTTATATATGAATAAACATCTAAAGAATAGGAGACAAGGTTTATAAGCAAATAAATGAGCCCACAAGCTAAAGCTCAGATGAATATTCTATAACATTGCACGAAAAAGCAATTATGAGGGATACATGCATAGAGTTATAATCTAATTATTTGCAGCAACGAATCCAGATTCTTTTAAGCAAAAAAACAAGAAAAGAAGAAGAAACTACTTGTTAATTAACCGATTATTAGTCGGTGCATCATCTATATACTTTAATTTAAGAGTACTAAGATGTCCATAATCCATTCGTTAATTAGAAGCATAATACCCCAATGTGGAATTCAAAATGGATTTTGTTTTCGGCACACCATATTATTGTTTGGGAAAAAATTGTATAACGAAAAAACTTTCGGATAAGAACCAACGCATATTAGTTTAGTCATCTTTCCATCGATATGCTAAAGTTTTTTGACTATCTTCATTTGGGTACGCTGGTTGTGTTGAGTAATCGATTCCCAACAAATAACAAAAATTATTGTACGTAAATGTTTGAAGAAGCTATAGAAGCAATAGTGTGTAGGGTAAATGAATCTAATGTACAAAACTGTACATAATTTGTTTTTAGTAAAAAGAGAATCAGATACCTTTTGAAGAGGACAAAGAGTTCTGGGAAGAGGGAACATGATGGCCTCCATGCCTCACCATTCTCTCATCATCAGCTATCTAAGTAAAAAATAAAAAAGAAGATAGACTGAACCAAATCTCTTGAAAGTATCTCCATTACAAAAGAATTTTATGCACGGATTCAACCAATCAGAAACAATACTTTTTATTTTAAAATAAAATTCAACTTTTTATTATGCACGGATTGAAATTCTTTTTATTTATATTATAATTTTAGAATAAAATACGATTCCGAAGATCACGATTAATGCTAGATTAGGACCTTAAAAACTTTTATAAACAATCATATAAATTATATTTTATTCTAAAATTATAATATAAATAAAAGGAATTTCAACCCGTGTTCTAGCACGGGTCTTAATATAGCATTAAGTTTTAATTTTTAATTTCTGAATATGATCTTAAAGATCACTATTAATATTGTTAAATTAGCGAAATTTGATATTTTTTTATGATTGAAAGTAAATTTTTATCCCTTTAATAACTTTTTTATTAATGTGGTTTATCAATAAAATCTGTGGAGAATAAATTGGTAATATTGTGATTCTAGATATTTGGATCCATATACGTGTGATCTTCCGAAAATAAAGTTTGGAATATCCATGAACTATCAATTTGGAATATCCCGTTTAAGATTTTGGTTACAATTAAGTTTTTATTTGTTATAATTAATATATGGATTAATTTATAATTTATGTATAATCTATTTATAACCATTTATTAAAAATATAAAATCTACTAAAATAATGTTGTGTATTTCTAATAAAGGGGATTTCTCTGTATATAAAAATTATTGGTTCGATATTAGATATCAAATGGACGCAATAGATATCTTAATCATGTCGGCCCAACAAAGCCCAACTAATGTGTCATTTAGACCTTTTCGCCATCTTTTCTACGGACCATACAGTGATGTGTGTCACTGTGTGATAACAGCAGCGACTATTATAAGAACAAGTGAACAACGATTTTCATCATTTTATTCTACTAGTTTTTTTCTTTTTGTTTTTGTTTTAACACATTCTAGTAGTTTCTTTTTCAGGAGTTTATAACCTGTTTCTTGTTAATAGGTTTGGTTCAGTTAAGGAGAATAACGTGTTTGCAATTTCTAAGTATAGATATATATTAGATATATATTGATGATATATATATATCTAAATTTTCGTGCAATAAATACAATGATTTGGGTCATTCGTCGTCTGATATTGAATACAAATCGTACGTACACACACGTCGCATGCAATCTTCTTCTTTTTTCCTCTAGATTTATTTTTCTTCAAGAACAAAACCAAAAAGAAAATGCAATCAATAAGTTCCCTATATTGCTTCGACTATATATGCTTATGATTTGTCTACCTTAGAGAGCTAAAAAGTGAAACCCTAAAACCCAAACATATGTTTTTATTGCATAGGAGTTAAGGCTTCTGATTTGGAGACACTGTCATATCAATGTGCCCCTTCCCTATCAAACCCTTCATATCCCCAACAACACCATCATCATATAGCTTCCAACTTCACCTTTCCAAAAACTCCTTATTTCTCTAAGATTATACTCCCCAAAGACTAAAGATATCTGAGATCATATTAATTATCTGGTTTTCGACAAGGTCTTTTTTCGGTAACTAATATTTGCCTCCTTTTCTTTTGGTGTTTCTTCTATTTATTTAAGTATCAGTAACTGAATCCTTCTGGAGAATATTATAATATAGTATAGCAAAAACTAAAAGAAAAAACTCAAATGCGATAAAAATCGTTATAATTGAGAAACTACAAAACAAATCATTATGTTTATTTAGCGATTATTTAGCGTTCCTTCAAACTCTCAAGTTTGAGTCGATATTCACATGACATTGTGATTGTCGTTACTATAGGGACGTAGTAGGATAATCATCAACTTATATATGAATAAACATCTAAAGAATAGGAGACAAGGTTTATAAGCAAATAAATGAGCCCACAAGCTAAAGCTCAGATGAATATTCTATAACATTGCACGAAAAAGCAATTATGAGGGATACATGCATAGAGTTATAATCTAATTATTTGCAGCAACGAATCCAGATTCTTTTTAAGCAAAAAAAAACAAGAAAAGAAGAAGAAACTACTTGTTAATTAACCGATTATTAGTCGGTGCATCATCTATATACTTTAATTTAAGAGTACTAAGATGTCCATAATCCATTCGTTAATTAGAAGCATAATACCCCAATGTGGAATTCAAAATGGATTTTGTTTTCGGCACACCATATTATTGTTTGGGAAAAAATTGTATAACGAAAAAACTTTCGGATAAGAACCAACGCATATTAGTTTAGTCATCTTTCCATCGATATGCTAAAGTTTTTTGACTATCTTCATTTGGGTACGCTGGTTGTGTTGAGTAATCGATTCCCAATAAATAACAAAAATTATTGTACGTAAATGTTTGAAGAAGCTATAGAAGCAATAGTGTGTAGGGTAAATGAATCTAATGTACAAAACTGTACATAATTTGTTTTTAGTAAAAAGAGAATCAGATACCTTTTGAAGAGGACAAAGAGTTCTGGGAAGAGGGAACATGATGGCCTCCATGCCTCACCATCATCAGCTATCTAAGTAAAAAATAAAAAAGAAGATAGACTGAACCAAATCTCTTGAAAGTATCTCCATTACAAAAGAGTCGCATATAATAATGTCTTGTTGGATTTGCACAATATGACAAAGAGATGATGCATGCATACGCCAGCACGTCTCATTATTGTGGAAACTACTGTTCAACTTTATCTGAACAAACCTATGCTCAAGCGATAACGATGTGCTTCTGTTCGTAGACTATTACTTACGTCGTCTTTGAGCCTCCCCTACGGTTGAGGTATGTTATTCTCGCGGCATATATATATATATATATATATATATATATAAAGCTAGTTTTATGGATTATAACATTTTAACTATTCATATAGTTAAATGATTAATGTAGTTACTAGCTATGAATGCTGATTTTTTTAAACTGATTCAGATCAAATAATGGTGGTCCTAGAGACTTCTTCAGCAACCCAAAAAAAAAAAACAGTCTAATCGTTTAAATGAACGGATTTTAAAAATGAAGCAATAGTATTGGTCCAGGAATCGAAAGTATAATGCATGCATGTATTAGCCCTTTCAGTGGAATGATTCTTGCGTGGAGAAAACCATAGGGTCCATCAGATTCTTTCCTCTTCGTCTTATTATTATATTTAATTTGCAACGTAATCAAATTTCAAAAATAATTAATTTGATGTTTATAATAAAGAAATACACAGCATAAGAGAGGCACGGGGAATGATTCGCATCGAATAATAAATTGCCTCATATGTACCAAACAAACTTGTATGAATAAAAATACTCTTCTTATTGTTTACATTAATATAGTGATGACAAACACTATCGAGATTGATTCTGGATTTGGTTTTTTGGGCTCGAGGGACATCTTATTCTTTTATACGTATCGTCTCCTTTCTCCACATGCGCTTCCCTTTTCTTTCTTTATTCTTTCATTTTCTTTGAAGACTAATGTAATTGGTAGCTTAGCTCAACGCCGGACCTACTAAGGAAGAAGAACGGTCACCTAATTTAGGTAAACTAATTAAATAGCTATTTTTACATGTAATTTTAAAAATGGTAAAATTTATAATATTGACTTGTCCATACTCGAGTTCGAACTACCAATATGACATAATTAATATTATTTGAAAACCTAATATTGCTATAAAATTATCCGTCGTAGATTTTCCAAAGTTTGATCTAGCTTTCCATCGTAGATTTTTTGAAAATAAAATTATCTGGATTAGTCATAATTCCCGACTGAAGAAAAATAAGATATTTGGTCGTAATATAAATATTTATTATAGAAAGAAACCATAAATATGTATAAGCAAAAAAAAGATAATGAGAAAGATTATTGGGAACACAACATGAGATAGTGATGAATTAACATATGGTGTGTGTGTGAAGAGTGGGCCTCTTTAGTTAATTATTTTTGGATATAAGCTTGTGTGCGCATGATACAGTAGCACTCAATTTATCCTCATTAGTCTCATTTTCCCCTACTCCCATTCAATTTTATGCGCCATCTACTAAAAATATTTAAACTAGAGAACTGATAGCAAACGTTAATGTTTTTTTTTAATCAAAAATATCAGACTACAATAGATGTTTAAAATTTTTATTCTAATACTTTGTCTTTGACATATATCTAATTTGACCGTTTGAACCTTGTTTATTTTAGTAACTTGGTAATGTTTGTACTTATCTTTGTAAGCAAAGCTATTTTATGTTACACTTAATTACATATATTGTACGTAGATGACTGAGTACATGTTTTTCTGCGCTATTTTTAATTCATTAACAATCATGCTATCGGAAGTTACTTATGAATACAATAGAGTATAATTATAAATATTTTTCAAATTGGACTGAAGCCCCACTTCAAAAATGTTCATCCTTTTACTGTGTTTTTTTTTCAGTTTGGTAAAGTAACATCAAATTAAGAAAGCACAAGAGGAAAAAAGAGACGTTATGATTTGATGTGACTTAAATCCACCTTGAACAACGTTCGAACTGAAATCTTGGCCGGTGTCCTTAAGTATGATCCCTTTTATAAAATTAACCCCTTTAAAAAAAAACAAAGTCGAGAGAAAAGTCGCGCGCGTGATTCTCACTCGCGGCGATTTTTTCTCTCCCACCAACTTCTTCTTCTGAGCACAACCACGTGCACCGACGGCGGGTCCTCCGTCAATTCCGGTGACGATGAGGACCCTACGACCCATGGCGCTTCATCCGCGACCCTGCATCATCCGGCGACACCATGGAAGCAAGATCAAGGGGGCTGTGGAAGGGAGAAGCATCTGCGCGATCTCACCGGTAAGAGCTCTATCGGCGGAATAGCGACGCAGAGTGGAAGAAGGAGATTCACGACAAGGAACGGCGGAGGAAGACAGGTAGATCTGGGGTCGGAGATTCTGGAGGCTTCGCTAGATCGGTCTCGATAGGGGAGGTAGAGTCCGATCCGGCGAGGCTAAGCCACCGTCGAAGGTCTCTTTTCTACTCCCTACTGTTTTTTCTCCTTCACGACCGAGCAAGAACTCTCCTCGACGACGACGAGATCGATGCTCTTCCTCCTCCTCAACGCGGCTCTACGGTGGCGGGATGGACAACGGATCTTGGATCACCATCTTCGTTCGGCTCCCGTCGTCCAGACTTACCGGAGGTCCTGATCCGGTAAGCATCCGCAGCTTCGTTGGACGGCGGCTACAAACGTGTTTTACGTTTGTAGATTAGGGTTTTCATTGTCGGTTCGGTTCGATTTGTAAACCCAGTCGGTTTTGTATTTTCATTGGTTTAGTTTGGTTTGGTGTAACGGGTCGGGCCCTTAGGGGATATTGTATGGGTTTATATCCGGAAATAGCCCACTGGGCTTATATTTTTAATAGAATACCCTTTAACAAAAAAAAAAAAAAAACCCGTAATACAACGTCTATATACATTCACTTTGTTTTTCTTTTGGCTACTGCATAACTTTCAGAAATTCGAAATCAATTTTTACAAAATCTTTGTGGTCTGAAATATAAAGAAACATAAACATTTGGTACACATATTATTTTCATCTAACACTATCTACGATTCTACGTTTCCAAAAAAAAAAACATAAAGAAATATACACTACAGAAAGAAACAAACGTACCAAACATAAGCGTAGTTGTCACCCAGAGGAGTGACTTAAGTAGGGCCATCATGTTCACATGTCACTGTCTTAAGAAATCAGACTTGTTAGTTTGTGGGGCATAACTTACCTCTTTTGCCCTCGATTTAGGGCGCACTTCCAATGATGCTGTAAGATTCTCACACTTTTGTGGGGTGCTTGTCCACGTCGTCGGTTCCATCCAAATGACTGGCTCCACAACATATGTATTGAGACGAGGACTCGTATGACGTATCTATGGGGATGCTGGATGCTAACTTTCGAATCTTTGGCCAATTTTTTTTGTTGGTGAAAACAAAAGTATTACTACTAGACAACGTAAAAAAAAAAAATAGAGTGGGAAGGTTAAACAAAGCTATTAAAAAAAAATGACAGAATACAGATTTGATTAGATAGATCCGACTTGCATGTAAGTTATCCCGAATCGTTTTGTTTTTGTACATCAAAATAGTTTTTTTTTTTTGATAAGTATGTGAACATCAAAATAGTTGGAAACTAGTGATTGAATGGTTCATTCAGAATACCCCTTTTTGGCAGTCTTATCCATAAACGTTTTTAGTGAGAACTGTTTTTTGATTTTTTATTTTTTTATGGGAGATTAGTTTACGTTTCGGCATGTACTGATCGTTTATTCCTCTTCAAAAAAAGGTTGTAAACCATCTCCGACTTGATTTATAGCATATAATTGCCACACATACAAAAAAAAAAAATTGTATAGTTAGGATTATTTATTTTATCGTTATTAAATATGTCTAAGGTAGACGGTTTGACTTTCGATCTAGTTACAATAAGGAGGCAGCAAGCAGATCGTACTTTGAACAACTGGGACTGAGTAAAGCGAGTAGAAAGTGTACTTTGAAACTTGAATAGAGAAAAAACAGTAAAGGAGATGATAAGTAAGGCACGCGGCTTTTAAACAGGAGAAGATAGATTTTGTGGAGAATTGTTTTTTTGGCGTCGCAGACATTTTTATAAAGAGAAATCGTAGACTTTCTTTTATTACATATATATATATATATATATATATATATATATATATTTAATGTGTATGTAAGGTGTAATTGAGTCACGTGGTACACAACTATATGTAATGGAGATGCCTGGTAGATTTTTTTCTTTTCTTTTTTTTTATTCGAGACATGTATATGATACAATGTATTCGAAGCTTAACTCCATTGCTCCAAGGACTTTCACTAGCTCAATTTTTCAAAAGCTAACATGATGTTTTTACCCAAATCAACCACAAACCTTCGATGCTAAAATAAAGGAACTAGTATATTATCAGTTCCTTTTTTAAACTAATTTTAGTCTCTTGTCGAACTATTATGCACGTAAAAGTGTAGATCTTTAAGTTTAAGTCTATCAACCAAAACCTCAGACCAATATCATAGAAATGAGGTTTTGAATATTGAACAAGTATAGATTTAATATAAATTAAAGGTAAGTTTTAATATAATTGGTTCTTGTTTACAAACCAGTTGGTCTTTGTTCGCAAGCACTGTTGGACAATCCTAGAAACTTAGTAATGTATTATTCCAAATAAAATGACATCATGAAGATGAGTTGGGCACGCTTGGAGTGATCCACTATATCTATGGTTCCATCACGTCCATGTTACATAACTAATTGGGAGTTTGGGACGAGTGTTGAAAGTGATATATTAATCTTATGGGATTCGACTTTTGTTTATTGTGTAACTAAGATATGGGCAAGCGTGATCCACTATATCTATGGTTCCATCACTTCGATGTTACATAACTAATTGGGAGTTTGGGACGAGTGGTGAAAATGATATATCTAATCTTATGGAATTCAACTTTTGTTTATTGTGTAACTAAGATATGGGTGTGGAATATTCTCCTTTTTGGTATATGAAATTGTAAACTAAATAATTAATTGATTGATTAACAAATAAGGATGTGTGGGTGTTTGGAGTGATGGAAGAGACAAGTGAGAGAGAAGATTGGTGGGTGCGCGTGCAGCTCTCTATTCGTGGGATTGTGGTCATAATGCTTACTGCTCTCCTACCAGTAAACCTTACCTCTTTTTTTTTTTGTATCTTTTTATATTTATCCATTTTGATGAAATCTTAACCGTGTACTTATGATTTATTTGAAAATACATTCTTACTCCAATCCAATGTTAAAATAATTAGGTTTTAGTTCGTTAGTATTGTACTTTAGATTAGTCCACACCTGACTATGTTGGTTTCTTTATCTTTGCTTTGGTTTGATCAGTTTGAATGAAATTTGGCTCTAACCCCAATTATATTTCGTTTGTTTCTAGTTTAGACTAATTTGGATCAATTTTGATAGAGGCTTCACCAATCTGAATCAATCGTTCATTAGTTTTAGGTTTTACTGTGGTTGTGGTTTATAACTGTGGTAAATTTCAGAAAAATACTATCTTAAATTAAAAGCTAAGAATACTATCTATAGTAATGAGGAATAATTTTAAGCATTAGATCAATCGATTACTTTTCCTTTTTAGTATCTAAAGTTATTGACAGACTATCTGGTCCCAAACTCTTTTCACCTATGAACTTGAATATTGGTGACTATCTAATAATCGTCATAATTTAGTCTAAACAAATTAAATGGAAACATTGATTATAATAATTTAGTCTAGTAAATTACTCTCTCTGTCTCACAAAGATTGATGTTTTGAGATATTTTTTTGTCTCACAAAGATTGATGTTTTGTAAACTTCAAGAAGTAATCATTGAAAATATTTAAATTTTTGAATTGTTATTGGTTTATATTTTCTCTCTCTACCAAAAAATAATTATAAATTAATTTACAAATAAAAACTAAATTTTTTCTTAATATGTGTTAAAGTGTCACAACATCAATCTTTGTGAGACAGAGGAGTAAATGAAAGCATTGTTCAACAGATTAACATCCACACAATTCAATTGACTCATGCCTTCATTATTTACGACTAGCTTTAACAGAATATATTTCCTAAGACCAGCTCCAACTCATCTCCATTTCTATCTTTAAATTTCATTTTGGAGAAAAACCTTCTCCAACCCCAATTCAATTTTATCTGCAAAATAGAGATCTCTATATTTGTCTCTATATTTGGAGACTTTTAATTCATTTCTCCATTTTGGAGTTGAACTTTTTATTTATAAATCAGTCCCTTAACTTTATATATATTTATATTTTATATCTAAATACAATTAATTATTATTACTTTATACTTAAACTTATAAATAATAGTTTTAAAATTCAACAATAGCATATATTACATAAAAAATAGATAATACAAAAAAAAAGGTACAAAGAATATTCTTAGAAAATTATTTGCGGATAAAATTTGTAATTTTAATAAATAAAGGATCATTATATAAATTATTAATAAGATATACAAAGAATATTCTTAGAAAATTCTTTTTTTGGAGTCAAAAATAAAGAAATAAGTTGGAGGAAAACCATTTCTAAAATGGAGTTACTCCAAAATGGAGTAAAAAATAAAGAAATTGGTTGGAGATGCCCTAAAGAGACAAAATATTTGTCTATTTGATTAACTTTAAATAATCTCTTTTTTTTGTGCAACTACTAATTTAGAAATATAAAAATTTCCAAATAATGATTGTAAATTTTCATAAATGTCATAAATAGTATACGGAACATACGAAAGAATATATATTGATGTGTATACGTTGATAGAACAAACACACACAAAGAAAAATTGACTAATGAGGTTATAAGTGTGAATATTTACCATGAAACACATTTAAACCAAAAAATTAGTCATGTTGATTTTGACCTAAAGACATTTTAGTTTGATGTTCTACAATGTTCTTTTTTTTTATCATTCCTTCATATTTTGGGGGAAAAACAATTTGTAAATGATGACTTATTAAATGGTTGCTACAATTATCCTGTGCTAAATGCAGCAACACAACTGCGTTCATCATTGAGAAAACAAATTCTCCTTTAATTTCATGGAGATTGATGTTGCAACTTTTACAAAAAAAAAACCGAAAACAAAAAATTGATGTTGTGTATTTCTATTGTATCACAAGATAGATTTTCCAAATCCACTTCTGTAAATAATTTTTGATATTTTGTTTTCTTATCCTTTGTTTTTAGTTATTAAGAGGTTTTGTGCCTAAGCTCGTACATCTTCTCGGGCCAGGGACCAGAGCATTTTATATGGTTCCCTCCCAAACGCCGTCTCTCGAACCAGCAACCTCTAGACACATTTATCATTGAGTTCATAGCAGCGAGTGACGCCAACCCGCATGGACCACATACCACCTCATCGAGAATCCAACAAAGCTGACGTCGTAAATTGAAAGGTTGATCTTGTAGAAGGGCAACTAGCAGCCTCGCTCCAAAATGAATATGTACAATAATAGAGTAGATCAGCAAAATTTGTAGAAACCTGTCTTTTGCATTTTTAGAGCATTTGTTTTCTTATCAACAGAGTCAACAAAGAGTTTTTTTTTTTTTTTTTTTTTTTGGGCAAACGTCACAACGAGTAAGCTGTTAGATTTGGAGGTGTTTCTCACAAGTCACGCACACAAAATACACACAATTAAGTCTACTAGAAACTTCTGAAAGCATGTAATTTTAATGAAATGGAGCCGGTGGCAGTAATATTTGCTTGTAATATACACATATGTAGTGTAATAGTATTTTTTAGCAATATATAATTCATGTAATAAAATGGATAATGATAATGCCGGAATAGAGAGTTAGACATAACATTGCATGGAGAATAGAAATGATGTTGAAAGGGCACTTTTGGTATCGCGTAACGAAGCATTCATTTCATTCAGTCCTAAATTAAAATTGAAAAGAAAAGAAAAAAAATATAATTATCAAGTTGCCACGCCTGATCGTCTTTTATTTGGTAATTTTCGGTTCGATAATTTTTTTAACTAGCGATTTAACTATTAAACTATACATATCATAATATGTGACTCTCTTTTTTCTTTTGGCACGTATCCACGTACCAGTACAAGTTGTTAAATAAACAAACATACGTTAGAAAATCCCAAATCTCATGTACACATACATTAATTATTGTATTACTTAAGAGTTGATTGGTTTAGCCGTCATCGTCGACAAATGTTTAAAAAAGTATTATTACTCTTACACCTTCGTAATTTAAACTGCTTTAGGGCATCTCCACTGGTGAGATCTCTCAAGGTTACTCAGTTTTATGGGGCCCAAAAACCCAAAAAAAAACAATTTATCGGTCCATTAACGAGAGTATCGTTACCATGGGAAGCCATCGAGTAACCCATGAAGAACGATACGTGGCACATTCTCATTCGTCAAAGAAATAAATATAAAGGGAATTTTCTTTTTTTCCCCATTTTTCTTCTTTCTTCCCGATGTTGTCACTCTCTTCTCTCTCGATTCCAAAGGCGATTGAAACTTGCGATTCATCCTTTAGCCGGAAAAATCAATCCAATCAATCGAATCCTTTGATTTTTCTGGCTAAAAATCGAAGCTTGTTGGTGTATGAAGGTGCTTCGGTTCGACAACCAACGACGGCGGAGGTTTAGGGTTAACCCTAAGATCTGACGGTTCGTTTATCACGACCAACGAGAGCGGAGGTCAGTCTTTTCATCTCCGATTATTGCATGTTGTTGTTTCATCTCCTGTGGCCTTTAAATGTTAGGTTTAATTCGATTGATTGTGAGAATGGTTACTGAGTAGGGTAGATTTTTAGATTTGTTTGATGTTCAATTGATTTTGAGTTTTGTTTGGAGGGTTTAATTTGATTGATTGTATGATAGATGAATGTTTTTCATTGTGTTTTGCGAGGTGTTCATGTAATGGAAGGAGCGGATGTATGGTGGAGAAGAAAACTTTAATCTTTTTGGTAATTGAAAAGGTATGAATGAGTAGCTTTGTTTGCCTTTGTGTTCTTGTTAGCTTATGTTCTTGTTAAGCGTGATTAATGTGGCTCTTTTGTTTTTGTGCTCTATGAATTCGTTTGCCTTTGTGTTCAATATGATTGCTTTTGTGTTCTTACCTTTGGTAAACGGAATCCTGATTTTGTTTGATATGGCTCTCTTTTGTGGAACCCAGGATTTCACTACGATGAGAAAGTGTTAGGCTTCATCAAGGGATATAAACGTGTCTTTGATCTTGGTAATTAGTGTTCTTTTGTTTAGATAACAATTTGTCTCATGTAGAACTCAAAGACTATTTTTTCTGCTACCAAATCTAAGCTTCATATGTAACTCTGTTTCTTTTTGTTTTCTTGACTTTTGGTTCTGCAGGTTTCAAGGAATATTGATCTAGTCTATGGAGGTGGGAGCATCGGATTGATGGGTTTGGTTTCACAAGCGGTTCATGATGGTGGTCGTCATGTTATTGGGTATATATACTAAAACTCTCTTTTTTTAATCTCTTCTCTTAACAACTTTGTGAATCTTTTCATACAAAAGAAAACAGTGTTTTGAGTTTCTGATTGAACACAATTTGTATAATATGTTTAATATTTTTTATTTTAAATTTATGTTTAATATTCCTAAATTTGTAATATTTTATTGTTTTATATTTTATGTAAAAATTATTATTTAAATGATTGAGTAACCTAAGTGAGTTTTTCTAGTGGAGGATTAATTTTGTTTAAGTTTCTAATTGAGTTACTTTAATTAGTTTATAATTAAATATATAATTAATTAAGATTTGAGTAACCCATATGGGTTACTCGAGTAAAGATGGTCTTAGCTCTTAATCAATCAACACATGGTTGACGTCAGCATACAGGTTATAAAAGTTACGTATATACTACTTGTAAAAAGAAGGAGACGTGCAACACAAAAATATGTATTGAAGTAAAAAGGGATCATATATATTTATATAATTGCAATGATATTTTTGTGAGTCTAAAATCCATAGATTTACTGGATCTGGATGAATAAGCTGACTTTAAGCATAATCTAACTTGATCTTGATTTCTTAACAAGACTGTACAGTATGACGACAAAAACACAAAGAGTGTAGATTATTAACTAGATGGCGTATGGTTAAATGTAATGTTTCATGCTGCAGTTATCACTTATCAGGGTTGTCATATTGGTACGTAGTGCGACAATCCGAGAATCAAGTGTAATATTAATAATTGTATATATGTATTATCCGAAAAGTTGAAAACCACTTGAGAGAAAAAAACAAAAATAATTTTTTAAAATTAACATAATATTATTTTACAATATAATAATAATTTCATTCAAATCGCATTTGAACCTAAACCATATTTCGATTATCATCCATCCTTAATCAAAACTCCAAAAAACAGAAATTCAAACAGAAGGTAACCGAAATCTATATGTTCAAGACAAGTGTGGTAAGGGTGGACTAGCTAGTAGCTAGCGACTATTGATATATCTATGTCTGTCTTGATTTCAAATTATCTCTCAAACTATAGCGCTATGCCGCTATATCCATTTTCTCTTTTGATGTCACTAAGTTATGTATATGATTATAATATGCTGACTGTTGTACATGTTTTAACTTTTTTTTTTTTTTTTTTTCGTTTTTATAAGTTTTAGTAGTCTCGATCCCTTTCTGGATATGACCAAACTAGTTGTGGTCAAATGAATTGAGGGGTAAATGGTGAATGATTCTTATTAAGGCAACAAAATAGAGTCTACTTATGATTCAAACTTTAATAAGGTCTCTCTAAAGTTAGCCCCCAACAAAATCATCTTCAAATTAGCACACGATTTATCATTTCTCTTTCCAACAAAAAAAGGGTTTCCTGCTACAACCAATTATTCATTCTTTTCACTATGTATTATACTATAGTGTTCAATTCCAAGTTTTTCTCTCATTGTCGGAAAAAATATCTATGGCCGTTATCCTTATTATTTGACTGGTATGGAAATTGGTAGTGAACCATTATTTTCTTAGAATATGTGGAGAATTTAAACATACGTATCTTTTAATAAGATATATTAAAAATGATTTGATCTTTCGGGTTAATTTGATAAAATCATAATAACCAATTTGTTAAGGGTAATATCTTCGACGGTACAATTAACAAACTTACATGTTAAATTTCCATGCCTAAAATGCGACCAATGTTTACAAGGTAGAATGTATGGTCACCCACAACTACAAGTAGAGCAAAACAATGCTGCTTTAACATCTAAATATGTCTGGTTTTACGAGAAACAAAAAAAAAAACAAAAAATAGATCACTTTTACGTGGATCGGTGCATATATAATATATTGAACGAAATATTTAAACTTTGGTTGTCCTCCCGTCATTTTTATGTGTATTAGCGATTGTTTGACACACAAGCCACTGAAATTGATGTTTCTTGTAGACACTTGTTCCATTGCCTTTCAAGATCTTTTGTGTCTTGTCCATGATATAGTGTGTGTGTGGATATATATGGCTAATCAGATATATTAGTATTAAATATGGGCTAAGTAAAATACATGGGTCCTTTTTGGCATGATGAGTGATATGTAACTGGTGTTCGAACCAACATATATAAGAGAGGTTGATTACTGAATTGAATTGTTAGAGCATCTCTCCCTTGAAATTTTGGGTGATGTAAACCACTAAAAATGTAATGTCATCTTCTTTTAATTCTCAACAATCAATTAACGTCGCCATTCTTTAAGTAACATGATTGATAGCTTTTAAGCGATACATTTTAATTGCTAACATTTTTGAATAACTAATTCTCTTTGCGATTATATATAGTTTTTACTGATAACATAATTATGTGGAACTCAAAATTTACATCAACCCACTTCGTAGTTCAGTAATTTAATGACCCAAATAAATGATTTTCTCAGTTTCTTAGTAGAATAATTATGTCCATTTTCTGTTCTCATGATTTTGCATGTTGCAATATTATCAACCAGAGAACTAGCTAGCATATCACACCTCATGGAAAATATTGAAGATGAAGACAAAAAAATATTAAAAAATTTAAATTAGAAGAAATTAAAACATACAACAAATTTGCATGCGCACAAGGCATAACCCATAAATCTCCCTCTCATTACAGAACACAAGAAAACAGAACAGAATCAGACACACACTATTACACTAACTAGATCACTCACATACACAGATTCACAGATACATACATGCATACATACAAAACAAAACACAAACTCTCATCATCTTTCTCGTTCATTATGCCTACAATCATGATTCTTGGTCTCTTAACCCGCATGCTCCTCCTTCTCTATCCTTCAAAATCTCTCCTATAAATACCACTTCTCTCCCACTAACCACCACTACCTCTCTCTTCAATCTCTACACACACAAAACACAAACACAAACAAACACATCTCTTTATCTCCGTTTCCTCTGTTCTGTTCCTAACATCTTCTTTTGCTCTTTGCAATGTCAGTGCCCGGGTTCGAGGGATTCGAGAAAAGACTCGAACTTCGATTCTTCGACGATGACAACTCAATCACCAGTAACCCTATGGGACTCCGTCTAATAGACTTCGAATCTCTAGACCAAGTCTTAAACGAAGTTCAGTGCACGGTAGTCTCCGCCGTAGCGAATCGTAGCTTCGACGCTTACGTACTCTCCGAGTCAAGCCTCTTCGTCTACCCAACCAAAATCATCATCAAAACATGCGGCACCACGCAACTCCTCAAATCAATCCGACCGTTGATCCATCTCGCACGTAACCTCGGCCTTACGTTACGCGCGTGCCGCTACTCGCGCGGCAGCTTCATCTTCCCTAAAGCACAGCCTTTCCCTTACACAAGCTTCAAAGACGAAGTCGTCGTTGTCGAAGAAAGCCTTCCCAAATCTCTCTGTTACCGTAAAGCCTCCGTCATGACGCCTTCTAATAACCCCTCACGTGCTTGGCACGTGTTCACAGCCAGCGCTGACGTGGACTCCGACGAGCCGGTCGTCGTAGTCGAAGTCTGCATGACGGAGCTTGACCGAGTCAACGCTCAGAGCTTCTTTAAACGAAAAGGCGACGAGAAAAGCAACAGTGACTCCGCAGGGAAAGAGATGACGCGGCTGAGCGGTATCGATAACATAAATGCAAACGCTTTTATCTGCGACTTCGCCTTTGATCCTTGCGGCTACTCTATGAACGGAGTCGACGGAGACCGTTACTCAACCATCCACGTAACGCCTGAAGACGGTTTTAGCTACGGGAGCTTCGAGTGCGGTTTGTCTCTATACGACGATGGTCACGAAGATATATCTGAGGTGTTAAGCCGTGCCATTGATGTATTCCGGCCAAGTGACGTCTCGATCGCCACCACTTACGGCGGCGAGGATTATAACCACGAGGTGACGAAGCGCGTTGAACGCGTGTTGGCTAAGAAGCTTGGTCTTAAGTGCCGAAGCCGTCTTATGGATGAGTTTCCAGGCTCCGGAACAGTCGTTTATCAGTCGTTCACGCCTCGCCGGAAATAGTCATCGCCGGGAGAGAGGAGTAAAAAGGCAAAAAAAAAAGGTTTTTCTTAAATTAGGTTTTTAAAAATTAGCTGAGAGAGGACAAACAAAAAAGAAACAGGTGATGACGTGGAAGGAGATGATTGGTTGACTTGGGGGATATATATAAGTGGGAACATATGATCATGCACCCCACTTTGCACTTGTGGCAATGTCACGCCTAAGCATTTTTGAGGTTCAGTGTTGTAGAATTTTAGTGGGGGAGGGTAAAAATGGTTTGCTCTGTTTTCTTCTTTTCTCTTTTTGTTTCTTCTTGTGTTTGTTTTTTTTTTCCTTTTTAATTATATTTCAATTTAAATTAGATTGAATCTCTATATCAGACTGTTGATATACGGTTAAATCGCTCTCACTTTATATGGTTACAAAATTCATTCGCCCACCCTAACAAGTATTTTTACTTAAACTAATCATGATGTGAAATATGTTGTATAACATTTTCAAAATATCTTTCTTAACCTTTTCAAATTAAACAAATCTTTCTTAACTACTACATGAGATATGTTTTGTGGTTAGCAAACATATCTCATCATGTCTTTTTTCAAAAAAAAAACAAACAAACAAATGAACATATCTCATCACCAAATCAGAATTCCCACCACACTAATATTTAACGTTAATTAACGAATTTGTTTGAATTATTGTTAGCAATTAGCATCATCGTTTACTTTTAACAAATTTGTAGTATATAGTATGTACTGTCATATCATTTTGTTGCTTGTCTCCGTCATTGTTATTTGTTTTGTCACATATTTTTAGCGCAAGGCTACTACATCGAATACGGTCAAGCATAAAATAATCAAAGAATGACACATAAGTCTTAAAATTATGCATATATTAGGGGTCCAAAAGTTAATAATTTTTTACCCCAAAATTTGCGTAACTATATAAGACCTTGGCGGCAAATACCTTTTTGTTTCGGTACTAGATTAAGACCCGTGCTAGAGCACGGGTTGAAATTTATATTATTTATATTGTATTTTTTATATAAAATATAATTTATGCTATTGTTTTAAAAAGTTTTTTTAGATAAAACATTATGCAATAAAATCATATGCTAAATATGGAGGCTTGAAAAAAACACATAGTTTGTAAGTTTTATATTGTTAATGATTCTAGATAAGTATCCATGCTATAACAATAGTTAAATTTTAACTTGTAACCAATCAATCTATCAATTTCGTAATCTATCTTTGGTTAACGTTGTGGTCAATTTGTGGAAAAAAAATTTGTAATATTGTGTTTAAAAATATTTGGAAACAATGATATAAGACTAAAATCTTCCAAAAATACAGTTTGGAATATATCCATGATTTTATTTGTTACCATTAATATATCAATTATCAATTTGGAATATCCCTAATATTTAGCTGTAACCATTAATATTAATATATGGATCATTAGTCTATAACCTATTTATAACCATTTATTAAAAATATAAAGTCTACAAAAACTATGTTGTGTACTTCCCTTTTATTAAAAAGGGGATTTTATATTGTTAATGATTCTAGATAAGTATCTGCGCTATAACACTGATTAAATTTTATTTTATACAAAATTTTGTATATTTTATATTTTAAAATAATATTTTTTTTATTAAAAAGGGGATTTTATATTGTTAATGATTCTAGATAAGTATCTGTGCTATAACACTGATTAAATTTTATTTTATACAAAATTTTGTATATTTTATATTTTAAAATAATATTTTAATATGTTGTATTAGGTTATATATGTGAAGTTATTTTAACAATGTATATTCTACATCATGACTTGAATGTCATTATAAGACACAATTTTGTAAATTTGAATTTAAATATTCAAATTTTGACCGTTACTCAATAAAATTTTTAATTCAATATATATTATTTCTAAAGAATAATATTACTAAAGCTTGAATATTTTATAGATTGAACAGTTTATATTTGTTTTTAAAAAATTAACTTATGGTATATCGAGAAATAAAACTATTTTTTAATTATAATAAATAATATGATAATTTATTTGTTTCACAAAATAGACTCATATATAAAAATGAGAGTTGAAGTATAGTGATAATTAATAAATTAATATGTTAAGTTAGATATCAAAAGATTTTATTTGATGAATAATTTAATAAAGTAATTAATATGGTAAATTAGATGATATGATTCTTTAGAATATTCTCTTTAAAATTTTTGGTATAACCTATTTGTAACCAATTAATCAATCATTAATGTATAACCTATTTGTAACCAACTTATTAAAATTATATAGTCTACAAAACAATGTTGTGTACTTCCGTTTTATTATAAAAGGGATTTTCCACTATTTTTGAGGGGTCAAACAACACGTTTTTTTACTAAAATACTTGATTTATGGCATATTGTAAAACTGTGTATGTTACTTGTTGTGTTGTTTTGAAAGAGAAATATAAATCCAAACATGTTTAAATAGAAAATTCTATAAAAAATTAACTTTCAAATATTTTTTGTTGTTTCAAAATTTGCGTAACTATATAAGACCTTGGCGGCAAATACCTTTTTGTTTCGGTATGTGTTTGACATTTAAGTTTCAACTTTTAACCAAACCATAAGAAAAGTCAAAGAAATGAAATATTTTTTTAGTAAACAAATTAAAATCCAATTAACAAAGAAAAGGCCAAAAAAGAAAAAGCAAGGTTACACTTTTTGGTTGCTGACCTTGTAAAAAACAGTTAAATATATTGTACTAATATGTTATATGTAATTACTTTTGATAATCACGCATGTAAATTTTTCCACACCCAACATATCAAAATCCAGTTTGCACGTGACAATAATTGGCTAAAAAGTAAACCTTAATTTTTATTATTTCCACTGTCAAAACATCACTTATCTTAGTTCATCCAAAGTAATAACAATCAAAAACTTTTTTAAGGAACTTATTTGCTCTACTTCACCATCAATTCGTATATTTTCGCACCATCACGCGTTTTATACCCTAATCAGAACAGAGAGAAGCATGATGAAACTAAAAGGATATGTTAATACTAGAACCGAGAAAGTTGTAAACTTAAGGACTTAAAAACTACATATGAAATGAACTTATTCAACTCATTTCTATCAGGTTTCACACTTTCACTCTCAACATCTCTTTCACTCGTATATTGCAGAATAAGCTTTGGAAAGTAAAGTACATGCAATAAATTTTACAAGTTAAGGTCCCAATCCGGTATCTACTGAGTATTTTCGGAAATATACTCAGAAGTCTTGCTCTAAACATGAGCATTTAGGATTCTTGTAACTTTTCTCTATCCCAACAAACTTGTCTTCACCTACATCTCTCAATCTTGAGGACAACTTGTGCACTACTTTTCTCAGAGAATCTCCCCTAGTGAACGCCTGACTTGTAAGAGCTGAAGGCGACGGGTATGTTCACTACCCTCCAAGCTCTGCTTCTAGAGCGAGGCAGAGGTGACAGGTGACAGACAACATATCAGAGAGAATGAAGAAGAAGACTTCCACCTTTGGTTCAAAAATAACCTTCTGTTAGACTATGTACAATGGTTATAACATTCAACACCCTCCACCTCAATTTTTAACACTCCACATCATCTTCTCTTTCTTCCACCTAATCATTCAACACTCAATTCAATTTTAATCTCTCCAATAGTTTTGTTTAATAACATTCAACACCTTATCCCACTTTTTGATTTGATATTCTTATATTCTTTATAACTTCATTACTACATATTTCTAACGATACAATTAAAATTAAATTTAAAATTATTAAAAGTTACATAATTTCCAAAAAAAAAAAAACATAATTATTGTGAAAGCAAATGAAATTACGAAAACTTCAAATATAATAAGATACAAACACATGACAATACAATAAGATTAGGATAGAGAAAAAGGTAAATAATAGAATTTTGGATATTAAAATAATTATTACTGGATTCATTTTATAAAAAAATTATAAATATAGCCAAAAATTTATTGTAAAATAATTTGAAAGTTAGTGAAAATATCTATTTTCTATGTTCAAATAAAATAAATCAAGTTTCTCATTTATAGAGTACAAAAAATAATGAATTTTGATATAAAAAAATGGTTTGTTATATAATAATTGGTTTTGAATAGATAGAGTGGGATAAAAAAAAAGTGTCATCTTAATTATTTTTTTTCTTGGCATGAAAGAAAGAAAAAAAAAAGTGGTAAACTCTCCCTACAAATGCGTACATAGCAACTTTGTTTCTACAAATAACATTTGTCTTTCGCGGACCCACTTGCTGTTTTTCAACATGTTGAATATTTTCAACTGAGATTAATCCAGCTCAGCTTTTTCATTTTTTCAACAGGTTCATTGTAACAATTAAACTGTTGAAATTTTAATTCAACACCCCCATTGTTAATGGTCTTACGGAACAGAGACTCTTATCCTTTCTCTTCTTTCTTTCTTCCTTGCTTTGAAATCATCCAAACGAAGAGTCTTTCTCTTTAACTGTGAATTTAAACCATAAAAATACACAGGATATCTATAGCTATAAATTCCAAACGACCCTGGATTAGAAGGCTGTTCGCAAAGGAGTCAAACATTCACGAACTCAAGAGAGGGCAAAAAAAAACAAATTTAACTAGAGTAAGAAAACAAACAAAGCTGTCTGAAGTCTGAACAACACATCCCCAACACAATTGCTGTTTTTCTAATGCGAAATGACCTTATGACACTTTAAGCATCGCAAAAGTAAAAACTCAATAGATGACAGCAAGAGAAAAAATTCTCTGCAAATTAGAAACAAGATTACATTGTATTGTATGAAAGCTTGTGCATTTTGCAATCCCCCACAAGGCCACAACAAAGAGGATACAAAAGAATCTTTCTTTATTCAAAATGGATTACTCTATAAGAAGTAACTAATCAATCCTTACTAATGAATCAGGTGTAAGCTCTTACTCAATCTCTGTCATTTCTTCATTCTCCTTTCATGGCATTCCTTCAAAGCTTGAACATCTTTGGATCACAAATGACAAACAACAAAAAAGCTAATCAAACATTTATTTTGTCCCCAACTCACACAGATTAAGTACACAATAATAACAATTAATCCCAATTTCGTAGGTAAGAAACCCTAAACCCCTATTGAGCTCTAAAACCCTCAGATTTTGAGATACAGAGAGTAGAGTGGGACTTACGTTTCTGACAAGATTTCCAATCCCTATTGCTATCAACAAGACAATCCTGCAAAAGGGGATGATTCGTTTGAAGATCAGGTAATCAAAAAGAAGTGAGATTTTGATTGATTTTGGTTGGGAAACAGAACACACAAAAACCTGTAATGACAAATAGAGAGAAGAACACTCCTTTAGCTGTTTCACATTCTCGTCTTCGTCGTCTGCATCCATCTGATGATTCGGCGGAGGTGGAGCTTTCGTCTCGGAATTGGGTTTCTCTGTCACTTTCTCCATCCCTCACACTCAATGCTTCTTCTTCACCTGAGAGAAAAATTCAGAACTCTCTTCTCCGTCGTTTCTTTCTTTTCTGATGGGCTTTTATATTTATTTTTAACCTAAAGCCCAGGCCCATTTAGTTTGTGTCTAGCTCTGATAAAAAAACAAAATATAGAAGTGGTCGTCGACATGTAGATATACTAAATGAGTTCAGGTCCACTACTACAACCTTTGTCGGGTTGTCCTGAAAGTCATTGTGCCACGTGGCGTTGTTAACCCACCAGACCAGAGTGTGGGAGCTATCGCAATCAAATAGTAAATTGTTGTTTCCTCTTTGCATATAGAGAAATAGAAAACACTAATATTGACCTCCTATAACTAAAATGTTGACAATTGAAGAAGAGAGAAAAAACATTTATAAGTCTGTTACTCTAAATTTAGGATTTGAACAAAATTATAGAGGATATGCTCTGGCTTATTGACTGTCTAAAATGCAAAAATGGATATTATTATCTTCATCTTGAAAGAATTAAGGAAGAGGGAAGATGCGCCTTTTCAGTTAATAACAGAAAGAGGGAAGACGATCATGTCTCTCTCTTTCTTTAGTCTTTGACCTTCTTCTTCTTCTCTCTCTCTCTCTCTCTCTCCCTTTTTTGTCTCGTTTTCTTTCTCCAATCCATGGAAGGTGTTCGAGACTCGTCGTCACAAACTCTTTCTTCCACGACATCGTCTTCTTCGTCTCCCTCCGCCTGGTAACTTTTTTTTTTCATTCTTGTTTTGGTTCAGAAACAAACAAGATTTTGCAAAATGATCATGTACCGTATCTCGCAAGTCATCTGAAATTAACTCAAGTTGTTTTTGTTGTTGTTTGATACAAACATAGCGATGTAGACGTTGAGAATCGTGGAAAACAATTAAATCCTCTCTCTACAAGAAGATCTCGAGCCGGCTTCTCTGATTCTTTCTCTTCTCATGGTAACTCAATAATAATCACATAAATACGTTATGAATATCTCATTGTCCTTAGCTAAAAAGATATCTCATGCTGTTATCTCTGCACAAGATTTATCATCGTTCTGCCCAGATGAAGAAATAACAACATTCTGCCCGGACAAATACGAATCAGACGATGACTTATTAAGAAGCATAGAATTGGAAACATCATCTTCCGTGGTGAGCACGTCAGATTCATCATCATCAGAAGCTCGTCATCACCATCATCACCACGGCCACCATCATCATCATTCGTCTGGAGGTTCTACCAACGGTCACTGGAGGAGAGGTTTCTTCCGTTTATTTAAAAAAGGATCATCCGCAATGCCTTTCAACACGTTCACACCTCTCAAAGGAGTCCCCAAACTCACCAGACGTAAGAGCAAACGCATTAGAGACAATATGGTCCCTGTTATACCTTCTCTTGACACTGAAGACTTGTTCGACTTCAAACCCTCTTGGAGAAACTTCTCTCTCCAAGATATTCAGACCGCCACAAACTGCTACAGCCGTGGTCCGGACTCTTGTTACATTTTCAATCGATAAAATAGTTGTTTATGAAGTCATATATGTAACTTGAAAATTGTGGATATTATATATGGCAGAGAATCTGATCGGAGAAGGAGGATATGCGGAGGTGTATAAGGGACAAATGGCAGATGGGCAAATAGTGGCGATAAAGAAGTTGACTAGAGGTTCTGCAGAAGAGATGACGATGGATTATTTGTCCGAACTTGGGATCATAGTTCATGTAGATCATCCAAACATTGCTAAGCTTATTGGCTATTGTGTTGAAGGAGGAATGCATCTTGTTCTTGAGCTATCTCCTAATGGAAGCCTCGCTTCTTTGCTCTACGGTGATAATTCTTTTTATTTATTTGACATTTGCAAAGTCATCTGAGGTTACTTGGATTACTAAAGGGATCGTTATAACATTTTATAGAGGAGAAGGAGAAACTGAATTGGAGCATGAGATACAAAGTAGCGATGGGAACAGCAGAGGGACTGTACTATCTCCATGAAGGTTGTCAGAGAAGGATCATTCATAAAGATATTAAAGCTTCTAATATCCTTCTCACTCAGAACTTTGAAGCTCAGGTAATGCGGTTTTTAAGAGAAAGCTAATTAAGATCTTCACACCTTGATTAATATATAGTTTTTTTCTATTTTGGGTAAAATATTACCTTAATTATAGTCTTTTTGAAGTTATGATTATTGTGAAACAAGAATGAACTCTATTTAGTATCTTTTTGACTTTTTTACAAATAATGACCGTAGATATCTGATTTCGGGCTAGCGAAATGGTTACCGGACCAGTGGACTCACCATACCGTATCAAAAGTCGAAGGAACATTCGGGTTTGGAATCTCTCTCGTTGATATAAATCATGACATCATGTACAAATCTCTCTTTTCATAATATATCTATCTCACATATATAACCTCTTATGTGGCTATCAGTTACCTTCCGCCGGAGTTCTTCATGCACGGGATAGTAGACGAAAAAACAGATGTATATGCTTACGGTGTCCTGCTTCTTGAGCTCATTACCGGTAAACAAGCCCTTGACAGCTCACAACATAGCCTTGTCATGTGGGTACGTGAATATGTGATGTGACCCTCTCTTAAGCCCTAGCTAGATAGAATCCTTCGCTCATGCTTTCTTGACCTGGTTTTGGGTCCTATATAGCTTTGTAATTGATAATACGGGTTATCTATGTTTTTACAGGCCAAACCATTGATCAAAGAGAAGAAGATCAAACAACTTGTTGATCCGACTCTGGGAGATGACTACGATGTAGAAGAGTTGGAACGTCTTGTCTTCATAGCGTCATTGTGTATACACCAAACCTCCATCAACCGGCCTCAAATGAACCAGGCATGCATAACATAACATCCGATTCCTATCATATAATTAGTTACCACTTTCCTATATATATTTTTCATATCACTATATATTAATTTGGTCACATAAATAACGATATGATGTGTTCATGTGTGTGTACGTATATATACATACAGGTTGTGCAGATTCTGAGGGGAGACAAGTGCAGCTTAGATCAGCTAAGAGAGCGAGAAACCTCAAAACTCCAGAGGACTTACTCTGAAGAACTATTGGATAACGAAGAATACAACTCGACAAGATATTTGAACGATATTAATCGACACATGGAGACCGTTCTCGGAACATCCAAGGATTCTTGAAATATCCTACTTGGTAAATGCAAGAAGAAAGATTTCATTGAGTATACACATACATATTTGTTCACTATAGAATTGATATGACTGCTGAGGATTGCGAGATCAATCCGATCAGGATTGGATATTAAGTTAGAAGAGAAAGGACTAAATAAGTTCAATATTGTTTAAAATATGTTGTAACATGGTGTATGTGTATTTTGATCATGATCATGATGTTGTGTTCTTTCCTTTCTTCCATCTTTGAACTATTGTTTGTTAATGTTTTTTTTGTTGGTCTGAGTTTCCGTCGTTTGATTTTCATATTCACATTATTTAAAAAGATGGTCGCAGATCAGATACCCTAATTTTTTTTATGGTATCCATACTCCATAGACCATTCTACTCATTCATTTGATTTACATATGTTACTAGATTAGGACACGTACGGGTTTAAAATTTTTAAAATAAAATAAAATTTAACAAAGAATATAAAGTAAGTATTTATAGTAAGTAAAAACTATCTATAAAGGTAAATAAATACACTGAAATGTCCAATGTAAATATATGGTGTAAAAGGTGCGACTCTGCGGTTGAGACTATTAATCACTTTTTTTTGAATGCCCTCACTCGTGGGAAGTTTAGAATTTATCACTATCTCCATACGAGTCGGTATACTCAAATTTGGATTTTGTTTTCTGGAGGGATGTACAGGGTGATCCTGATCAACTTCTTCAATTACCATGATTTTTATGGGCAATCTGGAACGCCATAAATAAAAAAAAAATTAAGGTTTAGAGATCGAGACGAATGATATAATTGCTCAGGCTTTGGGGATAAGTTAGCTTGGGAAGAGGCGTTATCTTTTATGGTGGTCATGTAGGCTCCATCTCCGTCCTCAGATGTCCAAGTTTCTTCACCTTTTTGTCAAATTGATGGTTCTTGGAAAGCAACCAATGAGCATTCATGATTGGACTGGTGGTCTTGTGTTGGTGAGGAGCGAACCTTATTGTTGGAGGCCAAGTGTCTAAGACGGAGCCCCTCCTCCCTGCATTCAGAGTTAGAAGCATTGTTGTGGGCCATGGAGCGGATACGTGCTGAGTTACTCACTATGGTGCATTCCCCTGAATATTGGCCATCCTTCTTCAACTTGTTTGATGAGTTTAATTCGCTAGAGTTTTTTCCACTATTCTCCATCTCTTGGATCCCGCATGCAACAAATTCGAAGGCGGATTGTCTTGCCCGTGCTTCGCATTCTCTTATCTCTGAAGTTTCTTTTGTAAACCCCTTCCCTCTGGCTGGGGCAACTAACCGAGGAAATTCCTTTTAGTTTATTGTTTTAATTGAAATAAAAAATACATACACTTTTAGTTAAAGAAAATAGTTGTAGATAAGTTCAAAAGTATTTAAATTAAATTAAATTTAATAAAGAATATATATTTAATGCTTTTCGTAAGTAAAAACAATGTATAAAAGTAAAGAGATAAACTTTTAGTTATAGAAAATAGTTGTTTTTTTTTGCTATAATACACTAATGTATATCCATTTACAAATGTACTGTCTACAATACCACCAAAAGTTTATTTGTACACCCAAATATATTTTATTGTTAAAATATCACCAACAAATTGTCTTTACGAACACATTAAATAACCTATTATATGTCTCTTCCCTTTAACATTTTTATAGTTACAAATCTTCAATTACCATGATTTTTATGGGCAATCTGGAAGGCAATATATAAATAAAAAATTTTAAGGTTTAAAGATCGAGACGAATGATATAATTGCTCAGGCTTTGGGGATAAGTTAGCTTGGGAAGAGGCGCTATCTTTTACGGCGGTCAAGTCAGCTCCATCTCCGTCCTCAGATGTCCAGGTTTCTTCAACTTGTTGTCAAATTGATGGTTCTTGGAAAGCAACCAATGAGCATTCATGATTGGGCTGGTGGTGTTGTGTTGGTGATGAGCGAACCTTATTATTGGAGGCCAAGTGTCTAAGACGGAGCCCCTCCCCCCTGCATTCAGAGTTAGAAGCGTTGTTGTGGGCCATGAAGCGGATACGTGTTGAGTTACTCACTATGTTGTATTCCCCTGAATATTGGCCATCCTTCTTCAACTTGCTTGATGAGTTTAATTCGCTGGAGTTTTTCCACTATTCTCCATCTCTTGGATCCGCATCCGACAAATTCGAAGGATTGTCTTGCCCGTGCTTCTCATTCTCTTATCTCTGAAGTTTTTTTATAAACCTCTTCCTCTGGTTTGGGCAACTAACCGAGGAAATTCCTTTAATTTATTGATTCATTGAAATAAAAAATAGATACACTTTTAGTTAAAGAAAATAGTTGTAGATGAGTTCAAAAGTATTTAAATTAAATTAAATTTAATAAAGAATATATATTTAATACTTTTCGTAAGTAAAACCAATGTATAAAAAGTAAAGAGATAAACTTTTAGTTTTATAAAATAGTTGTTTGTTTTTTCTGCTATAATACACTAATGTATATCCATTTACAAATGTACTGTCTACATTACCACCAAAAGTTTATTTGTATACCCAAATATATTTTATAGTTAAAATATACACTTTAGTCTTAATTACTACCAACAAATTGTCTTTATGAACACATTAGATAACCTATTATATGTCTCTTCACTTTAACATTTTTATAGTTACAAAAACGCATACGTTTAATTTTACATATTCCTATTATATATATTACAATAGAAGTCTTTTGAATTAATTATTTGATTGGTGAAAAAAATATGAGACGATCTAATTTTTTTTTTACTTCAACAATCTTTTTCTTTATGTAAAAGTGAGTATTTATTTTTATTTTTAAACAGTAACTAATTGTATAATTTTCACAATCATTTTTTATCTTATATAAAAAGTAATATTTTTCTTGTAATATAACATCTAAAAATTAAAAAGTAAACAATATAATAATTTTGAATTTTATGGTATATATATATACTTGATCTTATAATTAGATTCTAAATAAAATTAGCTTTTATTTTATCTATTTAGTTTTATATAAAACCTTTTTAGGTTAGTTTTGAATTTTTACATTTTTGTTTTTTATAATTTTAATAATAAATTGACATGTGTCAACATCTGAATGATATATTTAACATGTGGCACGATCTTGTTAATGAGTAATTTTGTCATCAAAGTTTATATAATAAGATATTTCATAAATGTTTTATAATAATTAAAAGTGTTTAAAAAACAAAACTTAATCAAAAATCATAAAATATTTAAACACAAAATAAATTCCACCATTTCAAAGTTTATTAGGTTAACCTTTTTTATGTTACGAAAATAAGAATTATGGAATCCATCGTCACTATGCATATATAAATATAATTTTTATAGTTCTATCAAAATGATCTATCAGAGATAAAATTTTCTCAATCAGTTATATTTATATCCCACACAAAATTAAAACATTTTTATATAACATTTTTTAAATAAATTACAATTAAAGTGTTCTTAGTCACATTTGGACTTTTTACATGTGCATTCGGAAAGAACCGGTTCGGTTCGGAACAAAGGAAAAACCATTAAAAAAATGAAAAACCGAAACGCAGAGGACGTGTGCGTTTTGTCGTGTTATATCGTTAGGCAGAGCATAAACTTGTCACCACCGTTAAAACACTTTTCCGAGAAAAGCTTCTCCTCATCTTTTACTTTCCCGGAAAAAAAAACAAAAAAAAATCAAATTTTTTTACTCCAATCTTCCGATCTCTTTCCTTGTACCGACTCTCGTGCATCTCTCAGATCCAAGCGATGTCGATGATTCGCCGTAAACTATTGCTGTTGTTCTTCGCTATCTTCTCCGTCCTGCTTCAATCTTCCACTTCCCTGATTAGTTCCTCTAGCGTCTTCATCAATCCTTCCAAAGTTAAACAGGTTTCATCGAAACCCAGGTTTGCTTTAAGAACCCTTTAGTGATTTTGGGAAAAATTTGAGCTTCAAATGTAAACAGTTCTGAAAAAAAATTCGATCTTTTTGACTTTCAGGGCGTTTGTGTATGAAGGGTTTCTCACGGAATTGGAATGTGATCATATGGTTTCCCTTGTGAGTTCTTTCTTCGGTTTTTGAGCTTAATTTGGAAACTTTATTTTTGTTTTATCTGTTAAAGATTCTAAAATTCGATGTGAAACAAAGGCAAAAGCGAGCCTGAAGAGATCTGCTGTTGCTGATAATGATAGTGGAGAAAGCAAATTCAGCGAGGTTCGAACCAGCTCTGGCACGTTTATCTCCAAAGGAAAGGTTCAATTTTTTTTTTCTCTTTGTTTGCTTCCCTATTTCTTACTTTAGAACCCTAATTGATTACCACATGTTCAATTTTGGAATAGGTTGTGTTTCTTAGGTCTTAAATTGGGGTAGATAAACGTTGATCCTGCAAATGATAGATTTTGATAGTTTAAACTCCAATGTCTAGTGGATTACAACTCTTAACCTAAACCATCTTTATGCTCCTTAAGCGATCTGTGATATCTTATCCTTTGAATGATGGATCTTGGAAGTTGGAAGATTGACCTCTTGGTTATGTTAGATTGTTACTTACTAACTAATTTGTTCCGGACTAGGTTAAGTTTTTGTGTGTAAATGGTAATCAATTATGAAATTTTCTGGACTCAGTCAAATATGTAATGTTGTGATTACCGTGATGTGTTACTCTATCACCTGAAGTTTTCTTTTGTGGATCACAGGATGCCATTGTTTCTGGTATAGAAGATAAAATCTCTACTTGGACATTTCTTCCAAAAGGTACAACACACTCTGGATTTCTTAGAAGTTCACAACTAAGATTACTGAAAAGATCTTGAAAGCTCAATGTATGTTGAATTCTTGAAAGATTTCAGAAGATAATTTTGATATAAAGTCCTTTTACTTTCCGTGGTGACAGAAAATGGGGAAGATATTCAGGTATTGAGATACGAGCATGGTCAAAAATACGATGCTCATTTTGACTACTTTCATGACAAAGTCAACATTGTCCGTGGTGGACACCGTATAGCAACGGTTCTCATGTATCTATCCAATGTGACGAAAGGTGGAGAAACCGTATTCCCTGATGCAGTGGTTAGTGCTATCAATTATATGTTGCATAAAATTTCCCCAAAAAGATCAGTCTTGTGTCATTCTCTCTTATAAAGATCTGATTTCCTATAGGTACCTTCTCGCCGAGTACTCTCTGAAAACAAAGAAGACCTTTCTGATTGTGCCAAGAGAGGAATCGCCGGTGAGAAACTAAACTGATAATAATAATTCTCCTTTTCCTAAAAAGATGTGAGTAGAAATTTTACACCGTTTGTGTCTGTATGGGTAAATGTTTTTTTTTTATCAGTGAAACCAAGGAAAGGGGATGCTTTGTTGTTCTTCAACCTCCATCCAGATGCAATCCCGGACCCATTGAGCCTTCATGGTGGATGCCCTGTTATCGATGGAGAGAAATGGTCGGCGACCAAGTGGATCCACGTGGACTCATTCGATAAGATTGTGACACCAAGTGGAAACTGCACGGATATGAACGAGAGCTGCGAGAGATGGGCAGTTCTTGGGGAATGCACAAAGAACCCAGAGTACATGGTTGGAACTTCTGAGCTTCCTGGCTATTGCAGGCGAAGTTGTAAGGCTTGTTAGACTTAATTTTACCACTTCTTCGTCTTCTTGTTCTGTGCCACAAAACTCTCAAAGTTTTCTGCTTTTTGGAGTTTCTTTTGTTGTTGTTTGTTGTAGAGTTGTTGTCGTTGATGAACTTTGTTCTAAGGGGAAGTTCTGTAAAACTATAAAGGTTCCTGAAGAAAAGAATATGTAAACAGTAAACAGAAAGATTCAGTCAAATACTTTATAGGTTATTAAACATATAAGTGTATTTCTTGGTATTGTCAACACAGTGTCATGTCTGTTATTGACGAACGTCTCTGGAAAAGAGCTTTGTAGAGTTTCTGTCTAGTCAAGCATTGAACTAAAAAATTTGTATCTGTAAGCATATAAATTCAATCAAATCTTTGAGCGGTTATAGGTTGTGTCAACTTGGTGGTGTGGTCCATCTATTCCTTTGTTCTTCAAAGCTTCCTATGACTGCAGATTGTTTCGTATCATCGAGTCTAGAAGCAAAACTCTCATAACAATCTCTCAACTCCATACTTTCAAGTATGTTTATTCTGTTTTTTTCCATATTTCTTATTTGTTTATTACATAAACATAATTTTTTGAAATTTACCTGGAAGATTTCAGGAATTTGATGAATCCTAGAAAAAGGATACACTAAGAGAAAACATTTAAAAACAAAATTGAATAAAATATATAATCTGGTTTGTTTATTCTTGTACATAATCTATGCCAAAATGTTTATTAGTCAGCTTGGTGGTGTGCTCCATTTCTTCTTTTGTTCATCAAAGCTTCCTATGACTGCAGATTGTTTCGTATCATCGAGCCTAGAAGCAAAACTCTCAGAGAAGCCTCTCAGATCTACTCTTTCGAGTATCTTTACTTGTTTGCCACGCAGTTTATCAATCAATATCTTACCATCTATCGATTCATCCCCTTCAGCGATCACTTTTATGTGCTCATCTCGCAGTTTCGGCTTTAATGAAGTGTGATCGCCTCCCAAGAAAACTGCTCCAAGAATTTCCCCTATGAACATGTCCTGCAACAACAGTATTAGGGTTAGTTTTAAAACCATGCTAACCGTCTTGATTGTTATTTTTCCTTTGCGTGTTTAAAGTAAAAACGTATTTGTCTAAGATGAATCAGAATTAAGGACGAGAGGTTATACGATGTGCGTGTATCTTCTGTGTTTCTGATGAAGCTCTTCCATTCTTGCAAGCAGCCGTTTCACAAACCGAGCTTCGGGTGTTTTTCTTGAGGAATACTGTGTACCAAGCATTGTTTGGAGAGAACTCAACTTGCGTTGGGTTGCTAGAGGGATGAGTGTGATGTTTAGATCGGATTCAAGAACGGTCTTAGCTGCTAAAGGATCAAGAAATATATTGAATTCAGCGTGTGCATTCGAAGGAATCGTGAATATGTTCCCTTTGTCTGATTTCTCAGGGTTTATATGTCCACCCACGATGTAAACTTCCTGCAATACACAACAGAAGCCATCTGAGTTAAAATCTAGGTTCTTGATGGAATTTTATCAGAGAAAGTGTATATAAGAAGTTATTACCTTGATTATTGAGGATGCTTTTTTATCTGATGAGATGATCTTGGCTAAGCTAGTCAACGGTCCATTGGTTAGTACAGTGATCATAGACACTCCATTACCAGGTTTGGTCAGATTTTGCCAAACTTCAAGTGCCTGAGGTTGTCGGAGTTCAGGCCTATCAGTGTCCCTCGGAGCTCCATGTCCCACAGAGTTCTCCGCTGTGTATCTGCATAAATATGTGGATATATATCTCGCTTAAATTGGTCTTACCACAGCATTGTACAAAATCATAAATATTAACACATTCTTAGAAAATTTCACACCAAAATATAATTGTACATCAATTGGTTACTGATTTACCTACAACAAACATACATACATACCTGCGAGGGCTTCTCGGAAGGTCGCGAGCAAGACCGTAGAGAGTGTCAGAATCCAGAAATCCGCCAGAGCCTCGTGGAACAGCCTTGACGTACTTGCAACCTCCCACCGGTGGGAAAATCGGGTCGGATTGGTTCAATGCCAACATGTCTCCCAGACCGACGGGAATGTCGTCTCGACCCATCATATGAAGCAGATCATAGACCACGTCGATTGTTGCGGCATTAGCCCAACCGTTTGGGCTCACAATTATAGCCTTGCGAGTCAAGAAAGAGTGGGTGTTAGGGTATTGAAGAAAACAACATATTCACCTAGTTACTTGTGTAATACGAAATCTTTGTAATCGAGCTATTTGTTGTTACCTTCAAATCTATTTTCTCCACCGGAACTTTGAGGAGGTAAAAGAGAGAGAGGAAATCACCGGCACTCATATCCATGTCGAAAACAACAGGCTTTCCTAGCTGTGTTTTGCTAAGATTTGGTCTAAACAATTCTTCTTTGTAGTAAGGAAACTGAGATGAAAAGTTATATCTCCCTGTTTCTTCAGGTCTATTCAAAACCTGTTATTTATGTAAGCAATTACATTAAAATAAAAAAACTTTATCTCTAATTATTTCCAGGTTAGATATGTCTGAGATTATGAAAACTTACGTCCAGGAAATCAACATAGAACTCTCTGTCAAGTCTACTTTTGATGTTTATGTTTGGTTTAGCTCGTGTAGCGACTAGAACACGAACTGAATCAGGTCCAGAGATCTCTTGAGTGTAACCATCCTAATGTTAATCATTAAAGAGGTTAAAAATTGTATTGTTTACTCTGAAGCAAAACCAAATGATCAGAAACCGTAAAGAATATTAGGTATATGTATTATGGAAACACATACCTTACACTTCCCTCGTCCTTTTCCGCTTTTTGGTAAGCAAGTTGGATCTCGCAAACCCGTCTGAACATGGCCACTATGAACTCCTCCAAGGGTTAGGTTAAACTTTGGAGTTCTTCTATTATCGAAGAATGGATTTGAGCCATCGGGTTTTCCATAAGGTTTGTTTGAAGTAACAACGGTTATATTCATATACTCCATCACCGCGAAATCGTTCTCACCATTCTTGTTGTTCTTATTACCAGAGTTTCTCATGATTGAGACTGCAACACCAGCCGTGAAAGAATCCCACATGAAGTAACTCTGAAGAATATCGCCAAAGATTTTCAGAAAAGAACGTTTTCAAAACATTCCTGACTTATTAGTTTTAGGGGGACTGGATTCATAACTGATATACCTTATAAAATTCATCGTCGAACCAAGTGTCTCTGGCAATTTTCAGAGACAAGAAAACGTATTGAGCTTCGTATGTTCTCTGGTTATTCTCGAATGTTTCGAAGAACTTCTTGTTGATAGGTATTGTGTTGGTTGCATCTAGAGGAACCAGAGTCACTGGAACACCTGAATGAAACACCTGTAATAAACACAAACCGAGTCTAGTTTTTTAAAAGTCTAAGCAAAACACATCGCAAACTAATAGAAAATTAACTTATAAACAAAACAAATAAACACTAAAGAGTAGGACAAGGAACCTGGTAAGCAGCAAACGGATCAGAGAAGATGTTGAATTCAGCGTAAGGATTACTTGAATAATCAGTGAACATGTTTCCACGGTTTCCACACTGTCTAGGTTGACATTCAGCGGCCGTAGAGTTAGCCGGACAGCAGCCAGTAGGGTTTTGTGACCTGACACCACCACCCATGATATAAATGTGTTGGATGTTGTCTTTCAGCTCAGGATATGACATCAAGAAAAGTGCGAAATTGGTGTGGGATCCGATGAGAATTACGGTGGTTGGACCTTTGGAAATTGTGCGGGCAATCACTTGTTGTGACGTTGGTTGACGGATAGGAGTGTATCTTCGGTTCCCCTGTTTTCATATACCAACCACAACAAACGTCTATTTCATATTTAACTGATTAAATAACTTATAATTACGAAAAAAATATACTTTGTTTACCAAAAAAAAAATATAAAATGTATAATATATGAAGAAGAAAAACAATAAAACAGTTATTAATCTTGTGTTTTTGTAAAGTGAAATGTCACGACAGGACCTATCCTAAAACCAACAATTATATGTGTCACTACTGTACTGGAATCCATTAGTAACCGACAAGTGTTTGGATGTGCAAAGTCAGCTACTTCTATTGGAATCCACCATTTCTATGGTTCTAACGACACGTGTATCGTAAGAGATACCAACACAAATGTCATAAAACACTCCACAAAATTTAAACAATTGATTAAAAGATTCGAAATGGTGGTTGCTATTAAAAGTAGCTTAGTTGGTGCGATGGGATCATGCGATCTATATGAAATATAAAATGAAGCTATTATAGTTTTTTAGTTAACCAACGCTATTATAGTTAGTATAGTTAATACCATCATCAGCAGTGAAGTTTTCTTTTTTTTTTGGTTAAAAACGATCAGTATAGTTAAATCTAGGTGAAGACACTTTCTTATAAAATGGTTAGTTAAAACTTCAAAAGTAAAATATACCTTTGGCAGTTAAGTTTGATTCGTAAGGTTGATTATGAAAAACACCAATTTCTGAAAATAGGAATTTTGTCAAATGATGTCAGAAAAAAAACAATCAGGATTTTTTTCAAATCCATCTTTTTCCGTTTCTGAAATTCTTGTAAAAATAATACTTCTATTTGGATTTATACTCTAGGCCTCTAGAGTTTTGTTTTTTTTTTGAATAGTGATAAAAAGTATTTGTTTCTTTGTTTGTAAATTTTCGAAATATGTATATACAAAGTCAAAATTTAAATAAATACCTGAGGAAGAAACTGTTTACGAAATCCATAATTGGAGTCAATGTCGAGAAGGCCTCCAGGACCTTTAGGAATGGCTTGTCTATATCTGCATTCCCCTGTTGTTGTCATCCCCTAAACACATCAATTTTTTTACATTTTCAAAACCAAAGTTATACAAAAAAGTGATTCAAAAAAACAAATAAAAAGAAGAGAGAACCTGTTCGATGATCGGAAAATAGCCACCGACGTCAGAGTGAATAGTACCGTCGTCACGAATCCCACCTTCGCCGCCGACACCAACTGGGATATCGTCACGACCCATCATGTGCAATAAATCGTATACTTGATTCACTGCGTGTCCTGCGTTTGTCCACGCATTTGCACTCAATGTAATCCCCTGTTTCAAAAAACAGAGCATTAAACTAAAGATAGCTGAAGAAGTGAGAGATGTTTGATAAAGAAAGGGACGTACGACTAGATCGAATTCTGACTTGTTGAGCTTTAGGAGGTAGAGTATAGCGAACAAATCGTCTGTGTCGACATCTGTATCCACTAGAATACGGTGTGGGCTAGACAAAACACAAGGGAGGTTTTGTCCTAACAGTCCAAGAATAGTGACGACTGTGATGAACAAAAACCATAAACTCTTCAAAGTTGGGCTCGTCAACATCTTCAAAAGAAGAACGAAAAGTTTGGTAGTTTTCTGTTTCTTGCCTGAATCTGAGACAAACCCAAGATCTGTTTTGACCAAAAAGATTCAGATTCAAGAAAACATTACATGAACATCAAAGCTAAAACCAACGAGAAGGTAAAAAGGAGTGAATTACGTTAGGTGGTGTCTTTATTTATGGAGATGTGAAAATCAACTCAAAGGAGAGAGAGAGAGAGAGAGACTGTTACATCAAAGCCTCACAAATTAGAGAACAAAAAAAACAGAATGGCAAAAGATAAGTGTTGGTAAGGCGTCTTTAGATTTCTTGTTTCTCTCAACGTCTTCTTCAGGACTTTATTTCTTATGGGCAGAGTGTATAACATATATAAAAGCCGTGGCTTACATTAAACAGTTCTGTGATAAGTTTGCAGTAAAAGAAGAAAAAGATAAACAGACGTGCAGATGCAGAGAGAGGGAGGAGAAAAGAAAAAGGAGAAGAAATAGTTGGCAACGAGAGGGACCAGAATCGATGTTAAAGAAAAGTTAATGGTATCAAATATTAGGTTTAGAAAATGAAAAATTACAGGACAAACTTTGTAGTAGTCAACTTTGTTTAGAATGTGTCTTGAACGTTCCCAAGCTGCTGCCTCTTTTTCATTATGACTATGGGGTGATGTCTTTATTTTACCCGAATTATAATATTCTTGGTCAATATTCTTTTTGCTTCTCAATCTTTCTTCATTGTAATTCCCTTGTAGCATCTCCATAGTGATTTTTTTAAAATAAATAGTTAAAAAAGGAAAGAGCGTAAAAATGAGTTTTTATTTTAGAAACCAATGAAAGCAAAATTTTTTTAATAGATTTTGATTATTTATTAAATATACATTTATTTAGAAACCAAACCCAACAACTAAATGACATGTGTGATGTGGGTTTCTAGTTCTACTAAGAAATCATAGCTTTTTAAATAAGAACCACTCTCACTTTAAGTAATACCCTCCAATGGAGAGATGCTATGAGATTTTGTTTAGAATCCCAAATACATTTTTTTTTTGAATTTAATGTTAAATTATATTCAAAGAAAAATAAACGTTTTATATTGCAAGAACAAAACATTTTTTTCAAAACATTTTTAGAAAAAATAGAAAAGTATGCTATGATCTTAATAGGATCTTGTCGCAAACCACATATGAATCGTGGTATCCTCTTCATTTCCGATCGTATTCAGCTTGTTCCGCACATTTTTGTCGATGAGCTTAACCAACTTCTCCGCCGGTGAGGGTGGTTGCCATGACGTCTGTCATTCCTTTCTCTCCAAAGAAAATATAGGGTGTTATGAAAAGTGTATCCGATGATAAATCGAGATTTGTTATCAAGCTCATTTCCACCAATCATTGCTGCGATGTTTCGCCATTCTGTAGTATACTTATGCAAGACCAGACTTCTAGTGAGTTTCTCCCACACCATCTGTGCAAAAGAACATTGGAAAAATAGGTGATCGGTTGTTTCCATTGGGTTGTTGCGGAAAATGCAACTCGGATTGATATTTTGGTTCCAGTTTTGCATCCTGTCTCCAATTGAAAGTATGTTCTTCATCACCAACCAAGTTATAAAAGCATATTTCGAAGTGTAGAAAGAGAACCAAACCGCTTTGTAGTGAGCCATTGTTTGTTGAGAAACCTGAATGAGAGACCAAGTTTCTTTGGTCGTAAAATTCCTGCAATACACACTATTTCTGCCTTTCCAAAGGGCGACATCCTATTCTGCAGTTCTTCTTAGTTTGTGTTGCTGTATCTCCTCCTCCGTTAGGCATGGCCATGACCTCTGCCATAGTGCTCGCTGCAGGTACACCTAGAGTGATTGTCCCTCTATCTCCAAATTGATCATGTAGACGTCCCATAGAGCACCAGTTGTCAAACCAAAAAAGGTTGATTCACCATTCTTAACTTCCATCCTTCCATCCTATGGAACTGTGCCGCTAACCTCCTTTATTTTAAGTTCTTATTTCATATCCAAGAGCCAGTGGGGAAAATGGATTTCTCTGCCCAATTACCACATGTCCTAATATAATTTATTTCTTTTTATTTATTATTTAAATTTTCATTAAAGAAAAAACGATATGAAAAGTAATATTATGATATTGGTAATATACTCTTAGTGAGAATATGGAGAAACTCTAAAATTTAGAAGCATTTACGTGCATGAACGTTTTTTAAAAAAAAAATTCTTTCTTTGGGTTAAATTACGTCATTAATTAGCGACATCATTAGTGTGATTCTTGTTTATGTATTTAGTATTTACCAACACTTAGTAGTTTTACAAATTGATTTTACATTCATTCAAAACAAAAACAAAAACAAAAAAATCTGTATTCGAGAAAGCAAATGGGAGCAAGAAACATGCGTGCACGAACATATATTACCTTTCTTACGTACGTGGGAAACATGTCTGTTTTATTATATTTTGTTTCTGATCATTAGTAGTATTATATGTAGATATTTACAATTTTTTTTTTTTTTTTTGAAAATTTGTGAATTTTCATTAGAGAAATTGATTGTATATGATACAATACGAGAAATACAAGAAGATAGAGCTTGCCCAAAAAAATTAAAAAACAGGTTCTATCTTAGAAAAGAATCTCCTTCAGAGTAAAGCCTAGAGAGTTCATAGCCAATCGCTCATAAGCGTTTTAAACTTTTTCCTGTGACTCTTTGCTAGGATGGTGTCTCTAACCTGCCTGTCAAGCGCCTTGAAGATGATATGCGGTGTGGTTGAGATGTGGTTGTGTAGACGATTGTTGCGCTCCATCCAGATGGCATACACAAGTGCTTGAGCCACAATACGGCGAAGTGTTTGGGTAGAAATTTCATCAGAGGAATCGAGCCAAGATTCAAAAGCATCCCAAGTGTGGAAGACAAAAGAGTTGTACCCTAGTCTTCTTGTCGTCTCCAGCCAAATCTCTTCACTGAAGTCACAGTTAAGGAAGAGATGATTTCGAGTTTCAGGGTAGTTTCCGCAGATGCAACAGTTAGTATCCACTTGCATTCCCCATCTTGCTAGCCTGGTTCTGGTGGGTAAACGATTGAGGTGCATGAGCCACATCATGAAGGCGTGCCTGGGGACATTGCCTTTGAACCAGACATTGTTCGTCCACCTAAGATAGCATGATCTCTCCCGTAGACTTTCCCAGGTACGTTTCGTGCTAAATGTGTCATGAGACTCTCCTTCTGTGCACCAAAGAAACCTGTCACAAACAGAACTCAGAGCTGGGTTTTGAATTGTGGTTAAATGTATTTGGAGCAGTTCAGCTTGAGGCGATCTGGCAGGTCATAAACGCCAGCCATCTGTGGAGCAGGCCTGAGCCACCCTCCCAGATAGAGGGATACCAGTTTGAGTCGGGCCTGTGTGACCCAGGAAGTGGATTAACTGGCCAAAAGGGGTCCAATGATCATACCAGAAACTCGCTTGATGACCATTACCCAATTCGCACTTTAGAAAACTGATGGCTAGAGGCCTTAGCTGAAGCAGAGCTTTCCAGGTCCAGGAGTTCTGCAACTTTCCGTCAATTTGCCAGAAGACTTCATCCTTGATCTTATTGTTTCTGATCCAATTCGCCCAGAGAGAGTCCGTGACTGTAAGCAGACGCCAAAGAAGCTTCAAACAGAGAGTCTTGTTCCAAGTGGAGAGTCGACGAAAGCCAAGTCCCCCTTCTTTTTTAGGTAAACAGAGAGTGCTCCAAGCAACCTTCGCTTTTGATTTTTTATGGATATCCCCCGACCACAAGAAATTAGCACAAAGGCCCTCAATGTGATTCAAGCATCCTTTGGGGAGCAAGAAGGCAGAAGCCCAGAAATTACAATTCAAACTGAGTTAAAACAACACTTGTAGATATTTCTTGTTATCTATCTAGGTCGTAATTTCCATTAGGGTAGAAATTGCTATGTTGGTCTAGGCTAAAGATCATTTCCCTTTGGAACGTAAATTTACTAAATTATTTCACTTAGCCAGTCAAAATGGTACAGAACTTACTAAACTATCAATGTCATGACAAAAATAAATCAGTACAGAATTAGAAAGAAAATCCATTTTAAATTTCGGTGAAGCACATGAAACTCATCATAAAGTTCATTTTTTCAAAACGATTCGTCTTGTATGTGTGCATTTCTTCTAGTATCAAGTATTTGATCTCAAGGCCTACGCTTAAACCCCTTTAAAGCCTACGCTTAAACAAACCCCTTTAAAAAAGAAGTATTTTTCTTAAGTTCTACTATTTTTGTACTGTTACAAATCGGATATATTCGTCAACGATAATACTATAAATTTTCCAACTTGTGATCACATTTATGTTATAAATATGATTTCGCCAAGTCAAACAAAATAAAGATTCGGATCCGTCATCAAAGAGAGCGACCATAAACAAAAGGAACAGAATACACAACTTGTTACTAAAAGATGTAGTAAACTTTTATTAGAATCAAATAACGAGAGAAAACAAGAAATGAGTAACCACGAAACTCGTTATGAGTGTGTATTTTTAATTTAAAAGATTCTTTCCGACATATTTTTTGTTTGACTACATTTCTTCCAACAGTTTACCCAAAAAAATTAAAAGTGTTGACTTCAATAATCACGTGAAACATACGGCGTCGAGATCACGTGACGTGATCGCTTCTTGTTGGGAATTCCACCAATGGCGAATGGCTCTCCTTTCTTTTTTCCTTTCTTTAATTAAATTGGTAAAATTATATTATAGTATAGAATTAAGCAGTGAAAGTCTTTTTTTTTTTTAGTCAAACTGAAAGTCATTTTCTTATGATACGTGATAAATGTGAAATGGTGAAGGGACCAAGAGTTTTGCTTTTTTTTTTTTCTTTGGGACCAAGAGTTATCGTGTATGTACTATGGACTACATGAATAGAAAACTTTGGTTCACTGAATTTAAATTATTATTATTTCTCGACTAAATTCTCGTAATTCTCCAAACTCTAGTAACATGATATATATATCATTTCCATAAATTGTATTTTAGGGTCAGATACAACGGGTAATCCGTTCAGGTAATCCGTTCGACTTATGGTTTTGGGTTCGGATAAATGGGTTTAGAAAAATATAACTAATTGGATATTTTTAGATAGAGTTTTTTAACATTTCTACCACATTCAAAAACTTTTCTTTTTATATCTACCACATTGCATAGCTGCTTTCTGAAAATACCACATTGATAATATAAAATGACGAAATTAACCTTGACTATTTTCTTCATCTCTTTTTGTTAAAACTTTAAAAATAAACGAAACACATGCTTTTTAGGTGTCATGTCTTTTCATCTTTTGTCAGATTAAAATAGTCCCACATTATAATACTCAACTCTTTCTTCCTTCCTTTGTTTTTCTCGTCATTTCTCAAAACAAAAAATCAAGAGATTAAAAAACATTTTTTCTATCTTCTTATGCTAAAAATCCCAAACCCAGACTGTGTTTCTTTTTCTTTTGCAGTCGAGTATAGTTTAATAAATAATAATGTCTACCACGTAAATAAAAAATTGTTTACATTCTCGTAAAGGACAACTTGTCGAGTAAGTAAGTGCTTAGAACTTGTCCACTGAAGAAGATTTGAGGGATAGTATATATATATATATATATATATATATATATATGAGGGCATATATATAGATTATGTTAAATAACACAATCAGAAATGAGTAGTTATATAGAATATTTGTTTTCCATCAAGTAAATGAAAAAATATTCACAACTAAATAGAAGACAATTTGTCTACTGAATACAAAATTGTGGACAAGTTTTTGTATTCAGTTATTGAAGTTGTCTATTGTTGCATTTGAACTGGTGGACTACTTATAGGCAAATAGTTGTCCATGGTATTTAGAAAGTAGATAAGACATTTGTCCATAGATATAGTCTACGATTAGACATGTCCATAGTATCACAAAATTAGTGGACATGATTTTAAAATGTTGTCTATCAATGTTCATAACATGTCCACGACGTATTATTTGACATACGAATAGTGTGGAAGAGATGAATAAAAAGTAAAAAATAAATAATTTTATATTTTATCTAAATATAAATAATTCTGTTTGTGTTGTGTCATAAAAAAAGGACATTGTATACTATTGTCTCGTGACACGAGAATACTGATGCATTATTGATTTTTTTTGTTAATAAATGAGAGGGTATTTACGTACTTTTAAGTATCTATTGTGGTAGAACAGACAAAGAGTTTTCTATTGTGGTAGAATAGAAAAGTTTATACTCAAATGTGGTAGTCTCAACAAAATTCCCTTTTAGATATATGGTTCAGTTCGGTTTGGATATTATCGGGTTCGGATTACAACTTTTAGATCCCAATTAGCATCCGAACTACTAAAAACCAAAAAAAAATCTTTAAAATTAATTAAATTTAAATAAATTTATTTAAATTTTGAATTATGTGACAAATTATTTTAGATAATTTAATTATTTTTGATATTTAGGTATAAAATTAAATGAATCAGTCAATCATGCTATCTTTACCTTCCAACCAATCAGAGTCAAGCTTATAACTAACTCCAAACCCCTTTTCGGGTACAATAGCACTCTCAGAGAAATTGGTAGTAATTGCATTAGATATAATGCTAAATATTATAAATATGCCTTAACCTTCCTCGGTTGAAGTTGTAAGGGACAATGGAAAAGTCATTACTATTGAGGTTGAATACCCCTGGGTACCTCCTACGTGTTCTCACTGTCACGAAATAGGGCATGTCATTAAGTACTGCTCCTCGGTGACTCCCTCCTGGACTCAAAAGAAGCAGATAATAATTAATGAAGTGTCGAAAGAAACTGCAGCCATTAATAAAGGTAAAGGAAAGCTCACCGCTGCCTCTGCCAAGTCTGTTAATGTCGCGGGTGGTTCATCTGGTCGACCTCCTCCTACCAGTCTGGAACCTGAACCTATTGTTGTGCCTTCCTCTTCTAAGCCTAGATCTCACAAAACTTCCTGTCCAGCTCCCCTGTCTCCTCCTGAAATAACCACCTTCAACCCTTATGATGCTTTAGCCCCTCCTCCTACTTCCTCAAATCCCAAAAACCCTCTCAGTCCATTTCAGTCCCCTTAAACCCTTCAAACCCTTCCTCCCTTTCCCCTATTAGCCCTTCAAATCATCCTCTAGACACTTCTTATTCTGACATGGTGATACACCCACCAGATACTAATCCTATTGATCCCATCTCTGAGGATAAGTCTCATTCCCGAGGGGGACTTCCTCTCTCCCATTAACCCCTAACCCTCTCCTATGTATATAAAACATTTTTGTTGGAATATCCGAGGTATAAATGACAAGGATAAGCATATGCCTTTTGCTACTTGGCTTGCTATTAATAAGCTACTTTTGGTGCCCTAATTGAAACCCATATTAAGGAAACAAATTTGAACCATGTTATGAACCATGCGTGTCCAAGATGGAACTATACCTCTAATCATAACTCTGATGAGGATGGTAGGATAGTTGTCATTTGGAAAGCTCCTGCTTTGGTATAAGTCCAAACACATGCTCACTTGTGAAGTTTCAGTTCAAGGAGGTCGTCTTTTCTGTTTTACAGTTATCTATGCTCCAAATCTTAGTAATGAAAGAACTGAACTTTGGTGTGAGCTTCTAAGTCTTCATCAAAGTCTGATGCTTGATGCCACTCCATGGGTCCTTTGTGGAGATTTTAATCAAATCATTCACCCTGCAGAGCATTCTAATCCAAGTGTTAATCATCTTACCTCTCGCATGTTGGAGCTTCGGGATTGTCTCTTGCAGCTTGAGTTGTTTGAATTGCGGTTCCAAGGCCCCTTCTTTACCTGGACAAATAAAAACCCTCTTGACTCGATAGCCAAAAAACTTGATCGAGTTCTAGTTAATAATCTATGGCTTTCTCATTACCCGGACAATATCGTATATTTTCTTGTGCCTGATATTTCTGATCACTCGCCTAGCCTTTTAAACCTTTTTGCCCCTCTCCCCTCAGCTAGTACTAAGCCTTTCAAGTTCTTCAATTTCCTAACCAAGCATCCAAAATTCCTCTCAACGGTTGAATCTGCTTGGAATCTGGCTAGAAACATATATTCTCATGAATCTTGTTTGTCAACATTGAGTGTGAAACAAAAATCACTAAAGAGAGATTTAAAAGCACTTTAGAAGGAGAATTTTTCATATATTCAAAACTGTGTGCGAGAGACTAACAGTTTGCTTCAATCTGTGCAGGTTCAAGCTTAGACTAACCCATCTCCTGATATGTTCCAGCAAGAAATATTTGTTAAATCACAATGGGAATTTATAAGGAGAATATAAGAGGCTTACTTCAGGCAAAGGTCTAGAATCAACTGGCTCAAAGAAGAAAATTTAAACACCACTTACTTCCATCAGGTTATGCAGGTGAGAAATGCGTTTAATGCTATCAGATCTTTTACGTCCCTCTTTGGCTCCATCATTGAAGATCCTTTAGAGATGAGTCGACAGCGGTGAATCACTTCAAGTCTCTACTCGCTCCAGTTGTCTTTCGACCAGTCAATACTCCTCCTTCTTGGTTCCGCAACATACTCCCCTATCGTTGTTCTCCTGAAATTAAACAGACAATGACAAAGATACCAACTGAGGATGAGATTAAGCAGGTAATGTTCAGATTAAATGCAAACAAAGCACCTGGCCCGGATGGCTTTACCTCAGGGTTTTATAAAGCTTCAAGGGGAATCTTGGGAAAGGATGTTACTTCCAGTATCCTCAAATTCTTTCATATGGGGTTCCTCCCATCTGCAGTCAATGCCACCATCCTCGCACTAGTCCCAAAAATGCCAGGAGCTTCATTTGTCTCTGACTACCGTCCCATTTCCTGCCTTAACACTTTATATAAGGTTGTTTCTAAGCTGCTTGTTGCTAGGTTGAAGCCCATTCTCCCTGATCTGGTGCAAAAGAATCAAACTGCATTCATAAAAGGTTGATTATTAGTGGAAAACACTTTGCTAGCGGCTGAAATAGTGATACTAGGATTTTTGTGCGTCCTAGCAGGTCTCAATTAACCTTATGTAGTTGTAGTACTTAAGGTGTCAATCCAAATGGGAAACTTTACTAGCAATCAACATGCAATCAAGAAATCACAAGTCAAGCCAATTCATAGAGATTGTTTGTCTAAAAATCCCAGAACGATGACAATACAAAACGGAAATGAGTCACAGAACTAGAAACAAGAATGCATGACAAGGAGCGAAAATGAATAAAAACATAAACGAGTCTAAACATGAACTAAAAAGCAAGAAACGAAAAAGCCTCAAGAATGTAATAAATATTAGAAAGAAAGAGGTCCTAAGGATGGGAGTAATTGATGTCGGTGGAGTATCCTAGTCTATAGAGTATTTAACATGCCACAAGCAAACCATCCCTAAACAATGAACATCATTTCTTAGCTAATCCAATCTCTTGACAGAAGCTACTCAAACTCAATCACTTCCAAACCTAGCTCTCGCTAGAGAAACATAATCGAGCATGGCATGAAAAACAAGTTCATTCACGTCAACAAACATCCTAGACAACTAATCTCTTAGGCTAGGAACGTAAGTCTCTGGCACTAGTTGGTCAGACATTTCATCGAACACCTTTTGGATGCGGAAATGTCTAAAACCCAGTTCCAATTGATCAGAGAGAAACTAGTATTTCTAACTCTAGTCCAGAAGGGAATCATACAATCAAAGCTTAAACACACTAGATCCTAAGATCCTCCACCTAATCTATCCCATCCTCAAAAACTACCACACTACTCAGATCCGAAAATCATCATCAAAGATACAAACCCAACACTCTGCTATTTGTATTTTTTTTCATTTGCCACTTTAGTTGGCCATACTTCCTTCTGTGGATTCCTGAAAAGTAGGAAACGAAAAACAAAAATTAAAAACACAAGATCCTAGATTGTATTTACAGAGATACCTTTGGGACTTCCTCCCAAGTGAGCTTGTTTAAAGTCTCTAGCTTGACTTTGCATACTCATTATGCTTTGGGAGGTTCATAGAGAGGCTTCAGAGACCCCTCTAGAATGTATTGTCTAGCCAGAAACTCTTTAACATTCTGCCCAGGTTCAACAACAAATGAACTGCTCTTCTTCATTTTCCCAAACCTCTTCCTTAATTTCCTTGGAGGAGAACTTCTCATTGTACCTTGGAGCTTCTTGATTTGCCCACTCATCTCCTTCACCATAGCTGTTAACTCTCTCACCAAATCCCCTAGAATCTTGGTAGTTTGGAGTTCAGACAAACTGTCAAGCGCGGGAGGACTTGTCTCTTGTTGTTGGTGAAGTTTAGGAAGCAGGTCATGACGCTTAGGGAGACCAACAACTGCACTCGAGTTGGAACACGGTCGAGTGCCCCTTCGAGTTTTTTCTTTGGTTACCCAAACTCCTGTTTCTGCCTCATTCACACCCTCAAATATGTCAAACCCAGCTTTCTGATCTTTCTCTTCAATCACGAATGTCTGCCCATAAATAGTTGGCTTCTTCTTAGCATCCTTGATATCAAACTTCTTCTTGAAATTCTTACCCAGATTGAGATCAATCATCCCCTTCTTAAAATCAATGACTGCTCCAGCTGTAGCTAAGAAAGGCCTTCCCAGGATTAGTGGATCTTTAGGCTCTTCATCCATTCCCAGCACCACAAAGTCAGTAGGAATCTCAGCATGTCCAATTTTGATGGGCAGGTTCTCTAATAGACCATGAGGCAATCTAGTAGTCCTATCAGCCAATATTAAGCGGAGGTTGCATGACTTGTATTCGTTGAATCCTAGCCTCTGAGCTACAGAGAGTGGCATGAGGCTTACTGAAGCACCAAGGTCGCATAGGCACTTTCTGAAGGCCAATGGACCTAGAGAACAAGGCAAGGTGAAAGAACCGGGGTCCTCTAGCTTCTTTGGGATAATCATCTTCTGAATAACAGCCTTGCATTCATGAATAACCCCACCTATGTCATGCACTACCCTCTCATCTTCCAGAGCCTTAGCTTGAGCTCCTTTAGCTATCTCCTTCTTCTCTTTGGTCTTTTCGGTTACCAAGTCAGTTAAAAACTTTTGATATTGAGGCACAAGTGCAAATGCATCAAGCAAAGGCATCCTAAGTTCAATCTCCTTGACTTGGTTTTCAAACAGAGTTTTATACTTCTCAGTAAGCTGCTTCTTAAACCTCACTGGAAATGGTAGAGGTGGCTTGTATGGTGGAGGAATGAATCTCACAAGTTTATCCTTGGGAGCAGCAGGTTCTTTAGTAGCTTCAGGATCAGATTGCTTGGCTGACTTAATTGGATCCTTGAGCACCTCGACAGGATCCTTTATCTGAGCTACATCTTGAAGAAAATCCTCCCCATCTAAACTCTCATTGTCCTCAGTGAGCCGTACATCTACAGCTTGGGTGGTGATGGCATGGATAGTAGCATAGTCCTTGGGATTTTGAACTGCTTTTCCAGGTAGTTGGCCAAGTGTTGGGGTAGAAGTAGAAACAGTCTTGCCTTCCATGTACTTCATCTTGGAGCTAAGAGCTTCAAACTTGACATTAAGATCATTGTATGAACACTCCATTCGCTGACTGAGTTCAGCAAACTTTAGCAGTATCCAGAGAACCGCTAGCTTGACCCTGAAGAAGTTGTTGCATCATTTGCTTCATTTCTTGATCTGGGGCTGGAGTAGGCTGAACTGGTTGAGGGCGGAATCCTGGTGGTGGTCCTGAGAGAGCTTGGTAACCTTGCTGGAACTGTTGTTTAGGGACGAATCCCTGATTTTAAGGCACAAAAGGTTTTTGTTGACCTAGTTGCTGCTGCTGAGGAGGGTACACCTGATCCTGTGGATTTGCAACGTTGGTGCCCCGGTAAGACAAATTGGGGTTCGTCTGATAGGGGTTGTAACCCTTGTTGTATCCACCTTGATTCTGGACGTATCTGATCTCCTAAGACTGCTCACCCTTGAAACAACCCTTCCCGTTTTTTTTTTTAATACCTAAATTTACTAGTGGTCCCATACCCACTAACATCCTAACAACAAACGATAACCGCGGAATAACCAAATAAAACCAATTCCATTAAACCAAAGAATTCCAACAACAATAAACCAATACTCAATAGCAACATAATCCAAATCAAGAAATAACCAACAACTAACATCCTACAATGTTCCATTGACTTAATCTAGCAACCTAACAATAGCTAGACCACAATCAATCAAGCCTCTAGAACATCCTCCTCCTCATCGCCCTTGATTCCACGATCACACTTTTCCCTTACCTGCACACCACAAACAACAATTGAGATGCGTAAGTATTATCACAAATACTTAGTGAGGCCATCCTCCCATCTACTGGGTTATACACACAAGCAGATGAGACCCTCAAGTTCAAGCAAAACAAACAACACACAATAATACATCAAACCAGGAAAACAAGTCTCGGATACGACTAGTGTCGACCGATGCCCAACGGTATCGATCGATGCTACGAACAAATGCCGACCGATGCTCCTCAAACGGTATCCATCGATGCTACTCAACACTGGTGCCGACCGATGCTCCTCAGAAATGGTATCGATCGATGCCTCCTCTGCAGACACGATCTGCGCGAACACGAACGACGAATTCCGAATCCAAACCATCTCGAATCCATCCCAAACTCACCCAATTACCTCAGAAAACACTGGGAAACACAAAAGCAACGAACCCAAGCAACAAAACAACACAAACAACAAAGAAAACACACAAACAAGAGAGATCTCATGCTTAGATCAACCATGGTCAAGCACTCACCTTTTCTCAAGAAGATTCTGAGCAATGGAAACGAAATCCTCACTCCTAGCACCCTTCCAACACGTTCCTAGCCTTGGATCTTCAATCCCACAGCAAGATCTCACCAAAAACGCCTTGAAATCTCACAAACTCTCTCAAGAACTTTAGGAAACTGTTTTCTCTCTTTCTTTTCTTTGAAAACGGCGACCCAACCACAAAAACACGACCCTAGGTCGTTTTCTCCTTTTAAGACACGAATTAGGGATTTCCCTGAACCAAACCGAACCAATTTGGCAATTAAATCAAACCGGTCGAACCCAGAAATTAGTGGTATCGATCGATGCCACAGGGTGTCGATCGATACTCCTTCCAAAAACACAAAATCTGGTTCGCGGATGTTTTAATTCTCCCCCACCAATATGGATTCGTCCCCGAATCCCGCAATACCGTCCATCTGCCAAGGACCCCGTGCCACCGTCAACACGGCCCGCACGTCCCCAGACAGGACTAAACACCATCAGTCAAGGTTCCCGTGCCACTGTCGCAACAGCCCGCACACCTCCGACTGACCCTCGAGGTCTCCCTCTAGCCAATATACTCGCATCATAACACTATTTGCTCACAACTCAGTGCTTCCCCCGTCCGTGGTCGCAACCAACGAATCATGCCGGCTCGCTATCAGGCCAACCGCCTTAAGCTACGGCATCCAGGAAGTCACTCACACCCACTCCCCCCGCTCTCGGGTCGTAACCCTCGAGTCATACCGGCTCACTGCCGAGCCTCGGCTCACAGCTACGGTATCCAGGGAGCCTCACATATCTCGCTCTTGGGTCGTCACCCTCAAGCGCGCTCTCGGATCGTCATCCGAAGCAACATACCACTCCCACTCTCTGGCCACAAAGTCCATCGAGCTATCGGTATCACGTGAGTTGGGCCCACACGGCCTCGAGCAAAACAAATACTGATGCCCACGAGTATCTCCCGGCTAGATCTACCTCAACATTTCCACAAAACTTCCCTTCTAGAAAAATTTCTAATTCTGGAACTTTCCTTTGTGGAAACTTTCTATTTATGGAAACTTCCAAAAATAGAAACCCGAGCTATTTCTCTTTTCCCATGACAATCGCAGTCAACATAAAGAAAAAAATACTCATCTTATTAATCCCCAAATGTCACAATCGTTACAACTCAACGAAAATATAACAGGAACAAAAATACAACAACTGGAGCCATCAACCCGCATCCCGAGCACCACCTCATCTTGATACTTAGTCGCACAACCAACCACCCCTAAGCGACCAAATATCAAGAGAGATGGGCTGGAATACTCCGTACCCGCTCCAGCCACGGACTACAACTCGGACCCGGCTAGACAAGCTCAAGCGGTCTGCTTCTCAAACCACTTCTTAAACCTTGCCTTCATCCTCGCCTCGGGCTCCCAAGTCTGCTCCTCTACTCCGTCACAGTCCCACAGGACTCTCATCAAAGGAATCTTCTTCTTCCGAAGTTCCTTGACTCTCCTCTCGAGCACCCTCAACGGTCTCGCCTCCAAAGTCATGTTAGGCTGAAGATCCTCAGGAATCTTAGCCAACAACTGATCACTCTCGTGAAGACACTTCCTCAGCATCGACACATGAAACACCTTGTGGAACGCACGCATAACCTCAGGCAACTCCAGCCTATATGCCACTGGCCCCACCCGCTCAACTACCCTGAACGGACCCATGTACCTCGGACTCAACTTAGTCTCTGTCAATGACCTGTTCGGACCCCGCAACATGGCCATCTTGAGGTACACTCTATCACCAACCTGAAACTCAAGATCCTTTCTCCTCCTATCAGCATAACTCTTCTGCCAATCCTGAGCTTCCTTCATGTTCAGCCTCAAAACCCGGATCTTCTCCGAGGTCTCCTGAACAAAATCTGCACCAAATATGCTCCTCTCCCCACCTGAGTCCAACACAACGGTGTACGACACGGCCTCCCATACAAAGCCTCATAAGGAGCCATCCCAATACTAGCCTGGTAGCTGTTGTTATAAGCAAACTCCACCAAGCTCAAGTGATCTGCCCAATGACCACCCCAATCCAGCACACACATCCTCAACAAATCCTCCAAAATCTGGATCGTCCTCTCTGACTGACCGTCCGTCTGAGGATGATAGGCTGTACTCATATGCACCTTCGTGCCCATCTCTGCCTGAAACGCCCTCCAGAACACCGAAGTGAACTTGGAATCTCTATCAGACACAATACTAGCAGGCACACCATGCAATCTGACTATCTCCCTGACATACTTCTTGGCCAAAACCGCTGCTCCATCAGTTTTCTTGATGGCCAGAAAATGTGCAGACTTAGTCAAACGGTCCACAATGACCCAAATAGCATCAAACGTCCTCGACACAGGCAAACCTACCACGAAGTCCATCGTGATCAAATCCCACTTCCACTCAGGAATAGGCAAACTCTGCAATAAACCACCAGGAACCTGATGCTCTGCCTTCACCAGCTGGCAAGTATCACACTTCGCCACCCAGTCCGCTACGTCCTTCTTCATCCCGACCCAGTGATAATACCGCTTGAGGTCACGGTACATCTTGGTCGCCCTGGATGAATAGAGAACTTGCTCGAATGAGCCTCTCTCAGGATCTCCTGCCTCAAATCCTCACCCTTGGGCACACAAATCCGACCATGCACAAGGATAGTACCATTAGCAGAAACCTGATACTCTGCACCCGCAGCCTTAGAGGCATTCATCAGCCCTCATCGCTCCCCTGAGCTAACCTCACTCTGCTCAACAAATCTGCTCTATCAGCTGCCTCCAAACCCAAAGGTTCCTCTGAGATAGCACACAAACTCAATGCACTAATCTCACCTACCAATGTCTCCATATCCTGCTCCTGAGCCGAAGCCACCCTCTTCCGACTCAAGGCGTCTGCAACCAAATTAGCTTTACCAGGATGGTAAGCTATATCCAGATCATAATCTGCTACTAACTCCATCCAACGCCTCTGCCTCAAATTCAGCTCAGGCTGAGTAAAAATGTACTTCAGCTCTTGTGATCTGTAAACACCTGCACCTTCCCACCATACAGATAGGATCTCCAAATCTTAAGAGCAAAGATCACTGCTGCCATCTCCAAATCATGGGTAGGATAATTAGCTTCATGCTTCCGCAACTGCCGCGAAGCATAGGCTATAACCTTCCCCTGCTGCATAAGTACACAACCCAACCCCACTCTAGAAGCGTCTGTATACACGACATAAGGCTCGTCCTGCTCAGGCAGTGCTAACACCGGCGTGGTAGTCAACATCTGCTTGAGACTTGCAAAGCTCGCCTCACACTCTGGTGACCACACAAATGGGACATCCTTCCTGTAAGCTTAGTCATCGGCTGAGCCATACTCGCAAAACCCCGAACAAACCTCCTGTAGTAACCTGCTAACCCCAGGAAACTCCGAATCTCAGTGGCACTCTGCGGCCTCGGCCACTCCCTGATGGACTGAATCTTCTGGATCCACTGAAACTCCCTCTGCAGAAACAATGTGACCCAAGAACCCCATCTCACGCTGCCAGAAACTGCACTTGCTCAGCTTAGCAAACAGCTTCTGCTCCCGCAGCTTCTCCAACACTGCTCTCAGATGTGCTGCATGCTCCTCAGGACTCTTAGAATATACCAGGATGTCGTCGATGAAAATGATGACTGACACGTCCAGAAACTCTTGGAACACGCTGTTCATCAATCTCATAAACGCAGCTGGCGCGTTTGTCAACCCAAACGACATCACCACAAACTCGTAGTGTCCATACCTCGTCCTGAAGGCTGTCTTCCTCACATCCGCCTCATGTATAGGAATCTGATGATATCCTGACGCCAAATCGATCTTGGAGAACCAAGTAGCACCCCTCAACTGATCTAACAACTCATCAATCCTCGGGAGAGGGTACTTGTTCTTCACAGTAACTCGGTTCAGACCCCGATAGTCAATACACAACCGAAAGCTCCCATCCTTCTTCTTAACAAACAACACCGGAGCTCCCCACGGTGAACAACTAGGACGGATAAAACCCTTGCCCAACAAATCCTCCAGCTGCTTCTTCAGCTCTGCCATCTCTGCTGGAGCCATCCTGTAAGGAGCCTTGGATAACGGCATCGTTCCCGGTTCCAGCTCAATAGTAAAAGGATCCGACCGAGATGGTGGTAATCCCTGCAATGACTGGAACACATCCTCAAAGTCCTCCACAACCGGAATACCGCTAACCGTAGACTTCCCCACTGACTCTGGCATAGATATGGTAACCAGATAAGCCTCACGGCCCTTCTCGATCATCTTCCCCGCCTGAACGGCTGAGATCACGAGACTCCCCGAAGTCGGTCTAATACCCTGAAAAACCAACTTCCCTCCTGGACGCTCAAACTCCACTCTACCCCGATAGCAGTCCAAATGCACCTTATACCGATGCAACCAATCCATACCAAGAATGACATCATACAACTCCACTGGACTGATAAGCAAATCCGCTGGCCACGACTCCCCCGCGATCTGAATATCAACTCCTCCAGCTCGTCCAATAACCCTCAGGAACTTGCCTCCCGCAACTCTGACAACTCCTGAACGCTCTCCAGGATCCCCTCTGATCCCCGCACTCTCGGCACACTCCGGAGTAATGAAGCTATGAGAAGCTCCAGAATCAAACATAACATGCGACTTAAACCCGCCCACCAACAAGGTCCCTACACAAACCCTATGTGTTGAGAACCTAACACTTGACCACAAGCAACACAAAAATAATTGAACTATTGAATTAACCATGTTCGAATCTCAGAAGTTATACCTGTGATCGCTCCTGCACTAGTGCCACCGGGCTCCTGAGTCGAGTACACCTGAGACGTCGGCTCGATCCAACCCACCGGCTGCACCACCTGCTGCATCCCTGGCTGAGCTCCAGCCTGCAACACTGCTACTGCCCTCTGCTGCAACTTGGGACAACGAGGCTTGATGTGCCCCGTCTCTCTGCAGTAGTAACACACTCGAGTATCTGCCCGCGGCTCCGTCACCGCCCGCTGCTCAGTCACTGCCCGCTGCTCACCTCTCTGTGGACAGCTAGTCAACTTGTGGTCTCTGCTACCACACCCAAAGCATCTCGCACCCCCATGCCTCGACCTCTGCATGACATCAAACTTCCGCTTCTGCCCTTGCGCAGGCTTGCCGCCCTTGCCAGGAACAGAAGACGGCTGAGACTGCTGTGGCTGCACTGAAGGACTGACCACAACCACCTGTGACCTCAAATCATCCTCTATCCCAGCTGCAACCTCAACCAACTCTGCTCTCGTAGCATAACTCCTCACTCGCACCGAGTCCTCAAATCATCCCGCAGAGCCAGCAAAAACCTCCGCACCTGAGCCGCCTCTGGCTCCCATGCCCTGCCTGCATACCCCACAAGCCGACTGAACTCTGCATCCAGCTCCCGCACTGTACGGTCTCCCTGAGTCAACCCCAAGAACCGTGCCTCCATGCGATCAAGAGCCTCCTGACGAAAATACTTGGAGTTAAACTCCCTCACAAAATCTCCCCAAGTCATACCCTGCTGCACCCTCCGTGCTGTCACCGACCTCCACCACACACGTGCATCTCCTGACAAGTAAAACACTGCCAGATCCACTCTGTACCGGTCGGGACACCTAAGCGAAAGGAAAATATCCTCCATCCGCTCTCTCCACTCATCCGCTACACTCGGATCGGTACTCCCTGAGAAATACCCTGCTCCCACATGCCGCAGCTGCTCCATCATCCGCACATACTGTGCATCCACTACCTCGGTCCCCGGCTGCACACCTGCCTGCAAACCCGCTGCAGGCTGCACCACTGGAACCTGTCCACCACCCACTGGCGGCACTACTGGATCCTGCCCACCAACCACCGGCGGCACTACTGGATCCTGCCCACCAACCACTGGCGGCACCACTGGACCCTGCCCACCAACCACTGGCGGCACAGCTGCTGGAAGTCGCTGCAAAGCCTGAGCCACCTGAGCTAGCAAGTCAATCAAGACATCCTCCCTGCCCGGAGCACCTCCTGCTGCAACCCCCACACCCGGGGCTACACCGTGACCAACACCGTCACCCAAACCAGCCTGGTCTCCAGACACTATAGGATCAGCCTGTGACTCCGCTACCTCCTCACTGGCCATGCTCTGGGTCTCACTCTCACTGGCCACAGGAACCTGACCTCGTCCCCGACCACGACCATGACCACGTCCACGACCCCGACCACGACCACGTCCACGCCCGCGACCAGCAGCAACCTCACCTCTAACCATCTGTATCAACCAAGAACAGAAGGCTAAGCAAACAATAATCCTATTACACAAAAACACAACTTACCGTGGAATCACAAACAGGCTCGAAGAGGATGTTCTAGGACTTCATGCCACACATAATTGCCATTCACACAATCAATTATAGCATGTAATCCTAAACATCAACAGCAAAAGCACAATGAACCCTAGACCTAGAACCGTAAGGGCTCTGATACCAAAATGAAACAACCCTTCCCGTTTTTTTTTTTTTAATACCTAAATTTACTAGTGGTCCCATACCCACTAACATCCTAACAACAAACAATAACCGCGGAATAACCAAATAAAACCAATTCCATTAAACCAAAGAATTCCAACAACAATAAACCAATACTCAATAGCAACATAATCCAAATCAAGAAATAACCAACAACTAACATCCTACAATGTTCCATTGACTTAATCTAGCAACCTAACAATAGCTAGACCACAATCAATCAAGCCTCTAGAACATCCTCCTCCTCATCGCCCTTGATTCCACGATCACACTTTTCCCTTACCTGCACACCACAAACAACAATTGAGATGCGTAAGTATTATCACAAATACTTAGTGAGGCCATCCTCCCATCTACTGGGTTATACACACAAGCAGATGAGACCCTCAAGTTCAAGCAAAAAAACAACACACAATAATACATCAAACCAGGAAAACAAGTCTCGGATACGACTAGTGTCGACCGATGCCCAACGGTATCGATCGATGCTACGAACAAATGCCGACCGATGCTCCTCAAACGGTATCCATCGATGCTACTCAACACTGGTGCCGACCGATGCTCCTTAGAAATGGTATCGATCGATGCCTCCTCTGCAGACACGATATGCGCGAACACGAACGACGAATTCCGAATCCAAACTCACCCAATTACCTCAGAAAACACTGGGAAACACAAAAGCAACGAACCCAAGCAACAAAACAACACAAACAACAAAGAAAACACACAAACAAGAGAGATCTCATGCTTAGATCAACCATGGTCAAGCACTCACCTTTTCTCAAGAAGATTCTGAGCAATGGAAACGAAATCCTCACTCCTAGCACCCTTCCAACACGTTCCTAGCCTTGGATCTTCAATCCCACAGCAAGATCTCACCAAAAACGCCTTGAAATCTCACAAACTCTCTCAAGAACTTTAGGAAACTGTTTTCTCTCTTTCTTTTCTTTGAAAACGGCGACCCAACCACAAAAACACGACCCTAGGTCGTTTTCTCCTTTTAAGACACGAATTAGGGATTTCCCTGAACCAAACCGAACCAATTCGGCAATTAAATCAAACCGGTCGAACCCAGAAATTAGTGGTATCGATCGATGCCACAGGGTGTCGATCGATACTCCTTCCAAAAACACAAAATCTGGTTCGCGGATGTTACAACCCTCCCCATCTTGGACGTGAAAAGGTTCACCCTCAGATACGAAGTGGATGCTCTTTTGTTGGTTGAGCAAGAGGCGATCAAGCTTGTCATTGACATTCTTGAGGTCTCTCTTGTACTTCTCCTCAGAGCCAGCATCTCCTCTAACTGTGCGATCATAGTCGTCATGGTAGTTGCCATCAGACTGGGCGAGATTTTCGACGAGTTGCCAACCTTCATCTACGTCTTTGTTCAAGAAGTTGCCATTTGAAGCAGTGTCAAGCAGCATGTGTATCTTTGGAAGTACACCACGGTAAAGAGTGCTCAGCAGTGACTCATTGCTGAAACCATGGTGTGGACACTGGCTGTGGTAACCCTTGAAACGCTCCCATGCTTCACAGAATGATTCTGAGCTCTTCTGAGTGAAGCTGGAAATCTCATTCCTGAGACGTGCTGTTCTGGAGTTGGAGAAAAACTTGGCCAAGAATGCTTTCTTGCAACCATCCCAGGTGGTGATTGATCCCTTGGGAAGGTTTTTCTCCCATTGATGAGCCTTGTCTCCTAGGGAGAAAGGGAAAAGGCGCAACTTGTAACCATCCTCACTCACACCGTTGATCTTGGTGAGACTGCACAAACGGTCGAACTCGTCCAAGTGGTCGAGTGGATCTTCCATAGGCAACCCGTGGAACTTGTTTCCTTGGATCATGGAGATCAGGCCACTTTTGATTTCAAAGTTGTTGTTCTGCACGGCGGGAGGGACGATTCCAGCACGCTGAGTAAGAGTGTTTGGTGCATCCCCAGCACCAATGTTTCGTGGTCCCTGATGTGGTTTATGCTGTTGTTCCATAGTGACTTGTATGGGATGAGCAGTGGGTTGACGAGCTTGTCGTGGGCGTTGCAAGCGGTTGATTTCTTCGATAACAGGAACGAGATTCTGATGCCCTCTTGATCTGGTGTGCATGCAAGGTTGCAATCAACAGGTACCTGAGATGCAAAACAAACAAGCAGAAAACCAAAGCAAGTCAGTACTCGGAATGATAAGTGTAACGGAACTTAATCTTGCAAAACTTGAAATCTTAAATGTAGCAAAACGAATCCCAAATGGCAACGGCGCCAAATTGATACTAGGATTTTTGTGCGTCCTAGCAGGTCTCAATTAACAAGTCAAGCCAATTCATAGAGATTGTTTGTCTAAAAATCCCAGAACGATGACAATACAAAACGGAAATGAGTCACAGAACTAGAAACGAGAATGCATGACAAGGAGCGAAAATGAATAAAAACATAAACGAGTCTAAATATGAACTAAAAAGCAAGAAACGAAAAAGCCTCAAGAATGTAATAAATATTAGAAAGAAAGAGGTCCTAAGGATGGGAGTAATTGATGTCGGTGGAGTATCCTAGTCTATAGAGTATTTAACATGCCACAAGCAAACCATCCCTAAACAATGAACATCATTTCTTAGCTAATCCAATCTCTTGACAGAAGCTACTCAAACTCAATCACTTCCAAACCTAGCTCTCGCTAGAGAAACATAATCGAGCATGGCATGAAAAACAAGTTCATTCACGTCAACAAACATCCTAGACAACTAATCTCTTAGGCTAGGAACGTAAGTCTCTGGCACTAGTTGGTCAGACATTTCATCGAACACCTTTTGGATGCGGAAATGTCTAAAACCCAGTTCCAATTGATCAGAGAGAAACTAGTATTTCTAACTCTAGTCCAGAAGGGAATCATACAATCAAAGCTTAAACACACTACATCCTAAGATCCTCCACCTAATCTATCCCATCCTCAAGAACTACCACACTACTCAGATCCGAAAATCATCATCAAAGATACAAACTCAGAAAACATTGAAACAAGCATTCTTAGATAGGTAAAAGTGAGATGAACAAGATTGTAGAAGAAATCGAATCAAAATACTGAATAAATTCAAAGGTATCGGGATACAAAGTGTCAAGCGTTTTAGGTGGCTAGGGTAAACCTTAAGGGAAAGAACAAAAACGAGATAAAAGCTCAGATGCCCCGAGTCAAAACTTAACAAAATGTATTTATAGGAAAAACATGGGAATCTCTAAAACATAAAACAAAAATATATAACGTCGGTTCGGGAATCCTTCTCAGATGCATCTCGGGACAAAACCAGGACGTCGGTTTAAGAGCGTCGATAGAGTCCCATCGTGAGAGTGTCGATCGAGTCGCGATGTAAGAGTGTCGATCGAGTCGCGTCTTAAGGGTGCTCAGAAACTATCAATCGAGTCGCGACGTGAGGGTGCTCAGAAACTGTCGATCGAGTTGCGACGTGAGGGTGCTCAGAAACTGTCGATCGAGTCGTGACATGAGGGTGCTCAGAAAGTGTCGATCGATTCGCGACATGAGGATGCTCAGGAGCTGCTGATCAAGTCACTTCTTTAGGGTGCTAAGGAGGCATCCTAGGAAGTCTTGGTCGAGTCGCGTCTTGAGGGTGCTCAGGAGCCATCCTGGGATGTCTTGGTCGAGTCGCGTCTTAGCTCAGGAGCCATCCTGGGACGTCTTGGTCGAGTCGCGTCTTGAGGGTGCTCGGGAGTCATCCTGGGACGTCTTGGTCGAGTCGCTGCTAATATCCGATCGAGTGGGAGCTCTCATTTGCGTGCGGGTCGAGTCGGACTTCTGAACGTACGTGCATCCACTAAAACGGCGATAACTCATGAACCAAGACTCCGATTGGTTTGAAATTAACTGCATTGGAAAGACGACTCAATTCCCTACAACGTTAATGAAGACGTTGAAAGCTGAATCCCAAAGCAAAATCTTCACTCGACTCGATCAAAGACGTGGAAGCTTGCGTCGATGGGTAGTGTAGATCGAGTCGCTTAACTGCTTTCCTGATCCTTGTTTGCATTTGATGGTTTGGACACCTCCTAAAACACCTGAAACAACTCCAAAATGCAAGATGCGTGCAAGACCAATGAAAAGACTACCTAGATATGCATGTTGTGCAAAAGAGACTAAAAACAATACAAAGCAATGAGTTAAGAGAACAAAATGAATGACAAATGCATCATGAAAATGTGTAAAATATATACATATCAACTCCCCCAAACTTATTCTTTGCTTGCCCTCAAGTAAACAACCAAGAACGAAGTATGGAAGAGAGGTTTAAAGATGGGGTCTCAGAACCTAAAATATGCTGAATAGAGTAGTTAGAATCAAGGTCCTTGTTTTTAGTTCTATGATGCATGGTGAAGGAACTCTGTTTAAAAACTTTAGAAAAGCTCATCACAACTTGAAACGATTCCGAACCTTAGTCTACACATGTCATCATTTCTATCATTCCCTTTAACATTCATTAACAAAGAACCATGAATCAAGCTATGCAATGTCATCAAACTCATTTGGCCGGGGTGAAGGGGTAGAGACAAAAATTGGTCTTCTTTGCAAATGGTTTTAACAATATAGAATAGGGATCTCTCGCAAAAATGAGTTGAGCTTAAGAGAAGGCTAAAGGTTGAAACCAACTGATACATACAAGAGCAGTGCCCCGTCTACCCAAAGGTCCCAAGGAAACTTAGCTCTAACTTTTTAACCCAGAAGTTGGTCATATCTCTACCCTTCATCGACATCTCTTTTCAAACTCATTCTATCATTCTTTTCACTTAGCCTTAGGAGAAGGTTACTTCATTTCAATCTAGCGGATGGGAAACTTTTTTTATCATTATGGTTCTCTTTCCTTTCTTCTTAGAATTCTAGACTTCTTAAGCGTTTTGCTTTCTCTTCCTTGTCTAAACTTTTCTTTCTATTCCCAGAACCAATAACTATTTTACATTGCACAACCAACATCCTTTACTAGACTTGTAAACCTTGAAAACACATTCCCCCTCCTAAAGACTCTTTACCCATTTTTTCTTTCTCTTTTCAGAACAAATCCAATCCCGAAACCCAAAATCGAGTTCTCACCTAGTCCTACTAGTCCGGATAGCGCAAACTAGAACTACACAGGATCCTACTCTTGTCGGCTAGAACCTAACACTTTCTAACAAGCTCAACTCGGAAAAGGCCTCACACTCAAGAATACAATTGGCTTGAAAGAACGGTTGGTTAAGGGTGCGGGAAACTGTTCCAAAGATGGGAATCGGCTACTTGGATTATTAAGGGTGGTAAAACGGAGAAAGATAATCTAAGTATGTATGTGGTATCCATGAGTTCAACTTCAATGCATAACATGATAATTGCAAGTCCGGATTAGGTTCAGGTAGATAGGCAATGATGTCAATTCAAAACAAGCTTCAATCAAGACTAGAATGTGATTTTGAGAATTCAAAACCTGGTTCAGTCTTACATTTCAAGTTCAATCAACATGCATCAAAGAACTAATAACAAGGGTCTTGATCCTATCCTATTGAATTCAGCATGTTAACAAGGTTACAATCATCATCAACCCCTATGCTAAATGAAACATTCCTAAATGAACAACACTAGACTCAATCCTAATATGCAAATGCAAACTACATAAACACTCTGTTTTTGTGGAAATGTTTTGAAATTTTTTGAAATTTTTATGGTTTTTTTATGCAAATAGATGAATGCAGACTCAAACATGATATGATGCAAAAATTTGAAATAAGAATCACAGAAAACATCATCAGATACATTATCTCAAACCCTCCCCCAAACTTAAATTACACAGCCCCTGTGTAAGAAAAATTTGAAGTAGGATTTGAGAATCATAATAGAAACAAATGCAAGGATGATATGGTATATACAATGGAAATGTTGGAGTACCTCAGTAGTAGAGAAAGAGTCGGTGCTCGCGACGGGGGATCGAGTGAGATGATGGTTGGTTCCGGGAGCAGCTCCGGTTCGTCGTCAATCGAGTGGGAGTCTTGGTTGGTTCTGGGAGTAGCTCCGGTTCATCATCGATCGAGTGGGAGTCTTCAACACCGGATCGAGTCAGAACGTCGTCGAGTTGTGGCAAGTTCGAGTCGTCGCCAAGAGCTTCACGAGAGATCCTTTTCTATTGCTTCATTCCATGTCTGCCAAACCCAACACTCTGCTATTTGTATTTTTTTCATTTGCCACTTTAGTTGGCCATACTCCCTTCTGTGGATTCCTGAAAAGTAGGAAACGAAAAACAAAAATTAAAAACACAAGATCCTAGATTGTATTTACAGAGATACCTTTGGGACTTCCTCCCAAGTGAGCTTGTTTAAAGTCTCTAGCTTGACTTTGCATACTCATTATGCTTTGGGAGGTTCATAGAGAGGCTTCAGAGACCCCTCTAGAATGTATTGTCTATCCAGATACTCTTTAACATTCTGCCCAGGTTCAACAACAAATGAACTGCTCTTCTTCATTTTCCCAAACCTCTTCCTTAATTTCCTTGGAGGAGAACTTCTCATTGTACCTTGGAGCTTCTTGATTTGCCCACTCATCTCCTTCACCATAGCTGTTAACTCTCTCACCGAATCCCCTAGAATCTTGGTAGTTTGGAGTTCAGACAAACTGTCAAGCGCGGGAGGACTTGTCTCTTGTGGTTGGTGAAGTTTAGGAAGCAGGTCATGACGCTTAGGAGACCAACAACTGCACTCGAGTTGGAACACGGTCGAGTGCCCTTCGAGTTTTTCTTTGGTTACCCAAACTCCTGTTTCTGCCTCATTCACACCCTCAAAGATGTCAAACCCAGCTTTCTGATCTTTCTCTTCAATCACGAAGGTCTGCCCATCAATAGTTGGCTTCTTCTTAGCATCCTTGATATCAAACTTCATCTTGAAATTCTTACCCAGATTGAGATCAATCATCCCCTTCTTAAAATCAATGACTGCTCCAGCTGTAGCTAAGAAATGCCTTCCCAGGATTAGTGGACATTGCAAAGGCATTTGATACAGTAAGGTGGGAATTTATTTTTAGCTATTTAAGAGGAATAGAGGTCCCTGAACTTTACTTACGCTGGCTTAGAGCTTGTGTCTGTACGCCTTCATTCTCGGTTGGATTTAATAGGCATGTTCATGGTTACTTCAAAGGGTTAAGGGGAATGCGCCAAGGGGATCCACTTTCACCCTACTTATTTGTCTTAGCTATGAACTATCTCTCTGTCTGTCTGAATAACGCAGCTGAAGAAGGAAAAATACACTATCATCATCGATGTAAAGAGATAAAACCGACACACTTGTGTTTTGCTGATGACTTACTGATCTTCATTGATGGCTCGGTTTCTTCACTACAGAATGTCCTCCAAGTACTAAAAGGTTTCGAAGCTGTTTCAAGTCTAGCGATCAGTCTCCCTAAGACTAGCTTCTTCACCTCTGGATTCTCTCAGCCTGAAATTGATCACATAGTCTCTACCACCGGAATCAGTCATGGTCAACTTCCAATAAGATACCTAGGACTACCTCTATGCACTAAGAAGCTTACTCTTCTCGAATGTGCCACTGATAAGGTCGCTTCAATGCTTGGTCTACGAAATCTCTCTCGTTTACTGGAAGACTCCAAATGTTAAACTCTGTTATTGCTGGCATATCAAATTTCTGGTGCTCAGGTTTTGTCCTGCTAAAGAAATGCATCAAACAGTTAAACTCTCTCGAGAGTGCATTTTTATGGAAAGGTATGATAGAGAGTTACCATTCAGCTCGTGTGGCTTGGGAAGCAGTTATCCGCGATAAGAAGGAAGGAGGTTTGGGAATTAGAGACTTGCTTACTTAGAATAAAGCTTGTATGGTCAAGCTCATACGGTTACTCTTCTTTAGATCTGGCTCGGTTTGGGTAGCTTGGTTTCGAAGAGTAGTGCTATTCGATGACATGAGTCCTTTTTGGACCCGTAAGCCAAGCAACCGATTCTCCTGGTTATCAAATAAGCTGCTAAAGATTAGATTAAAGTGAAACATGCCAATTCTGGACAGACCATTGGAGTAAGTTGGGTAAGATGTTGACTTATATCCAAGGTGATGGGATCTACCAGATTGGCATTCATCGGGGGTACTCATCTAGCTGACCTCTGGAGGCGTGGGAATTGGAAACTTCCCCATGCAAGATCTGAAGCTCAGGTCAATTTCAAATTGAACTCTCAACACTCAATTTAACTGAAGAAGCTGATTCTTACCAATGGTGGAGTGACGACCATCGCAAGGACCGGCACAACACAGGTAGTATCTGTTATGCTCTTAGAGCGACTTTCTCTATTGTCCCCTGGCATAGCATCGTTTGGTTTTCAGGAGAAATTCCAAAACACAAATTCCTATCCTGGTTGTTTGTGTTGAATAGTTGCCCGACAAGGGATCGTCTGTTGAACTGGGGATTACAAGTCGATCCCCACTGCCTTCTCTATACCTTCATGCCTGAATCTCGAGATCATATTTTCTTTGAGTGTCCTTTCAACTGGTCGATTTGGTCGGACGTTTCTCGGAGATGCACCTTTGTTCCTTCAAACTCTTGGTCCCAGACAATTGATTCCCTCACACGTTATTGAGGACCTCGTGTGGCTAAGAAATTGCTACTAATCGCCTGGCAGACTGTCATCTACGTGCTTTGGACTGAGAGAAACCACCGACTTCACCGAAACTCTTTCAAATCTGCTGATCTCCTTCTTCGTCAAATCGACTCCACTGTTTGAAACAGAGCCTCAAGCTTCTGTGACAGCAACCCTGATCTCTCCTGATCTCTACTCCATCTTTGGTTCTCTGGAGCACCTCCTGTGACGGCGATAGTGTAAGGAAACCTAATCTCAGATGCAATCTCTATCAACTCTCTTTAGCACTGAACGTTTTGTATGCAATTATTGATGATGGGTGAAGATGGGTAAAGACGGTTAAACTCTCAACCGTAACATTGGTTCGATTATAACTATAGGTTCAATCCTAAATACTGGTTCAGTTAGGTTTCTTAAAATTTATGGGTTTTGTATTTGGGCTTACGGTTTGGGCCTATGGCCTTGTAAAATTTTATTGCTTTTCTCAGTTTAATTAAATGTCTTTTAACAAAAAAAAATTATAAATATGTTTATATGTTTGGGTTTGATGGGTACCCAAACGGATACCGGCTATTATCTGACCCTAACCCGAACTCACGATATTGGAAAATAGAATCTAGTAGGGTTTTATTATCCAATCCGAATCCGATTTTTCGGGTCAGGTTACAGGTTGGATATTCGGATACAATTTTTATGCCCGGCCTTAATGAGATGTTTAATCTTCTATTATATATCTTAACTAGGTAGCAACCCACACTACATGCGGGATAAACTGATTTAAATAAAATATTATGAGCAAAATTATAATTTGAGAATTAAGATTTAATTTGTGTAAAATAAAATATGTAAGAAAAGTTTTTTTTTTGTTTATTCAAATTTGCGCTTACTTTCGGTAAAATACGTTTTACCCGTGAAATATTTGAACTTGGAAAATAATTTAAGGTGGTGTAGAAATTTTTGATGTGTTTTTGTGTTTCTAAAAATCAAATTCACATATTTTATGTTTCACATTATCATCTACATCACTATACCATTAATTAGATAACAAAATAATGTTTAGACTAATCGGTTTAACTTAAACTAATCATAAGTTTAAAAAATGCAATGAAAAAAATGTATAAAAGTGGTAGATAAATGAATATTTTGTTTATTGTTTGTGAAATGTAATGTATTTCTAATAATTAAATATGTTATGAAATTGACAATTAAATACATTTCTGGATTTTAATGGTTGTTTAAATTTTTCATTTTAGAAAAACTTATAGAAAAGAATATTGTCTTATACTCCCTCCGTTTCATAATATAGGATGTTTAGAGAAGTACTTTTGTTTCATAATATAGAATGTTTCCAACTTCCTATGTAACTTTTAGATTAATTTTATATTTTTTATTATGCAGTCTTGTTTATGATTGGTTAAACTTTTTAAAAGTAACTATTTTTTTTTACGCAATAGAAAAGTAACTACTCCTTCTGGTTTTTTTTACTTGTCATTCTAGAATAAAATTTTTGTTTTCCAATACTTGTCATTTTAGATTTCCAATGCATATGTTTTGTAAAAATACCAATTTTATCCTAACTATTTTAATGTTTTGACCAATGAAAAAGTTAGAAAATGTATTAAAGTAGGGGTAAAATAGAAAATTGAGTTGTTTTCTTAATTGTGTGAAAAAACCTTAAACGACAAGTAATTTAAAACGGAGGGAGTATTTCTTAATATGCGTGTTTTAACTAAAACATTCTATATTTTGAAACGGAGGAAGTATATGTCAATAATATATTTATATAAATAATAATGAGGTGAGAAAAGAAGATTATAGATTTGTTTTTTTTGATAAATACAATGATAGGAAGTTGTAAATAAATAGATGTTTTGAGGATTATTTGATAAAAAATGTTCTGGGTTCTATAATGCTAACACATCAGCTTTTTTCTCAAATGTGTTTCTCTATTAATACATAAAGGATTACGAGACCATAGTTGATCAAAATATTTGAGGTCAATTCCAATGTTTAAGAAACCTATATATTTTTTTGCGCTTTGATATGAAACACACGACAACTGCCAGGAACTTTCCACCATGAACAGCACTTGAAAAATACATCGCATGATACAATTAAGTATTCATTGCGGGTAACCATGAATAATTATGAATAAGAAGATTCGATTTTTGTAAGCTAAATAAAGAAGATAAGTCGCATCGCAACAAAGAAAAGAAAAGAAGAAGCGAGAAGTCAAAATCGGAAGATCCAACTTTATGATTTTGTGGATATTTCCCATTATAGTTTCAACTTTCAAAAAGATATGCCAATGGGTGTCCAAAGGGTGGTAAATGGTAATTCAAAACTTCCGATAAACGGATAAAACGGTATAATGGTTTCATTTTTCGGATATTTTAACATTCCGTTTGTAGGACAACTATCTGTAATCTATTTGAGACGAAAAATATTTTCATTTGAATTATTACTCTTAAATCTTAATTATGTGAATCAGCAGAATAAGCTTAGGATAGTAGTGGTAGTAGCTCGCAAAATTGAAGTTTTCTAGGTCGAATGGAGGTCCCCACATTATCTCTTTCAGTCTTTCATCAATAATGGAGAATTATATGTATTGAAAAATGTCGAGTTGGACATAACTTTGCATGCTTGGCATCACTACAAACTAAAGGTGGGAGCTAAAATTAAAAAGGAAAAATTAACTTTAAACATCTTGCTTGATCTGATAAAATGTTCAGAATCAACTCAAAATTTTGGATATCTAAAAAATTTCAAGTACGGATTGTTACATTATGAAAACTAGATGTACTCATGTACATACTCTCGCATACAAAATAAAGATAACTAAAAAGTTTTGTCCAATGATTTGTTGGAGTAAGCTTGAATTAGCTTAAGGACCAAGCTAAATATATTTGAGAGATATTCAAATATACATAATTGAGTTATAGGAATAATCTAAATAAGTTATATTTCCTAATTGGTTTTGAGCTACCAAGGTGTGGTAAGCCATATGAGTTTGTGAGCTTAAGGTTTTGAGAGATATTTTCCTTAAGATTAATAAGAGAGTGATTCTTGTTAAATCACTTGTGTTCTGTTCTTGTGTTCTGTTCTTAATTTCTACACGTGGTATCAGAGCTTATCAATGGCAGGAGAAGATGTCAAAGCTTTGACAGAAGGTGGAGAAGACAAAAGCTTGTCAATGGGAAGAGATGACAAGATCGAATCATCACCAACTTCCGAAGGAGGATCATCCTCTATCAAGTGCCCTATGCTGAACTCAAGCAATTACACTGTTTGGGCCATGAAGATGAAGATCTTACTCAGAGTACACAAAGCATGGGATGTAGTTGAGCAGGGAAACATTGACGAGACAAAGAACGACCTAGCAATCGCTCTAATTGTTCAATCTATCCCTGAATCTTTTACTCTGCAGATTGGAACTTTGGAAACGGCGAGAGAAATATGGGATGCTATAAGATCAAGACATGTTGGAGCAGACATGGTAAAGGAATCGAGACTTCAGACTCTGATGGCTGAATTCGATCGCTTGAAGATGAAGGACACTGAGAGAATTGATGATTTCGTTGAGAAACTTTCTGCAATCTCAACAAAATCGGCTGCTTTAGGCAAGGAATTTGCAGAGTCTATGATAGTCAAGAAGTTCATGTCAAGTCTTCCTCGAAAGAAGTTTATTCACATAGTAGGTTCTCTCGAGCAAGTGCTTGATCTGAATAAAACAAGCTTTGAAAACATTCTGGGCCGTTTAAAAGCATATGAAGAGAGGATAGGAGAAGAGGAGTCAGAACAAGATGATGACCAAGGCAAGCTGATGTATGTCAATACAAATTCGTTTAGCGGATACAGAGGAAGAGGACGTGGCAGGTTTGGGTTTTAACAAAGGGACAAAGACAAAGAACACGATCTGTCACATATAACATGCTTCCGATGTGACAAACAAGGGCATTACGCCTCGGATTGCCCTGATAGGTTACTCAAATTGCAAGAAACAGTGGAAAAGAAGGAAGAAGACTCTCATGTAGCTGATGAACTAATGATGAATGAAGTAGTATATCTTCAAGAAGACAAAGTGAAGCCGAGCAGATTTGAAACCAGTATGGACAAGGAAAATATATGGTACCTGGACAATGGAGCAAGCAATCACATGTGTGGAAATAGAGACTTCTTCTATGACCTTAGTAAAGACGTTTCGGGCAAGGTTCGATTCGGAGATGACTCCCGTGTTGACATTAAGGGAAAGGGTTCCATAAGATTTTTGTTTGAGAACGGTGAGAAGAAGGAACTGCACAACGTCTACTACATACCGGATTTGAAGAGCAATATCTTGAGTCTAGGCCAAGCCACTGAGTCAGGATGTGAGATACAAATGGTAAAAGATCAATTGTTACTTTACGATTGTGTTGGTAAACTACTTGTGAGAGTGCAAAGATCGAAAAATAGATTATACAAGGTCTTGATGGAAGTAGAGAGTGTTAAGTGTCTGCAATTGGTTTCAACAAGCGAGTCAGCTATGTGGCACGCACGTTTAGGCCATGTTAACACCGATAAAATGAAGCAGATGATCAGTAGAGACTTAGTAACTGGTATACCGAGCATCAAGCTGGAGAGACAAACCTGCATGTCGTGTCTGTTTGGTAAACAAACAAGAGACCCGTTTCCACAAGATACCACATACCGAGCTACTCATGCTCTTGAGCTTATACACGGTGATCTTTGTGGACCAATCACACCCTCAACACCGGCACAGAAAAGGTATGTATTGTGATCATAGACGAATTCTCGCGCTACATGTCGACAGTTCTTCTAAGAGAGAAGAGTGAAGCACTTGAAAAGTTTAAGAAATTTAAGATGCTGGCGGAACAAGAAACAAGGTGTGTGATAAGACGTTTAGAACTGACAGAGGTGGAGAGTTCACTTCAGCAGACTTTCATTCTTATTGTCAAAAGAACGAAATTACAATACAGCTAACAGCCCCATACTCTCCTCAACAAAACGGAGTTGTTGAGAGAAGGAACAAAACGCTCATGGGAATGACAAGGAGTATTTTGAAGCATATGGAGATGCCAAACTTTTTATGGGGAGAAGCCATACGAAACTCTACATACTTGATTAATAGGATTGCGACAAGGTCCCTTGCTGATAAAACACCATACGAGATGTTGAAAGGTGTAAAACCAAACCTCGATCACCTTAGAACATTCGGCTGTATTGTCTTGGCAAAAACAGAATCTGTGGGAAGGAGAAAGTTAGATGATAGATCAAGAGTGTTAGTGCATATGGGAACTGAGCCTGGCTCAAAAGCATATCGACTACTTGATCCCTCAAGCAGAAGAATCATTGTAAGCCGAGATGCACGCTTTGATGAAAACAGAGGATGGAACTGGAAAATGGCTAAAACAAAAGATCTTGAGGAATCTGCAGGTTTTACGATCAACATTGGTGAATTTGGATACAGAGGTGTTCGATTGATAGAGCAAGCAAACAATGAAGACGGTGATGTTAATGTTCAGACAACCACAGAAACAAAGATAAACGTTGATCCAGATAGAGAAGAAGACAACAATGAATCGGATCATGATGATAACAATGAGCAGCAACATTCAATGATAGGAAGGCCTGCAAGAATCAAAGCAAAGTCAAGATATTTATCTGACTATGTTACGGAGGATGAAGAACAAGATCGTCTCCTCTTTTCTATCGAAGAAGAACCCTGGGATTTCAAGGAAGCATCGAGTTCATAAGTCTGGATGACAGCTTGTAAAGATGAACTAGCATCTATTGAAAAGAACAAAACCTGGAATCTTGTTGAGCTACCACTTGGAGTTAAACCGATTGGTCTTAAATGGGTGTTTAAGATTAAGAGAAATTCAGATGGAAGCTTAAACAAACACAAGGCAAGGTTAGTGGCAAAAGGGTATGTACAGGAGTATGGGATAGACTATGATGAAGTCTTTGCACCTGTAGCTCCCATGGAAACAATTAGATTCATCATTAGTCTCTCTGCTTCATACGGTTGGGAGATACACCATTTGGACGTCAAGACTGCGTTTTTGTATGGTGAGCTGAAAGAAGAAGTTTTTGTGTATCAGCCAGAAGGTTTTATTGTCAAAGGAAGTGAAGAAAAGGTTTACAAATTACACAAGGCTCTCTATGGCTTAAAGCAAGCTCATAGAGCATGGAATACCAAGCTGAATATGACTCTTAGAGAAATGAAATTTCAGAGATGCTCTAAGGAACCATCACTGTACTTTTACAAGGAAGGTAAAGAACTTCTTATTGTGGCGGTATACGTTGATGATTTGCTTGTTAATGGTTCCTCTCTGTATTTGGTTGTTGAGTTTAAGAAGAAGATGGCGGCTATATTTGAAATGAGTGATCTTGGTCTGCTTACATACTATCTTGGAATTGAGGTGAGACAACTTGAACAGGGTATCATTCTGAAACAAGAGAGATACGCACTCAAGATATTGGAAGAGACTGGAATGGGAGAATGTAACTCTACTCATGTACCGATGTACATGAATTTGAAGTTGTCCAAATCGCTAAGCGCAAAGGCTGTTGAAGGACAAGAGTATCGCAACCATAGGTTGTCTTCGATATTTATTGCAGACACTACCAAACCTCGCTTACAGTGTTGGAGTCTTGAGCAAATACATGCAGGAGCCAAAGCAGTCACACAGAGCAAGATTGAAGCAAGTCCTCAGGTATCTACGAGGGACGTGTTCCTTCGGCCTGTTCTATAAACGCACCAATAAGGTACAACTCGTGGAATACAATGACAGTTCATACAACGTCTACATGGATGATGGTAAGACTACTACAAGACACTTGTTTTATCTCGGAGACTCACCAGTTACTTGGTGCTCACAAAAGCAAGAGATTGTAGCCTTGTCATCTTTCGAAGCAGAATTTTTGGCTGCCACTGAAGCTGCCAAACAAGCAATATGGCTTCAAGAACTTCTTGATGAAGTAACTGGAGGGAACAGTGAGAAGGTGATCATTCGAATAGATAATAAGTCAACCATTGCTCTCTCTAGGAACCCTGTGTTTCATGGTCGTAGCAAACACATACACACACGGTTTCATTTTATCCGAGAGTGTGTTGAGAGAGAGCTGGTGAGTGTTGAGCATGTTCCTGGTACTGAGCAGAAGGCTGATATTCTGACTAAGGCTCTTGGAAGATTGAAGTTTAAGGAAATGAGAGCACTTATGGGAGTTCTTGATGTGAGTGAAGATGCTTTCAAGCTTAAAGGGAAAAATGTTGGAGTAAGCTTGAATTAGCTTAAGGACCAAGCTAAGTATATTTGAGATTCAAATATACTTAGCTTGGTCCTTAAGCTAATTCAAGCTTACTCCAACATGATTGTGTGTCACTAGTTCTTATATATCTGATATATTATTTATCGTTTTTCTCATTATTATGGCTGTCACAAATTTAAATACTTGCATAACAATGACTTTTACTCAAACTCATATAGTCATATGATCTGTCCAGTGTCCAGTGGTACTGCAAACACATCAATTCAGGAGGTAGAAATAGTAAATCCAACATATCGAAGATACAAAACTTGATAGAAGAATATTCGTGTGCACCAAAAGGTAACGTGCTTTGTTTTATTGGAGTTTGATGATTCAGTTTGGTCAAAACCCACTCGAGTTTTTGGCCCATAATGATAGTAAGTGTATGAAAAAAAGATCTCTCTTTCTTAAAGTTTTTTTTCTTGACTTAAGTTGTTTAATTGAAAGAATTACTCATAATTACTTTGATTAACCAAAGTGCTTACGTCTATATTACTAAACAACTCAAATCTGTCTCCACCAAGATGAAACTTATACATATACATCGACCCTTTTGCATACTTATTGTTTTTGTTTTTGCTTTCATCATTGGATAAGATCTAGCCGGCAAATAAACATCAAACCATATCCATGCTGAAAAGTTTTTAATATCATGGTCTAATCCGCAATGTGGTAATCGGATGTATATGCACCATTATCAATTTAGTAAGAAACATTATAGATAACAAAAACTAGACAATTAGTTGCTTGCTAAACACCATATAAGATACAATAAGAAACATCAAACTAAAAAGTTTTTTTTTAAATAGTTTCATTATATAAGATGTTTGAACATTTGGTAAAAACTATGAGTTGGTTTGTTTAGTTGTCCTTGTAATAAATGATTAATTACTAAAAGATGGGAATATGAAAGATATTTTGTTAACTTTCTTAATTTATTTTGCACTGTGTCTAAATATAATGAGACGGAGTGAGTAAATTAGTTTGTTTAGATTTTTTTTCAAAAATGCTTTTGAGACCAGTTACTACTATTTATTTGGTGGATTCAGCGAATGCAAAAGAGCTTGACGACGACTCGAACGTTCTATATCAGTTTGCACCACTCATTGAAACTAATATACTCTTGCTTTCTAGTTCGACAAAACAACTTATAAGACGCAGAAACACATTTACAAATGTGAGACACTTATTTTTTGATGCTACCTACCAGACTATAGTCTGATCAAAACCACAAAGAAGCAGCTAATAATATTACCAGAAGAAGAAACTAAAAACAGATCATGTAAATACTCAAAACTCAAAAGTAAAAAATCTTATAAACTAGCTAGAAGACAGTTTGAAATCTTGCAAGCCAAGAACAAAACCCGTTAACATGATTGATCTAACGACCGACTATGTTCTGATCAAACACAAACTCATAGCATGATCAGATCCTATTTGCTTTTTTTTTTTTTTTTCACATCTCAACCAAAAAAAAAAAAACAATAGTACAAAGGAGAAAAGTTTTATCACTGATCTCTCAGGCGAAGAGAAGCCTACGAGAAGCAGCAACTCCAGATGATTTCTTGATGTGAACTCCTTCTCGGAAACCTGAATCCGACTCGTCGTGGTGGTACCATCCCACCGATCTCTGCGCTTCTTGTACGATCTGCGATATACCTGTATCCAAAACAACAACACCCGATCGGTAAAATTCAAGAATCCATCTCAGAAACAGAGTGTTTATGTGTGTTTGTTTTTTACCTTCTCTGACTGATTGCTTGTTGTGGCGGATATCGTGGATAGTGGCGGAGATCTTCCAGTAGAGAGGACGGCCGACGTAGAACAGAACCACCATTAAACCGATTAGAATCACTATACGGAACCAGATTCTCGCTGATGAGGGAGACGCCATTGGATCTTCTTCGACTTCGAGTGATCCAAATTCGTGAAAACAGAGTAAAAAAAACTCTACAAAACTATTCCCAAAAAGATAATAATAAAAGAATGATTGAGTATATTAATTACGCCACGTCATCAACATCATAGTTAAGAAGAGAGGGATAATACGGTAATTTAGCACTATATGGGTATTGGGTAAACCACCATAAGCAAAGCCTCTGGATCACCGAGAGAGTTACATGCAAACATGTAATGCTTTCGGAAAAACATGTGGAGCCAGCCATTTAAACACAATATAACAAACAATCAAAACCTAATTGATAACTTAAACGTGAACAAAAAAATACAAATAAAAACCTATTCTAAAAACATTCGTGCAATGCAATAACCCTTATCATCGTCGATCGGGCTATTATCTCCCGGCGACACTTTTACTATACTCCGTCTTGAGCTAGCTCAACACCGGTAAAAAGAGCTCTACTCGATTTGATAAATCTCTCATAAATCCCAGCTTATGTTTCTCTTCGGATACAAGCTTGGATCTCTTCTAATGTCTTCCCTTTAGTTTCAGGCACCATCTTTGCCACAAAGATTATCGTCATGGCTGCAAAAGCAGAGTATATATAGAATGTACCTACATAAACCATAAAACAAACAAATCGCTTTGTCTCAATTGGGCGTTTCTTTTCTTAAATTAACAGCACAAAGATCTCACAAGAGTGTGTACCTGGAGAGCTCCAGCTCATGAGGAAGTTAAATGTGTAAGAAACAGCCCAAGCACCAGACCAATTCACTAGTACCACTAAGCTTCCTGCGATTCCCTTCACATTTATCGGAAATATCTGCGTTTGTTTCACCCCCAGAAACAGGGCACCACTTTAGTGTTTACTCTATAAAAGTATTGACTCTGTTTGTAACCAAAGTAACTTCATACGCAAGTACCATCTCTGTTTTTTACTTTTTACACAAGGAACCATAGTACCATACCTCCGACATTATCACCCAAGGAACAGGTCCCATTCCAATGGAGAAAGCAGCTACGTAGATCTGAATAGTGAAGAAATGAGAGGAGTTTTAGTACTAGTACCATGGATGGACTATACTAAATGTTAAGTTTAACACACACAGTTCTGTATTTGAGTTCTGTTTTTGGTATTAAGTAAGTACTAATGTTTTACTCACAAGTACACCTCCAACGGCTAACATAGGAACCCATTCAAGTAACAGGCTTTGTCCCTGAATCACAAACATTTTAGAATCGATGTTACGATTTGATTTAACGCACATACGAATAGATTTACAAGCAAAAACAGGGTTTAGCTAGGGTTTATGGTATGGACCTTGAGGAAGAAAGATGTGCCTGTGAGAATACATCCCAAGAAAATACCACCAGCTGAAATCTGCAGCAACATTGTGGTATTATATAATCATAACCTGAACTTTGGACTCAAAAACCCTTTTCTTCAATTTAAAATATTTTACCATTATTAGTGGCCTTCTTCCAGTTTTGTCTATCAAGATCGTTCCAAGAACAGTAATGGGGACCTGTTAACAACGATTTGATATGTGTTAAAGTAGTGAAAATACAAATTATTATAAAGAATAATATCGAGTGAAGCAAAAACGTTTATGCACCTGAACACAAGCGATAGCGATTGTTCCGAGTTTCCCAGACGAAAATCCTGTGCAAGTGTGTTTTAAAGACATATGAGGTCTATCTAAACTGAACTTGGTTCTGATTTAAGACGAGATATTGAGTTCTATCTAACATACCAGCTTTTACAAACGTTTCACTTGCATAGAATCCGATCCCGTTGATTCCCACAAACTGTTGGAATACCATCAGGGAAACACCAATCTGAAGGAGAAAAAAACACATTTAATCTTCTTTAGTTAACAGAATCAAACATAGACAAAAGATTGATAAGTTTTTTTTTTTTTTTTTTTTTTGGCTTGTGAGTTTAACTTACAATGACAGATCGGCCATATTTTTTGGAAACAAGATCTTGGATTCTTGCTTTTGGAAGAATCTCTAGAGCTTGAATCGAGACTTGAATACCTTCTGCTTCATTTGTGATATCCGTATCTTTTCCTCGCAGCTTTTGTAGGGCTACGCGAAATTCTTTCTCACGGCCTGCTTTTGCCTGGAAGAGCAAGAGCATGAAAGATTTTTAAATCATGTTTTAGAAACTTGCTTGTTAAAAAAGACCGATAGAAATCGTGAATAGGACAGTAGAAATTACCAGCCATCGAGGAGATTCGGGTATGAAACACAAGCCAACGAGCAAAACAATGCAGGGAGCAAGTCCTTGTAAGACCAAAAACACAAAGATTGATCAGTTCCCAAAATGGAATTTCTGTTAAGATTTGAACAAGAAACTGAGAGAAACTTACCGGTTAGGGCAAGAGTTTTCCAAGAAATGAGTGATCCGATCAAGAAAGAAACGGATGATCCGATCACAATCATGAGTTGGTTCAGTGTTGTGAGTCCACCTCGGAGGTGCTTGGGAGATATCTCAGCAATGTACACAGGGACCTGTACAGGTTTTTTTTTATTGATTCATATACTTTGGAGACTGAGAGTTTTTATAAACATAGATAAACATCAACATAATTTACCAAAAGTAGTAGAATTTACAATCACCGGTTTATCTTTTACTAATGACTACTTACATAAACAAGTGATCTCAAGGTTTATATAAGGTTTACTTAGTTTAAAAAATGAGTAAGTTACCACATAAGAAAAAATTCCAATCCCATATCCTGTAAAGAACCTTCCTATATCAAGTAACAAAGCACCCTGCACCACATTTTTAACATCATATTAAGATCGAAATCCATACAAGTTTCAGTGTTGCATAGTCGAATTATTAGGTGTAGATTTAAATACCTTGGAGAAGAAGACAGCGAGCCAACCTGTGATGCAGAAGCAAGCTGAGGTTCTCATAGCCTGAAACGAGTGTTAACATACAGTTACAGTATATAAATACTGGGATTTTGAAATGTTAATACTGAATTAATTAAGTTTGGGATTGCCAAAGATTAATATTACCCCTTTTCGTCCGGAGAAATCTGAAATCTTCCCACTCATAACAGCACCAAGCATTGCACCGATTGTTAAGATGGATCCAAACATGGAGAACTGCATGTTTCACACATATACACACACATTATGCGTATGGATATAAACTTCAAAAATTGAAAATTCTAGTTGACAAAAGAAAAGTCAGGGAAGAAAACTTTGGTTAATCCAGTGAGTATAGACACAAACCTCTGCAAGTGAGAGATTGAGATCTTCTCTGATAGATGACTGAGTAGGCGCTGAGTATCCAACCTTTTAACAAATAATTAAAAAGAAAAAAAATCTAAGAGTGAGAACTCATTAAGACAGAGGTTGAAAAAAAAAAAAAAAAAAAAAAAGACAGATGTTGAAACAGAGTGTGTCTCTAAAGCCAAAACTTACACAAGAGCCGAACTCAAAGGAGCCACAGACAGCAACAAAAGTGCTGAAGATAACCATCAAGTAGGATTCATTAACCTCACTCTCTTTTACATCATCCTTATCAGTCAAAAATGGTTTCCCTAGATCCTCGACCTTATTTGCTATGTCCCCCCTCTCTACATCTTTGATTTCCCTAATTGCCATCCTATCTCTCTCTCTCTCTGACTCGTAACTCTTTGAGAGGAGGAAATATTCAAGTAAAGAGAGAGTTAGAGAGAGAGAGATGTGAACAGTCAGGTTCGTGAAATGGGTATTTATAGGTAATACATGTATGTAAAGTCTCGACATGGGACGAAGATATTTAAAATATTTGTCCTTCGACGGCAAAAAAGAAAAATAAAACATTAAAATGCGATAATGATTGAGATTAGTACTGACAAAAAAGAGTGCTCATGTGGGAGGAAGCTGTCACTTACATGGCTCTGATCTTTTTTTACTATTTAAGTTTCTTATTTTCGTTGAACCTTGTCATTCTCTATCAAAATTGTTTTGAAAATTATTTCTTGATTTTTATGTTTGATATATTACCATGTGGGTCTCAGTTTTGCTAAACTAGCGTATATAGCTAAGATATTTTTATTTTATATTAGCTTTTGTTGGTGTATATTGGTTAAGCTTTATGTAATTTTGTAATAGCTAAACTACTAATAAATTGTCAGCTTTCAACCTTCTCAGTTGTTCGAAAGAAAGATAAAAATCTCATCAAAATTAGTCTTTCCACAGATATTTGTTGCCCCGTTCTATTCATGCCGTCGATTTGAGGTATCATGGACTTTTCTAATCCGACGTTTTAGTTTATCCTTCTATTTTAATGACGAGACGTGATTATTAACGGCAAACGTATAAATGAACTTTATACAAACATGTCTTGTGAGATTTTATCTTGCATACGTCCAAGTAATCTCGAATAATTTTTATTTTGTTATAGAGAAAGGCTTCTACGTTTGAGCAAACTTCTCAAGGCAAAATAAATTAGTTTTTCAACCAAAAAGAAATAAGTTAGTTTATGTTAAAATTAGCACGTTAACGCTAGCGTTTGAAGAAAGGTGTATGTACATCTAAAGCCAATTAATAAATGGGGAATTGGGTTGTATAACCCAAAAAAAAAACTATAATTCACAAACTAACCAACACTAACCAGTAATCAATTATATTATCTATATTTATGTATTTATGACAGGTTATTTTCTTCTTTTATTTCTTTTTTTCTAACCACCACCACCTCTGGCCAACCTCCGGTCAACCTATGGCCAACCTCCGGTCAACTTACAGCCACAACCACCACCCCACCCCTGGCCACCGCCCCACCTCCGGTCACCACCACCCCTGGCCACCACCCCATTATCATCACTATCAATCTACCACCAAACCAACACTAAAATGGTAATTTTATTTACCTCTATGTTATTTTTTCAAATAGTATGCTATATTCTTTTATAGTTTTTTTTTTTTTTTTAATTTGGTTATACAGCAAGTTCACCCTTAAGGCATCTCCAACCCCATTCTATTTAGAGTTAAACTACATTATGAAGAACATTCTTCAACCCTACTCATATTTTACTCTAAAATGAGAAAATGATGGGATTGCTCTATATATAGAGTAACTCTATTCTTACCTCTATTTTTTTACACTAACTCTATTTTCAACTCTAAAATAGAGTAATACATTGGAGAAAAACAATGCTCTATTTTAGAATTACTCTATTTTAGAGAAAAAAATAGAGTTATACATTGGAGATGGTCTTAATAAATAGTTAGAATGTTGTCGTTTACCAAAATATGACTCAGAACTGACGCATTTCCATATGTGTGTCTCTCTTCATTGTTTTCAACTCTCACATCCTTTGTCTTTTTCTACCCCATTTGCGTTCTATGTTGCAAGTGATATCCTCTCAGACTCTCAGTGCCGATTTCTGAATCAGAACTACTATGATACTATCTCAACTATCTTCCTACACACAATTATTTATCAGTTAGTTATAAAAAAAGCTTTCTGTAGACAATGATATTCTATGCAAACAAAAGCAGAATATTCTTGATTTTTTAAGATTTAGAACGATCGATATTCTTACATTGCAAAAAGAACAAACGGCATCGTTTACAGAACAACGCAGCAGCAAGAGTGCAAGACGTTAGGCTTTCACAAAGATTGCTACATGTTAGTTTATTTGGATTGAAAATAGTCAAAGAGTCAAAGTTAAATCGTGATCCTAGAGTTGGCCAAACATAAATAAGGGAGAAGTCTCAGGAGCCGAGCCATTGCTTGAAGCAGAAAAATGCACAAGATTACGATTAGGGTTTGTTCAAGAATCATTTCTTTGACCAAGTAACAAAAAAAAAAAAAAAAAAGAGAGAGGTTACAGTAAGCGAAAGCAAACCCTAATATACACTATTCGATGAGGGATATAATCAATCACTGATCAGACCATTTCCTGTTATTACAATTGCAGCAGCATCACCAGTCTTTTAAGAAATTGGGAAGAAGAACACAGAGAAAGAGTCAAAGTACTCATCTGATCATGAACCATGTTGTCTCTTTCCAAAGAGGAATCTCCCTGAGAAGCTGTAGCTGAGCTCTGTTGAAAGCTGAGATAACTTTCCCTCTTCAAGCTTTTGATGAACACACCTTAGTATGGTTAAAATGAGAGTCTCTTCAATTGAAATGTTATTCAAAGTTTGTGTGCCAATCTTGTCCGGATTGCCACTGCAAGCTGTGTGACCTTGTTTGGATGATAGAGAACCGCACAGACCGCAAAACAGACAGCGAATGTAGCGATTAAGAAAACAGTTTGACGGGACCTGAATGTTAGGGTAGAGTGCAATGGTATGCATGACTTCCTTGGCCAGTCTCCTACGTCATTTACGTTCATGACAACCTCTTTGTTTAAAAGAGGATCGGTTTCTTTTCCGCCAATATCTGGTGAACAGTCTGCCTGTATCCTCTCTTTACAATCTAATCCTGCTTCGGGATCCTGTCAAGATAAAGAATGGAAGGGCATTAATAAACGAATCTATGCAAAATCCAAGAAACAGACATAATACTGTGCACAGACTCTTAGTCCGTCATATCGTGCCAGAGATATCACAGGAAATACGAACTTAATTATCAGCAGCGGAGCAAGAAAACAAATGTACAAGACAAGGGAAGATTGTGGCGAGTCCAATATCGATCAAACAGGAGAAAAGGGATAATCAGATAAACCTGATTGAAGTTTACTACTGTTGATGGTTTATCCTTCTGGAAACTGCTCTTACAACAGCAACCTGATGAAGGAAGAGCATTCCCTGGAGTCACCTTTGACTCTTCATGGCTTTGATGCTTTATGTTAGCCTCACTAGCCAAATTCATATTTTCATGTAGAAGCCTCACATCGCAGTCACAGGTACAGTGAACAAGACTGTCTGGCTCCATTTTTTTCACCAAAGCTTCCAGATTGTGCAGTACGTTTCCCAAGATTGACGACGAGTTATTTTGTATTAGATAATTCAACACTCTATTGTATCTTTTAATCTGACATCGGTTTATTCTTCTCTCAGTGCATTCTGCAGAGGGCACCTTAACTGACCATGCAATATCTAACAAGAGGCCACTAAAAGTGCTCTGTCTCTCCCCAAAATCACTGCAACAGCAAGTCGAAGAACAGCAAGCGGTAACTTCTTGTCCATCTGGAACTAGTGTAGCATTGAACTTCTGCTCTATTTGTTTCATTTCGGAGCAGATAGATTCATCTCCAATAATTAGAGGTATGAAATTTGATAAGCCAGATTCATTTTCAACCTACAAAAGGATTGGAGGAGGACCGCATTAAAGAAAGCTACTTGTAAAAATGTTTTATCATGAAAAAAATGAGTACCTCGACAAAAGCAGGGCCAAAGAGATTAGGGTCAGAATTCACAATATTGATTTTGTAGAACTTGTTATTACAAGAACGTTTCCCATCCTGCGCCGGTGTAGGTACAACAGAATAATTATGTGGTAAGTACTTCCCAGAAAAAGACACGAGAAACCTACAATAAAAATAGTTATCTGTAAGCTGCATTATTATTTCATATCTAGAATATCTTAGTGGTCACAAGTGAAAGAAATCAAACCAACAAATGGTAGTAGTAATCCAAATGCAACATTTTGAAGTTTCTTGCAATATCAGCTTCATCATATGAGGTATAAGACAGAACTAAAAACGCGAAAGAACCCCACGCATAGATCAAAATTAGGTTGACATACATACCGGCATTTGGGTTGCAGAAGGTTTTGTCCACAAACAACAAGTTCTATTGGTTTTCCAGCTTCAAAACATGTAGGATACACAAACTGTAGTTTCGGTGACTCTAATTTTACATCAACTCTCTTTAATGATGTTCCACCTATCAAAACTAAAATAAATAAGAATAGACTCATACCCAAAGTGTCTAGCACACAGTTAATGATTATCCAGTACGATAGGGAGAAAAAAAAACAGAGAAAACAAGTAAAGCACATCAACTTGCCTTTAATAAGACGGAAAATCATGTTGTTCAAATAGACAGTCATCGAGCCTCTTCCAAATAGCATCTTTCCAGGTTTAAGAATAAATTCATCCAGATATGCCACAGGATCTTTAGACAACTGCTTAAAGGAACAGATAGGAAAATTTATTACAGTGTAAAATCAAGGTGAGAGCTCATATGAAGAGATAATAAGTTTCACATGTCACAAGCTTACAAATATGCACAAATTTTAGAAAAAAGAGCTCCAGATCACACAAAAACATAAACGGTTTAATGGTACTTAAGAGAGAAACAGGTGCATAGAGACAGATTTTCTTTATGTTGTGTGCGGCACCAAGAACATAGAATTGATGAGTAAACGATAAAAGAATGTACCTTCGCCCACATAATCTCTGGCATCGCTATAAAGACGGTCAAAATTGTACATCCAGGACGGATATAACCCTCCAGCTCAACAGGCATGGTGGACAACCATTGGAATATCTGAAAATTCAGTTCATCACATGATATTAATTCTTTGAGATACTATATACCGTAAACATAGTCTCCGAACACTAAACTGTAATATATAATTCTTGAGAATACTTGATGACGTAGTCTCCGAGGGAACTCTGCTGGATTCCAGTCGTAGAGCTTGAATGAGATCCGACCCGTTGGGCACTACAATGAATTGGAAATTAGTTCATAAAGCGCACAAAACTTTTTGATGTAAGAGTGGGGAGAAGAGAACCTACCACAGTTGAGTAAGCGCTTTTGTTGTCGCCACCGGAAGGTGAAAGTTCAAATTTTGTATCATTCATTCCTTCATCTGGCTGAGGTTCACCCGAACCTGTAACAGAGACAAAGTTGTCTGCGTTGATGCTATGGGTAAAGGGTACAGAACCCTGAGCGGGAATATGCCCATCTTCAAAAATCAATGAAGCCTCTTGTTCTGCTCTCTGGTCACTGGAGCATGTATTATCTGCTTTAACATAATAACATAGGAAAGCAAAATCAGCTTGAATTTCCAAGAGAGAGCTTAAACATTGATATGCAAAGCAAACAAATAAAACAAAGAAACCGCATGGTGAAATATGATTTGTGCTGTTCACTTTTATACCTTTTCCATCCTCAACATCAACTACGCTGTTATCATTCTGTGATGGCACTTGCTGTTGTTTTGTAGCAAAGCCTCCTTTATCTACAGGCTTCCTTTTCCGTCTGTTGTTGTGACGCTCTAGCTTTCTCCGACAGCTGCGCTTTCCCTCATCAAAGTCCGGGAGCACATGAAACCTGCCACATAGGTTTACTCTCAGTAAAAACGTAAACAGCATAGATGGTTCAAATACATACATACATAAACAATAATACTGACTACTAGACAGCTGGTAGCGGCAAAATCAGTTAAGCTCAGCCTATGCTAAAAGAAAGAGGCTTGGTTAAATGATATGAGAAACCAGTGGAATCATTTCAAACTGATCAACGGTCTCTCCCTCAAGTTATTCAATTTCCTAATGAAAGGATTCAACAGTTTCTATTCGATCTTTTAGATGATTTCGTGTTGCAAATCAAATCTCAATAAAAGACTCCAATTCAATACAGAAGATATTCATTGATATAAACTAAGACAACTCACTCGCCCCTGATTTCAGCTATCAAATCCATTTCTAAATTCCGTGATCGAAATATCAAAGCTTTTAGATTTGCAAAAAAACAGAAAGAGAAGGATAAAGGAAAACATACTTGCCACACTGTTGACAGTATCTCTTATTATCTCCGTCAAGCACAACAAAGGTAGCATTAGCACACCGGAGACAAACCCTATGCCTCCTATGGTACCCTTTAAGCTCGGTTATATCCACTTCACAACCTGGAACCTGACAACGAGCAACACCAGACGCGCCGCGAACACGCTTCTTCTTCGGAAGCTCAGCCTCCTCTAATTTCTGATCAAGCTCAGGACACGAACAAGGAAGCAAACCTTCAACGAAATTGGAACAAATCAACCTCGGGTCTCGTTTCCTAACCCGATCGGAACCTGAACCCGATTCATCAGGAGAAGGATACGATTCAGATTCCGCGAGAGGTTGAGTCGGAATCAGCTGGGGCTGCGGAGGAGGAGTAGGAGGAAGAGGAGGAGAAGGAACGGGAGGGAAAGGAGTAAGTTGATCGGAAGAATCGAAAGAAACGAGGAGGCGTTCGTCGGCGGCGAAGTCAAGGAGATCTCCCCAATCCCAGAGAGCGGAGGAATAAGTGGAAGGATCATCGTTAACCAATGCAGGAGGAGGTTGAATCTCCATCTCCGGGGGAGTAGGCGATTGAGATTGCGACAGAGAAGACATCTGAGAGTCTTCAATTCGATTTCATAAAAATTCTCAGAGAAACATTGAAAGGTCCATCGGTTGTTAGAGAAGTTGGTGATTTTGGTTTCAAAGGTTTTAGGTAAATCAATTTCCAGAAAGTCATCAAACTCTGAGGAAAACAAACACTTTTTTTATACAATAAAATAATGTAATTTTTCTAAGATAAAATAAATTATCTAAAAATACAATTAGTCTACTAGTATATGAAATGACTCAAATGAACAATGAACTCGTTGAACTAATAAACACAATCATTATTAGTTTGTTAATCGTGCTATCATAATATATTCCCATAACTAAATTAACTATTCTTTTTTTTTTTTTTGACTCACAAATTAGGGGGAAAAAGCTGATAACTCATTTTCATCTTGAAAAGACTAGTAATATGATTTTAAGAATCATAATTTTTTCGAATCAAAAACGATTGAGGAATTACGATAAAGATTTTTTTTTTTTTTTTTGGGCATGATAGAACACTTTTTTATTTTATTTTTGTCTCAAGCACTTTTGTTTTGTACCAATCACTTTTTTTTTTGTTTTATTATATAGTGCTATTTTTGGACTGGTTGTTTTTATAGTACAGTAGGTACATCAAATTCTATAGATGCAATAAGTCTTTTTTTTTTGGACAAAAGATGCAATAAGTCTTTTTTTTTTTCTTTTGACATCAGATGCATTAAAGTTTTTTTGTTTTTAGTTTGTTAAACTTCTATTGGAAATTGAAATTTAAACATAAAAAACGTTTCTAAGGAAAACAGAAATCAAAAGAAAAAATTCTTAGGATTAAAAAATTAAAACCTACCCTAACAAAAACATACTTCTAGAAAATTTATGTGTTTGCCCAAAAGAAAAAAAAATTATATGCGAGAAAAAATTTAGGACGTCGAGGAAAAAAAAAAAAAAACTACGCGAATTTGAGCTGCGTGGGAGTGTGTCGGGGCGTGAGAGACACGCGTTGTATGATGGCAGCAGGTGATTGGTTGAAAAGAGTGTCGCGTGTAAGCTACGCGAATTTGAGGAAACCAAACTGTTCATCTATCGTTATCGAAAACGACGCCGGATCAGTGTTAACTTGGGACGTGAGCGACCCAAAGTGCCTCTTTTTTTCTTCTTTCTTCTTCTCCAACAAATAACGGTAGATTTTGGTCTTCTGATTTCCAAGTCATTACAATAATATTACACCACCAGATTATAGACACGCGTCTCATCTCCATGTGATTTTATATACCCCTTTTTGTACTATAATAATCATGTAAGCTACTTTATTTCTTTATTGTGTTGAGTACTTTATATGACATGATTAAACAAATGACTTGGGGGAATGAGAATATCATGGCCCAGTCTGGGCCTTGGAATAAATGTTGACACCATGACCAAATGAACCACCAACAGAAATTGATTGCCAAAAAAAAAAAAAACCACCAACAGAGACTTGAATTCGAGGGTAAGGTGATTTTGAGAACCCGAGTTCGATCTCTAGAATAAGTGAATACTTGTACAACTGGAGAGAAAGTTACCAAGTATTGATGGGTTGCTTAATATTGGAGTAGACTTTTGAGTACCATTGAAAATGCTTATTTGACTTAATCGTTGGCTTATTGTATGACGAAAACAATTGCATATTGCTCTATTAAATAGAAGACATGTCGCTTTATAAGCATAAATGAAATGGATATAAAACCTATCTGTATATTATATAATAAAGGAATCAGGTTTACAACGTAGGAATCTTGCTTCACAAGGCAATCTTCTTGCTTTGTCTGATAATTAAAGGCTAAGAACAAGTTTGGATTCCAGATTAAGCTACAATGATTCCGATAATCTTTTTTCTTTTTTTTTCCTCACTGTGCACATATCATTGCATCACAAGATTTTGATGTTTTTAGACAACAACAAAATCAAACACCATTTTGTGAGCGGATATTTCCATTCAGACAAAATCTGCTCAAAGAGTTTGGTCTTTCTCCTTGTTACCTATGGTGGTGGTTATGTGGTAGGTATGCCTGGAACTTGAGGAACGGCAGGTTTAGGCTCTTTGATCTTATCCACAAGCACAGCTTGAGTTGTGAGAACTATGCCGGCAACAGAAACCGCATTTTGGAGGGCGAATCTTGAAACCCGACAAGGATCTGCTATTCCAGAGTTCAGAAGATCTTCATACCTTCCAGACATTGCGTTGTAACCACTTCTCCATTCGAGCTCTCTGGTTTTCTCCACTACAACTAATCCATCAACCCCGGCATTGGTTGCTATGGTCATTGCAGGTGCTGTGAGCGCCTGCAAACAAAACAAGAAGCGACATTTTAACGAAACCAAAATGGTTATGAAACAGGTTTTGGTTTCGTCATTCAGTTTTCATACCGTCGCTACAATGTCTGCACCTATCTGTTCGTATAAATCTTCCAGTATATCCTTCTTGATTCTCGGGATCTCATCTAAAAGATGAATATAAGTGGCACCACCACCTGGAACTATACCTTCTCTCATGGCTGCAAATGTAGCGTTCTTCGCGTCCTCTATTCTAAGCTTTCTGTCCTCAAGTTCTGTTTCAGTGTGACCTCCCACCTGAACCAAGACAAGGTTAACCTCATATTTTTACTAGGAGTCAAAAGAAATATCAAGAGTTGATACAGTTTTCATTTTTTGTGTCTTACTACGGTAGAAATTAAGTTCTGATGAAATCCCAAGTTGTTGCAGCATATTATAAACAAAAAGGGGTTATCGTAAAATCGGACCTTTATTACAGCCACGCCTCCTGTGAGCTTAGCAATTCTCTCTGCGATCTTTTTTGAAAGATATGAATTATCTGTCTCAGCTAGATCCTTCTTCATCTGAGCAATTCTTGCCTGAATCTCCGGTTTAGTTGAATCGTCTGCAACTATAGTTGTCGAATTAGCTGTAATTATTACTCTCCGAGAAACACCAAGCTGATCTGAAGTTGCTCCCATGAGAGACATGCCTAAATCTCCGGAAAGATAATCAGCTCCTGTTTCATATCATTTTTCATGTTAGCAAGTGAAATATGTCGTGTGAAAATCAACATGGAAATTACAGATGATTGGGACCTGTCATGAGTGCAATGTCTTGTAGCAAAGCCTTTTTCCCATCCAACATTCCTGGACACTTCACAACAGCAACATTAATCAAACCTTGCTTCTTGTTCACAACCAGTATCTCAAGTACTTCCGCGGATATATCTTCTGCAATTATAAGGAGTGGAACACTCAGTTGTGAAGTTTTCTCCAGTAACGGAACTAATTCCTTGGCAGAAGTAATTTTCTGATCCGTCACAAGGATTTTAGCTTTGTCGAATTCCACAGTAGATTTCTCCTGGTTTGTGATGAAATGAGGCGACATGTAGCCCTTGTCAAACTGTACAAAAGAAATTTCCCTCATGAGTCACAGTAATCCAATGGTTTGATAATCTTAACTATGAAAAGTGTGAAACTAACCTTCATCCCTTCCTCAACTATAACAGACGTTTCTGATGTGGAAGATGATTCAATGGAGATGACGCCATCAGGGCCAATCTTTTCCACAGTTTCAGCAATCAAGTTCCCCACAAATTCATCGTTGCCAGCAGAGATTGAAGCCACAGCTACAGAACACAAGATTCCCTTTTAAATTATTACGAAAAATGAGGTCAAACCAAACTCAGCTACGGTAAATAAGTAGCAAGTAACCTTTAACATCATTCTTCCCTTTGACAGGAACACTTCTCATCATCAACACCCTGACCAACTCTTTAACAGTCTTGTTCATCCCATTCTTCACAGAAACAGCATTAGCTCCAAAAGCAATAGCCAAAGATCCAGCCTTGATCATTTCTCTAGCCAAAATGATTGCAGTTGTCGTCCCATCACCCGCTGACTCATTCATCTTAATCGCAACCTACACCACATAAGAAACTCCCCAAAGTTTCAGGTTTGCTGCTAATTCATTAAAATTTGAACAATGAACTAAACAAGGAGAAAGAGGGTAATGAATCATTTAGCCACCATGAATGAATAACCTCTTGAATTAACGTTGCTCCAGCGTTCTCAATCGTATCAGTAAGCTCAATAGATTTAGCAATGGTGACACCATCGTTAATAACTTTGATTGTATCTTTTTCAGCTAACACTACATTACGCCCTTCATATTCAAAACAAAACATTTCAAGAGACTCAGTTCTTTATCAATTCCAAAATGAAGCAATTCTAAATTCGGATTCAATGAGTCTCACCTCTAGGACCTAAAGTAACGGAAACAGCATCAGCTAACTTATCAATACCGGCTTGGAGTGCTTCTCTGCTATCTTTACCGTAGAGTATTCTCTTGGATCCTGCTCTCACCACTGAGAATTTTCTTGGGTTGTTCCTCTGACTACTACGGCTCTACAAGAGCGAGAGGAAACTTGTTCGGTTAAGAAAAAAAAATAAGATTCTTGGGGGTACGAAATGGTGGGCGAGGAGAGGAATTGGGGACTTACCGGAGAAATGATTGTCGGCGAGAAAGAAGACGGTGATACGGCGGCGAACATTTCGTCTCTTCCGTTTTATGGGAATAGGATACGACGGAGGGGGTTTTAATTTGATGTTTGGGGTTTAGGTGAGCGAGTTTTGTAAATTCCATTACCCGGACGAGTCAAGCGACGAGTTGATTTTTTTATTTTATATATTTATAAGTTTGTTTTTCGTCGCTGATTTTTTAATTTTATATATTTATAAGTTTGTTTTTTTTTCAGGGAAAACAAAACAGAAATGTATATTAAAAATTGTTATAAATAAGTGTTTGATTTTGTGGTGAATATAATATAAAGAATAGAGAAAGTTTTATACCCGTAGAAGAAAGAATTGGGATACTAAATGAAAGAGAGACGAGAGAGAGAGTTTTTACTTCTTGTATAATTGAAGTTTTTAAATTTTATTGGTGTGTTACAGTGACCGATTCATCGCTTTATAGAAGTTAAAAGAGAATTTACAGTGATTGTATAATGATGATGGAATCCACAAAATTTACATAATATTTATCACATGTATGCATTCTTTTGTGACTTTGTGAGTTCCTCCAATTTTTTACTTTCATAACAAAAATAAGATTTTTTGATAAATATATTAGAATTTTTTTTTTTTAAAAGAGACATATTTACAAATTCGCATTATACTTGTGAGTTAACTATGTGTTTATTACTTTATTTTAAGCAAAGGTTAATTTTCTTGATTTATTAAGGTTAACCAAAGTATAATTAATTAGTAAAATAAAAAAAAAAAAAATATACCAAAATGTTCTTGATTTAATCTGATTTCATTATTGTATAGTTCAAAGAAGGCCAATAATTTGATTAAACCAATCTGAATGCCAAAGCTTTTTGTTATTGAGACTTTACCACTCGACGGCCAATAAAAAAAACATCAAAGAGAAGAGAGAGACTTCTTTCTTGTTTTCATATATTGACACAAATGGATTCTTCCGACCATGTTGCTGACAGTGAAATGCTTACAAAAACAGAACAAGACTAGAAGAAGGCTCAGTGCTTGGAATCTTCTTCTTCGCAGAACTTGGAGTACTTGTCTGAATCCATCAGTTTCTTCACTTCCCCTCCATCACTAAGCTCCACTTTCATGATCCATCCTTCTTCGTATGGGCTCGAGTTCACCTGTCAATCCAACATATATATATATATATAACCAAGAATCTCACCACTTAAGTAAGATGCTTAACTGTACGTACATACATCAGCTTAACTTTCAGACAACCGAATCAAGAATTAAAGAATGTCACTCAAGAAACGAATCTGATGATAATGCTAATGAGGAAAGTACAAAAAAACTCACCAAAGCAGGGGACTCGGAAAGGTCCTTATTGACTTGAAGGACCTTACCGGAGATTGGTGAATTGATATCACTAGTAGCTTTGACGCTTTCGACAGCTCCAAAACTCTCACCTTGTGACACAGAACGTCCCACATCAGGCAACTCTACATAGACAACATCTCCCAAATGCTCTTGAGCGTGATCCGTTATACCAACCGTCGCTTCGTTCCCTTCAATCTTCACCCATTCATGTGAATCCGCGTATTTCAGATCCTTCAATACCACTATTTACACCAGAAAATATATAACCAACACTTAGCAGGAATATTTTAACACACTTCTTCAAGATTAGATAATCCGATCAGATCAATGAAGGCACACAATTAAAACCGATAACAAAAAAAAAAGAGAGATCGGGAGTCATCACCGGAAGAAAACGCTCGATGGGACACGGAGATCCTGAGATGAGAAGCAATCCTAGAAGAAGCCAACATCAATCTCAAAGCCATTTTATTTTTGTTTGGTTTCGTCGGCTGGTGAAATGGTGTGTACAAAGAGCTGATACACAAATACTGAGAGTGCAGTCACAGAACCGGTGATTAGTAATAATTTATTATTCGACAAAAAAGGGGTTGGTGGATTTGCTTTTTGGCTTATAAAACATTATTATGGTACATTGGTACTAATGATAATGAAAGTAAATTTTAACATGTACTACTAAAGTTTGTGAACATAGGGGCAAAAACTCTAAAATTAATTTGGTTTTAGTCGGAGATGCATAAGCTTTGTTGTAGTTAGAGGGCTGTTGTCGCCATAATTATTATCCTATCCCTTTAATTGACAAGTTCTTAAACAGCAGGGTACTAAATTGTGTTGAGTTATATACTTCATCTAGATTTTCACTTCTTTCTTTTTCTTCAAAAACATTAACGTGTGTATCATAATCGAATTGACACAGTCAAAGGAAAATGTCAACCAACATTTTTATGATTCATAAATGAGATTCTTTGTTTCTAAGATAAAGTCATTGAGATGTCAAATCTCTCAACCGATCAAAAGGAGCAAAGTTGAGATATTCCGATCAGATAAATATTATAATGAGTAAGTGGAAAGAAATTGTTACTTATGGAATGTGCGTAAATAGGATCAATGGAGAGCCTAAAGAGCATTGTAGGCATTTTCTTGCCGGCGGAGAGGAAGGAACGCCCGAGGCTTTCTTCTGTAGTGCCTGCGGTTGCCATGTATGCTTCCATTGGAAATATGTTAAAAAGGTTGGTCCACTCCGATCACATTTGTTAACTTGATTGTAGATCATTTTGGACTTTGGATTGGACCGGATCAGTATTTTTCATGTTATTTTGGTTTAATCAGACTTGCACCAAACTGATTGATCAATGATGTACTTACATCCCCGATTGATTACAAACTTAGTGCAAAGAGAGCAAGAGCACATGATCCCCAATACTTTTAGAGCATAGATCGTAAAAAAAAGCACAAGGTTCACTTAGGTGGTAATGGGTTTGATTGGTATGAGCCGGTCTTGTGTATATACTCTAGTCATTTTTTTGGTTTGTATGATATCATGATTGATGTTTTCTTTAATTTGATGTTGTGCTAACACGTTGAATACTTTGGACAGGAGATTGATATGTCAACTGCGATAGTTAAATACGGAAAATGCTTGAAGAACCATATGGCTCACATGGGCGGTCGTTGCTCACTAGATGGTTGCGGCGAATTCATGGCAGCCGGCGTAGAAGGAACCCCAGAGGCTCTCTCTTGTGTCGCATGTGGCTGCCACCGCAGTTTTCACGATAAAGATTACTTGTAGTAGCTTAAAAATTACCTCACCACCAGTTTTCTTCTAAGAGTATCTTATCTTTCTGATCATGTATTGTATGTGTAACTCCCAAATCATTTGTATCATTCAAATTTTGTGACTTTTGAATTATTCATCAGTTCCCTCAAATATATTAAGCCCATTATATTTTGAATTCTGTAAGCCCATAGTATTTAAATTTTTTTTAAGCCCATAAAAAAGCCCAACGACCGTATGGCAAAGCAGCTTCCGGCAAGTGTTGTTGTTTTGAAACTCTCCGACAGTGTCGTCGATTGCATCCTCTCTCCCTCCAAATTTCACTTCCTAATTCACATTCTTGCTGCCATAGAGAGAATAGGGTTAGGGTTTGTTTTAGACGAAATCTCTCGAAATGGCTAGAGCGAGGAGCCGAAGCAGAAGCTATAGTCCCCGTCCTCGTCATCACAGGTCACCACCGCGCGACCGTAAAACCACCTACGACGATAATCGCCACCGTGAACGCCTGTCATCTCGCGACCACGAATCTTCTGATCCTTCTGGTTTGCTCGTTCGTAATCTCCCTCTCGATGCTAGGTCTCCTCTCTCTCTATTGTTCATCGACATGTGTGTGGATTTTAAACGATATTGTTTTAATCGGCTCAAATTTCTGAAATGTTAGCTCGTGTTTTTGATTTGTTTGTTTTTTCAGACCGAACGATCTTAGGGTTTCGTTTGAGCGGTTTGGTCCGCTCAAGGACATATACCTGCCGAGGAATTATTATACTGGGTATGTTTCAAGCTTTGTCTCTTGTAATCAGTAGATGCTTATAGTTAATGTTTCATATATATGAGCTTTAGCTTTTGTTGGTTATTTCTTTGAACAATGTAAATGGATTCTGAGAATTCACATTAAAAATGATGATGTGACTAGATAGAGCTAGTTTTTATTGGGAATTTTTGGTGTTGTTTGAGCAGGTGCCTTTAACTTTGGTTTTATGGTGTTTTGTGGTTTTAGGGAGCCAAGAGGGTTTGGATTTGTTAAGTATCGTTATGCTGAAGATGCTGCTGAGGCGATGAAGCGAATGAATCACAAAGTTATTGGTGGGCGTGAGATAACCATTGTTTTTGCTGAGGAGAACCGTAAAACTCCACAAGAAATGCGTACAACTAACCATTCGAGGTAGAATATTTTTGTTTTGTTTTTCTTGTACCTATAGCGTTTTTTTTTTTTTTTTTCCTGTAAATGTGTGTCCGTTGTATGTAGTTACTTACAACTTCTATTTGGTTTAATATAGTGGTCGATATGGGGATTACAAGAGGACTTCACGCAGATATCGTTGTACGTAGCTTCTTGACCTGCTTTTAACTTTTTTATATGTCTCAGGACAACTGCAGTTTATGGTTAGATAAATACCTGACCAGTCCTTTCTTGTTTATCAGCTCATTCACGCTCGCGTTCTCCTCCAAGGCGAGATTCAAGGTTTGATTCTCATCTCCATTACACATTTGTTATTGTGTGTGCTCACTTTCTTTTTGATAATATCTCTCTTGTTTTTGGAACTTATTAATGTGAAAATGTGAATGCAAATGGCACTCATTCCTAGTCACTTGTTTTGTCTGCTAGTTGTGCGGTAGAAGGCAATCTGGAGATTTATAAGTTGATAAGTCTTGTAGAAACATGTTTACCTAAACCTGGAGAGTTGTTTCACCAAATATCATCTTCACCACTCACCAGTTTTCGTTAGCTACAGCTTGAATACCACTTGGTCAACTGGTTATCTATAATTTTAGCCAGAGATTTATAGCTACTTTCCGTACCAAAATTGAGCTTGACTACTGTTTTGTTTTGTGTATGCCATTTTGTCATTCAGTCAACTAATGAGTGAATAGTATTTTATTGACCAAAGAAAGAATGATATTTGGAGAGATGGAGCCATTCAATATTGTGGACAGTAGAGAAGGTTCACAAGATTAAATTGGAGTAAATGGGAGATTTGGAGTGTTTTTGGTCCATAAGAGATATCTCAAGTTGTCAATGTTATCTTCAAGAAATGTGTTGAAGGTAGACGTTTGAGAAAGAAGCAGTGTTTAATCAGTTAGAGTGTGAGAAGGAACAAAAGCCATATGAAGAACATTAGTACTATGTTTGCATGCTTTGTGTATTCTGTGTTTAGGGAAAGGTTAGTTTTCTATGTATGTAAGAGATTATAATCCTTTTTGTCTTTGGCAGACACAGTAAAGGAACAGAGGATGATTTGTACTCTCCTCGAAGGTCAAGATCTATTTCTCGTTCTCCTTTGCCCCGCAAGGAGAGGAAAGACAAGTCTTATATTGTTTCCCAAAGCCCTAAGAGAAACCGTAGAAGTCGTGGAGAGGAGAGGGTGCTTACTCCAATAAGGTCTCGTAGTCTGTCAAGGTCCCGTTCTCGATCCTTGAGGTAAAGAAATAGCTGCATTTATATATAATCAAGATGCCTCTCTGGTTCTAGGACTAGAGCCAGCATCATTGACATCAATTTAAATTTGTCTAAAACTGTCTTTGGTTCACATTAAACTCTCTATCTCTAATAACATGTGTGATAACGTTATGGTGTTTCTTTGCAGTCGTTGATAAATAAGAACAAGTGGGTTTCTATGATGGTCTTCTGGCTTTGAAGAAAGACAGCTTTCTTAGTGAAACACTAGAATCCTAAGTTTGATGTGTTTCACTACCTTTTTGCTCCTTTTGTTTGTTCGTTTCGTTCTTATATAACACAGCTCAATTTCATTTGTAAAGAAGTCTTCGATATTCTCGAAAAGGCCTATTTAACTAAGTCTATACTTTGCCTTTCTCTGTGTAAGTTCATCAATAGGCGTCGTAATAATCCACACGCCTAACTACCAAGATCACTGCATTACTTTCCAACAACAATTATTTCATGGGGAAATTCATTCTGTGCTGATTGATTAAAGAACCATTGAACAACGAAAATTGAGTCATTCGGTTGTCTTTGAGAACTCGCTACAAAAGCATTTGAGAGGAAAAAAATGGGATGACAACAAACAAGAGAGAGTGAGTAAAGCTCGTTCAAAAATGAACACCTTTGCTTTATTAGAAGATACAAATTAAAAACATAACAAGAGACCTTGTTGTGATTCTCATTTCAAGGGACAAACTTTCTCGAAGGCTTCTTGCTCTTTCCTACACAGATCAAACTCGTTTGTGTAGTAATACATACACCCAACATAATCATCCATCTCTTTTTGGCACTTCTGGTGAAGATCCTTCAGCCTGCAAAATCAATATCAAAACAAAATTAACGCTTTACATGAGGAAGTCTGAATATGGACTTAACATCATAATCTAAGGTCTGAGTGGTGCAGATTGATGGTCACTATGCTTGATGGGTTCAAAAATGTTTTATGGTTCGATACTACTACTACAGCACTGAGTCATTGTATAAGAGTAAATAACTTCTCAAAAATAAAACTATGTTTTAGACCAACACTCCAAGGGAAGCAAATGGTTTCTTCATAGCTTATAATTAAGGAAAATCATGACAAGCTGTGAACAGAAGTGTCGTATAAATCTGTCTCTACTAGGCCAACATTCGAGAGCAATATACTAAATAGCACATTGTACAGTCCTAATGTTATGGTGTGTGAAATGCAGGCCTGCCTGCCATGTATAGCTCATTGTAATTATTACACACAATTCAAGCATATCACAATGCCGACCATGCCTGCCATGTATAGCTCTTCTGAATTCTAAATCGTATACAAAACAATGACTCATTGATTTTATCGGGTTCAAAACTACCTGAGCTCTATGAAAAAAGTTTTAAAAAGTCGATGGATGATATAGATGACCCTTTAACTTCCATAATGATCTCATGCTCGTGGCTAAATTAGTAATTAAACCATGGTGGAAAGAGATTCCACAAAACTGTAAATCACATACTTATGTTCAATTAGTTTGCAGTGTTGATGAATAGAACTAATCCAATCCCTACAGGTCCTAATATCGTGTGAAGTTCCGAAGCTTACACTCTATGACTAGAGAACACTATAAACCAACCATTTGATTACTAATCACAACCTTCAGTCAAAATAAACGTAAGGCTACCTAATCACAATCAACAAACAAAGAAAGCAAAAAAAAAAAAAAAAGAGAGAGAGAGCTGAGAAAACGTACAAGCCAAGAACGCAGCGAGTGACGTCACGACCTTTGTCGAGGCACTTCTCGGGGTTAGGATCATTCTTCTTGCATTTGAGGAACGCAACGTTCTCTGGCATACATCGCATACCTATATGCTTCGCTGACGCCGTCAACACCGCAGAAGTAGGGATCGGGTTCCCCGTCGCGTCCACCGCGCTCGACATGGCTCAGAAAACAAAAAATTCGAAATCCCTAACCAAAAAATCCGAAACGGAGAAACCAAAATTAAATCCAATATAATCGCAATCCCGAGAAGAAGAAAAAAAATCAGAATCAGAATCAAACAACAAGCTAATCAAGAGTAAAATGAGCAGAGAAAGAACATTGTCATACCTTTTCAACGGATCGATTTGGATCTTCGTCTTCTTCTCCACTGAGTACAATCGGAATAGAAGCGAGCTGAGAGAGAGAGAAAACAAAACCAGGTGAGAGTAGCTGAAACAACAATGGGCCACAATGGGCCTAATTAGAGCCTAATAAATTAATGGGCCGAGAATAAAACTCCCTTTTCATCATCATCAGCAAGTGTTCTTCTTTTTCACTCCCTGTTTCATCTCTCTGCCGTCGTATCGCCGCCGCCGTCTCGTCGCCTTCTTTCATCGGTAAGTTTCCGATGCTTTTTCTCTGTATTTGAACCTCTGTGAGTGATTCGGTGAATTCTGATGCTTCACTTTGTGATTAGCGCAAAGCTTTCTTGCACCATTTCTTCCATTCGATTGAATGATCTAAGGCCTTTTAAAAAACAACGTCTTAGCATTTTTGTTGTTGTTACTTCACCGGAATATTTCGAATGCTATTGTGGTATAAATCAATTCTGTTCATTTTGCTTTGAAAATCTGGAAAACAAAAACAAATGTGTAAATTTTTAAAAAGGTTTGATCTTGGTTTTTAGGTCGCATCGCATGATGTAAATATTGAATTGAGATTTTGATCGTTAATGATGGAACTCATCTATGGTTGTATTTAGAGTGTTTTGAACTGAAAAAAAAAAAAATGGGGGACAAGAGGAAGAAGACGTTTATGTTCATCCGTCTTGTGTCAGCTGCTGGAACTGGGTTCTTTTATGTTAAGAGGAAGAGTACCAAGGGACTTCTTGAGAAGCTCGAGTTCCGTAAGTACGATCCTCGAGTCAACCGTCATGTCCTCTTCACTGAGCAGAAGATGAAGTGACAGGGATTAAAAACTCTACATTCCAAGAACCAAGCAAGTAGTTTTACTTCTTTATCAAATCAAATAACTTGTCAGGTTTTTAAGTCTTGAGGTTTAAGACTTTGTAAGTTTCATGTTTTCATTACTGTCTCAGGGTTTATAAAAATGCAAAAGACTCTATCATCAAAATCTTGCTGTCAAAGAATATCTAATTGACACAAACTATAGAATAACCTATATAAATCATCATATCTATGTTATTATATAACATCAACGAATTCGAATCAAATGAATCTTCAAGTGCAGGTGAGAGATGCTTTTTTCTTTTGCTGCTAGGAGTCGAATTTTCTATTTCGAAAGAGGTGAGTTTTCTAGAGCGTCTTGAAATATTCAAAGAGCTGTTTCAAGAATGACAAATTGACACAAACTAGAACGTCTTGGTATTTCAAAGAGTTGTTTCAAGACACCAGGCTCGTGTTTCATCCTTCCAGCAGCCTCATGTTCCAAATGTAGCGCAAGCTTCTTGATTGTTGATGAGTTTTCCAGAAAGTATCTAACCAGTTTCAGTTCAGTTGCACTCTTCGTGATCCAGCATTTGATGTCAACGCATTCGACGAATTCATACAACAAGGTAACACAACCGGAGGTGTAGTTTCCTCTGCCAGACTAGGAAACAGTTTCTGCAATTAAAACAAAAAAATCGACAAAAGTCCAAACCATAAATCAGTAAATTTTGTATACAAAAAAACAAAAAGCTTCTTTAAGAACTTAAGTTAAAAAAAGTTTAAACAAAATCATCACCACGGTAAGGTATTTCAGATTTGGGCAGCATTCAAGAAAGAATGGCACCAATTTCGGAGAGGCCTCTGCGCGTATAGAAACGCACAAACGGGACATGTCATGAAATTTGGGTAATGGGTTTAAGTACCTCTTACGTTGGATGCACTGCCAAACAAAGAAAAGAAAAATAACATAGGTAAGATACTAACATAAAGAGAGAGAGATATGAAGTGACTTAAATATGATGTAAACTGTGTATAAATATATACCATAAGAGTACCCAATGAGATGGTCATATCCCCAACACATGAAAAATTGTTGAAATAATTATAGACGTTATTCCTTTGCCACAAGTTAGTAGTAGAATCAAAGGTCACATCAATATCAACCTTGATCGAAGCACCCATATTGGTTATTTTGCAGATTCTGCAAAGGTTTCCATTGAGACTCAGATATTTGAGTCTCGGAGCATCGATCTCAACTGCTTCTCTGTCTGGATCATTACTAACAAAACCAAAAAGTGTTAGAGATAAGCTCTTTAATGAGTTTGAATAGACGCGAATGTCTCCTACATCATCAGTTGTGCTCTTTGATCTTATTACTAGTTCTTCAAGAACCGGAGAGCATGAGACTAGCATTACTACAGCGTCATTGGTGGGAAACTGAACATACTCTAAGTGCATAATCTTGAGACATGGTAAGGAAAGAGACTCGAAATCATTCAACCGAACCATATAGAGCCTTATGCATACCAATGCCTCACACACAGAAAGGGTTAATGGTATTTTCGCTATCCAATACGTGCGATCCACAACTTCGAAACGTTGAATCTTGTGCTTAAGAACTCGACTAAGACACGGCTCAAACACAGATTCCTCAAAGCCAAGGAAACGTCTGTCAACGATTAACTTGAATTCAGACAAATTTGATCCGTTGTGGAACTTATCGAGAAAACTCACACATGTATCGTAATTTGGGAAGTCAGAGATGTTCAACTCTAATCTAGGAACCCGTAGCCAGAAATATCTCCATCTAGAAGACAAAACACTTGTCCTAACAACATCCTTAAGCGTAAGCGAGTCAAGTATCAGCCATAGCAACTCTTCAGGTAATGAGCTTATCCTGTCTTCCCCACTTGATCTACCAACTCCACCTTCCATAGATTTTTGTTTGTGGTTCAAGTCTATCGATTTTATAAACCCTAAGCAATTTCTCAGAATTTAACTATAGAATTCCCAACCAATCATAACCTTTAGTTTGATCGTTTACACTAAACGTAGCAGTGTTACGTAGATCAGAAAGAATCAAAAGGAAACACGAACAACAAGAGTCTTATGTATACAGGGTTCAGCGACGGATCTTTTGTTAATTAGGTACTAATTTACTGGCGATCGTAAATTTCGTCGGAGAGACTACTAGCGACAGACGCCACAGACCTAGCAAATTTACTGCGTGCTAAGTAAATAATAAAAGATTAGTATTTGTCTCTTTGCATTTAGAGGTTTATACAAATATGTACATTTAAAAACTAATAATAATAATAAAATAAAATAATATGTACATAGTTGAGTTTTGAAAGTTAGCCATTAACAAGACTAGGATGTCGGCCCGTGCGTTGCCGCACGGGAAAGTAAAAACTTGAAATGATTAACAATGGTAATTTTACATTTCGAGTAAAAAACGGAACAAAACATTTGTTGGATCAAAACATTGCAACTTTATATAAACAAAGAGTAACAAAAACAAAAAGGTGTGAAATAAAAATGTGTAAAAATTAATAGATGTGATCTTTGAAACATTGAGGTACAACAAAGAGGTGTAAACATAGAGGTATGAAATAAAAAAGGTGTAAAAATAAATAGATGTGATTTTTGAAATATGGAGGTACAACAAAGAGATGCAAAACTTAAGATATGTGATTTTTAAAAGATGGGGACACGACGAAAATACACGATTAATAATATGCAACTGTTGGGATCATTAATAATTTTAAACCGTTAGATAGAAAAGTGAAACTAATCTTATCCATTAGATTAAAGTTGACACAAAAAAATGGATTTGCTGTTATATATTTAAAAAATTAAAAAAACACTTCAATAAAACAATTCTTTAGTTTTACTTATTAACTTGTAAGTTTTGAAAATACTCAGTAAACAATTTTTTGAAACTTGTTTATGTTGTCCAGAAAAGTTTCTACATAATAAACAAAAAGGTGTAAGACATAGAGGTGTGAAATAAAAAGGTGTAAAAATTAATAGATGTGATCTTTGAAACATGGAGGTACAACAAAGAGGTGTAAACATAGAGGTGTGAAATAAAAAATGTGTAAAAATAAATAGATGTGATTTTTGAAATATGGAGGTACAACAAAGACATGCAAAAATTAAGAGGTGTGATTTTTGAAATATGGGGGTACGACGAAAAGACACGATTAATAATTTGCAACTGTTGGGATCATTAATAATTTTAAACCGTTAGAGGGAAAAGTGGAACTAATCTCATCCGTTGAATTAAAATTTACACAAAAAAGTAGGTTTGCTATTATAGATTTAAAAAACACTTCAATAAAACAATTCTTTAGTTTTATTTATTAACTTGTAAGTTTTGAAAATACTCAGAAAGAAATTTTTCGAAACTTGTTTATGTTGTCCAGAAAAGTTTGTATATAATAAACAAAAAGGTGTAAGACATAGAGGTATAAAATAAAAAGGTGTAAATATTAATAGTTGTGATATTGAAACATGGAGGTACAACAAAGAGGTGTAAACATAGAGGTGTGAAATAAAAAAGGTGTAAAAATAAATAGATGTGATTTTTGAAACATGGAGGTACAACAAAGAGATGCAAAAATGAAGAGGTGTGATTTTTGAAAGATGTGGGTACGACGAAAAGACACGATTAACAATTTGCAACTGTTGGGATCATTAATAATTTTAAACCGTTAGATGTAAAATTGGAATTACTCTCATCCGTTGGATTAAAGTTGACACAAAAAAGTGGGTTTGCTATTATATTTTTTTTAAAAAAACACTTCAATATAACAATTCTTTAGTTTTATTAATTAACTTGTAAGTTTTGAAAATATTCAGAAAACAATTTTTAGAAACATGTTTATGTTGTCCAAAAAAGTTTATATATAATAAACAAAGAGGTGTAAGACATAGAGGTGTGTAATAAAAAGGTGTAAAAATGAATGGATGTGATCTTTGAAACAGGGAGGTACAACCAAGAGATGTAAACATAGAGGTATGAAATAAAAAAGTGTAAAAATAAATAGATGAGATTTTTGAAACATGGAGGTACAACAGAGAGATGCAAAACTTAAGAGGTGTGATTTTTGAAAGATGGAGACACGACGAAAAGACACGATTAATAATTTACAACTGTTGAGATCATTAATAATTTTAAACAGCTAGATAGAAAAGTGTGTGCGGTTTTTGCTAGATTGAAGTTTATATCCGTATATCCACCATATATTAGGAATTGATTTCCCACTTATGTCTATGAATCGTTACCATCATGTTCTTCAATCGACGACAGCGAAAACGAAGTCGATTGGTGAAACATGTGATAATAATATCTCACCTTTTGATGTTTTCTTTTTTGGGTTAAACACTAATTTTAGAAATTACTTGCATTTTCGTTCTTTTGGCAGATTCCAGATCACTCTAAAAGTGATTGTTATACATTATGTTTTAAAAAATTGTATATACAAATTAATTAGAAAGTCATCAAAGACTAAATAAGTTACCTTTAGTAGATCTTTTCTTTCTAACTTGACTTGTCATTTGGTCGTTTTACGCTTTCTAGAATTTGATTTTGTGTTGTCACAAGTATGTCTGACTTTTCTTCGACACTCTCTATTTCCATGCTCATTTGTAATATTTCTATATATTATCAAAATGTTTGATACCTAGAAAGTATAAGAAATTAAAATTCAACTAAATTTTAAAAGCTTTATTTACAAAAGAATAGAAACTAACTTGTATCATTTATATCTAATGGACATCCTACATATTTTTTTTTAACATTTATACCATGTTTGTTAAAAAAATAAATAGGTTAAATAATAGAAAATATATAAATTTATAATTATACCATGTTTGGTAAAAGTTTTGGCTTAGCATCACTGCATATCATCGTGCCTCGCGTATCTTGGTTTTGGTTTTTCCAGAAAGTCAAAAACTAAAATCTGCACATTAAGAATTAGAAACATTAGCCATGCAGAAAAATATACCACGCGTATTTATTCAACGGATCGAAAACATGAAAACCGGAAAGGCTAAAAATATTAAACAGACTAAAAGTTTACAAAACTAAGATTAATGTATGAACTTAGTAGTGTCGACTAACAATAATAATAATCTAACCGAAGAAACACTATAGGTCAGCGAAAACATTAAATAACCTTGAATTAGAGATTGATGCTTGTTAGTTAAAAACACTTCAATTAAACAATCTTTTAGTACTCAGAAAACAATTTTGAAACTTATGTTGTCCAAAAAGTTAATATATAATAAACAAAGAGGTGTAAGACATAGATGTGTGAAATAAAAAGGTGTCAAAATTAATAGATGAGAAACATGGAGATACAACAAAGAGGTGTAAGACAAAAATGTATGAAATAAAAATGTGTTAAAATTAAGAGGTGTGATTTTTGAAAGATGGGGGTGTAATGAAAAGACATGAATAATATGTACAACAAAGAGGTGTAAGACATAGAGGTACAACAAAGAGGTGTAACACATAGAGTTTTGAAATTAAAAGGTGTAAAAATTAATATATGTGATTTTTGAAACCAGGAGGTACAACAAAGAGATGCAAAGACTAAGAGGTGTGATTCAAAAGGTGTAAAAATGAATGGATGTGATTTTTGAAATCAGGAGGTACAACAAAGAGATGCAAAGATAAAAGGTGTGATTTTTGAAAGATGGGGGTACGACGAAAAGACACGATTAATAATTTTAAACCGTTGGATTAAAACTGAAACCAATCTCATCTGTTGGATTAAAAGTCGACACAAAAAGTGGGTTCAGGTGTCAAAATTAATAGATGAGAAACATGGAGATACAACAAAGAGGTGTAAGACGTAGGGGTATGAAATAAAAAGGTGTTAAAATTAAGAGGTGTGATTTTTGAAAGATGGGGGTGTAATGAAAAGACATGAATAATAGGTACAACAAAGAGGTGTAAGACATAGAGGTACAACAAAGAGGTGTAACACATAGAGGTGTGAAATTAAAAGGTGTAAAAATTAATGGATGTGATTTTTGAAACCAGGAGGTACAACCAAGAGGTACAACCAAGAGATGCAAAGACTAAAAGGTGTGATTTAAAAGGTGTAAAAATGAATGAATGTGATTTTTTAAACCAGGAGGTACAACAAAGAGATGCAAAGACTAAGAGGTGTGATTTTTGAAAGATGGGGGTGCGACGAAAAGACACGATTAATAATTTTAAACCGTTGGATTAAAACTGGAACCAATCTCATCCGTTGGGTTAAAAGTTGACAAAAAAAAGTGGGTTAAGGTGTCAAAATTAATAGATGAGAAACATGGAGATACAACAAAGAGGTGTAAGACATAGATGTATGAAATAAAAATGTGTTAAAATTAAGAGGTGTGATTTTTGAAAGATGGGGGTGTAATGAAAAGACATGAATAATATGTACAACAAAGAGGTGTAAGACAAAGAGGTACAACAAAGAGGTGTAACACATAGAGGTGTGAAATTAAAAGGTGTAAAAATTAATAGATGTGATTTTTGAAACCAGGAGGTACAACAAAGAGATGCAAAGACTAAGAGGTGTGATTTAAAAGGTGTAAAAATGAATGGATGTGATTTTTGAAACCAAGAGGTACAACAAAGAGATGCAAAGACTAAGAGGTGTGATTTTTGAAAGATAGGGTGCGACAAAAGACACGATTAACAATTTTAAACCGTTGGATTAAAACTGGAACCAATCTCATCTGTTGGATTAAAAGTTGACACAAAAAGTGGGTTAAGGTGTCAAAATTAATAGATGAGAAACATGGAGATACAACAAAGAGGTGTAAGACATAGAGGTATGAAATAAAAATGTGTTAAAATTAAGAGGTGTGATTTTGAAAGATGGGGGTGTAATGAAAAGACATGAATAATATGTACAACAAAGAGGTGTAAGACATAGAGGTACAACAAAGAGGTGTAACACATAGAGGTGTGAAATTAAAAGGTGTAAAAATTAATAGATGTGATTTTTGAAACCAGGAGGTACAACAAAGAGATGCAAAGACTAAGAGGTGTGATTTAAAAGGTGTAAAAATGAATGGATGTGATTTTTGAAACCAAGAGGTACAACAAAGAGATGCAAAGACTAAGAGGTGTGATTTTTGAAAGATAGGGGTGCGACGAAAAGACACGATTAACAATTTTAAACCATTGGATTAAAAATGGAACCAATCTCATCTGTTAGATTAAAAGTTGACACAAAAAAGTGGGTTTGCTATTATATATAGATTTTGACATGTGTCAAGTTATCAATTTCAAATTTTGACATGTGTAAAAGTTAATATATAATAGGAGGAATTTGATTACAACAAAAATAAACTATTTGGGTTTAAAAAATATCAATAATGTAAAAAGATAATTATCAAAATTACAAAATTTATAAAAATACAAAGTTTTTTTAAAATAATTATAAGGAAATTATATATGTATATATATTTCATAAAATTCGAAATTATAATATTATTTACTTATTTTTAATTTTAAGTTATTAATTCTACAAAAAAATATAGAAAAAGGGATTAAGGAAAATATACTGTTAATTATTAATTCTAAATTTTGTAAATACTCACTTCTATATAAACATAGATTGTCTCATATTTGAATAATTTATTCAAAAACACTGCTTTCAACTTTGTTTAATAGGAAAATTTCTTTTAATGGGAAAGTAAATTTTCTTATTTTTAAAACCAAAATTTTCTCCTACTTTCTCCTTTTTTAGTTGGAAATAGGTAAGATTAATATGTCGACAAAAAAAAAGATTAATATATGCGTCTTCTTTTCCTAATACTGTATTTTCAAATTTATTGTAGTATTTGAAGATCATTTTATTTAATTTATATTTTCACCTTTGAATTATTTGGGATTCATATATTATCGTGCTTTTAATTTTCTATAGTTTTTTTAATTATGTCAAATTAATTTTCTTCTAATTTCTCAACCTTGATTGGTTGGTCATAAACCTTTTTTTCAAACATAATTGTTACCATTATTCATTCAATCCCAAATGGAGATAACGAGTAGAAGCTCATCAACCTAATAGATAGATAAAATAGGCTAATTAAACACAAGCTTACAACAAACATAGATAGATATATTGGAAAACATAAATCGTTGTTGATAGATCCATAGGAGCTTAAAGACTATGACACCCTGGTTTGCGGAAAGGTTTAAAAAGATTGATTTGACCATATATGTAACCAAAATGCACTTATTTTTTCGGTCAAATGTCCTGAGAGAACTTCATGATGGGTGATCTTCCTATAAGTGATTGTCGGAACTGTGCGAGTGAGAACAAAACACAAGAAACGATCATTTGTTGATTTGTAGGATCGGTAAACAAATATTTTAAGCCTTCTTGACGTAACAAACCGGCCATCGAATATGGGTGGGTCTACGGGCCGGGAATAGATGTAGGGCCCACTTAGGAAGGTGGACCCATGGACTGAGAGTGGACATGGGCTCACTAAGAAATATGGCGGTTGAGGCGTTACGGAGATAGAGGCTACTTCATGGTATGTCAAAGACACTTCCATGAATACATTTGAAAATTTCACATTAGTTACTATCAAAAGATTTTGTGACGTTGGAAAAATGTTTTTACTTTCATTGGTTGTCGGAGTAAGCCAATTTATGATAGCAAAAAGACGTGAACATTTTCTCTCACAACAGAGGAGGCGTAACCGAGGTTCTCTCTATGGTAGAAAAGGTTGGACAAAAGGTTATCTCCCAAGGGAGGACGGTGGAAGAGGTTGGACGCAAGGTTATCTCCTCAAGAGAGGAAGGCGGAGCCAAGGTTCTTTCATGTGGAGGAGGTTGGACGCAAGGTTCTCTGCATAAGGGATGAGAGCAGACCCGAGGTTTTCTCCATGGTGGTCATACATTATTGTGATGATACATCATTGATTAGTATATTATGTAATATATTTTTTATTAAAAATATTTTTTGAGCCAACAATTTTAGTAATTAAAAAGCTATGCAGAAGTGAAAGTAAAATAATTGGTTTAATGTGTTCATATAAACATTTTCTAGGTGGTGATAAAGAATATATTTGTAACATAGAGTATATTTAGATGTAAAAAAATACACTTTTAATAGTAACATATATAAAAGATTTGTAAATGGATATAAATCAGTATAATATAACAAAAATAAAATTTATAAATAATATACAACAAATTTTAATATATATTTGTTAAATTTAATTTAATTTATAAAACTTTAAATCCGCACATCGGGCGGATCCTCATCTATTATGTATATATATATATATATATATATTAGATTGTATAATTTATGGTTTTATATCACAAAATAATCTAGTAAATTAGAAAATAATTTATTTGGTTTTTGATGTTCTAGCCCCGGTCTTTTTTTTTTTTTTTTTTTCTAGGCGAATATTTTTAGTCCAATCCAAATATACTACAAATGTGCTATTTGGACTGAGACCGGGTCGACCTAATAATTGATGACACGGGTTTGAGTCCTTATATAGTGAATGTACTATGTATAGTTGTATACTATATACTCTCTTATTTTCTTCTTGGTGTGTTGGTAAGTGAGATAATGATAGGACATAATTTCCTCTTACAAACTTTGACAAAAAATACAAAAATACAAAACGAAGTTAATTGTGTTGATGTCATATAACTATAGCAGAGGTTGAAATTTTTTTATTTATATTATAGTTTTAGAATAAAATATAATATATGATTTTTAAAAGTCTTTTAGATAAAATATTATGCAATAAAATTATATGTTAAATATGATGACTTAAAAAAACACATATTTTATAAGTTTTATATTGTTAATTTTATAATTTTCTGTATTAAAAATGGTTATGTTTGTTGTTTGTTTTTATTTTAATTTTTGAACATGTTTGGTAAAAGTTTTTTAATATGACTCGTGCTTAGGTAAGATTTTATTTTCAACTGCACAATAAGATTTCAGAAATCACGATTAAGCGTAATAAATTGCCAAAATTTTATTCCTTTTTACGCCTAATAATATATTTTTATGCCTAGCAGTATATATTTTGTAACAATACATGAAATAATAAAGATTTTATTTTGGAAATTGTATAAATTATTGGAATATTCTCTTTAAGAGAATTCTTTGGGATATTCTTAAGTGTATTCATACAGTCCACTGATTGATCAATTAATCTATAACTTTTTGTAACCAACCTATATTTAATCTATAACCTATTTTGTAACCAACTTATAAAATTATATAGTACAAAAAAAAGTTGTATACTTTGTTTTATTATATAGAGATAATCTTTATAAGTTTTTGACCTTAAAAAAAAAAAATAATACAAACTGCATTGTGTAATCGCATCTCATCATTTTTTGGGTGAGACTCTTAATTATCATCATCAAGAAGACACTTACAGTATTTGTAAGGAATTATGTAATGTAGAGTCATCGATCCTTAATTAATTATCTTTTGCTTTGATCATTCTTGTTTATCGATGCTTATTTATACCCAGCTATTTAAGAAGCAGAATTTACAACTAATGATCAACCTCAACGTACGTTACTTTGAAATGGTTATATCTTGTCTCTAATTTGAAGTTTCCTGAAAATAAAATTACAGTTAATATTTGTGCATATTTTTCCTCATAGTTTTAGGAACAAATAAATAAATTTAGTTTAGTTTTGAAAACAATTTAAAATAAAAATTAAATTAATTTAAAAGGTATTTTAATAGTAAAGTATTCATTATAGCCTTAATAATATAAAGTTAATTAATATATAAGATATGTGCAATTAATCAAAATTCAAATTATTTTAATGGATATATAAAATATATATAAGCAAAAAACAAATAGAAGCAAAAATTTCAATTTATATTTGTATTTCTAAATAGTAATTATCGAAATAAGTATTTAAAACTCTAAAATTCAATAATTACAATTGGTTGACTATATTGTACATTATATATTACAAAATTGAATATTAATAAGTAGCTTTTTAATTTATTTACTATGAACAAATCTTCTATTGCATAGGGAAATAAATTATATGTCAAAAATGTGTGAGAAAAGTACAAATTCAGTTATGTTCTTACCCAAAATTTTTATCTCGAGTTCCGTCTCGAGTCAACCGTCATGTCTTCTTCACTGAGCAGAAGATGAAGTGACAGGGAAAAAAACTCTACATTCCAATAGTAGTTTTACTTCTTATCAAATCAAATAACTTGTCAGGTTAAGTCTGAGGTTTAGACTTCGTAAGTTTCATGTTTTCATTACTGTTTCAGGGTTTATAAAAAGCAAAAGACTCTATCATAAACCAAGATCAACCATGTGTACTTCATCAAAATCTTGCTGTCAAAGAATGACTAATTGACACAAACTATAGAATGACTTATCTATGTTATTATATAACATCAACGAATTCGAATCAAACACTCCTGCAAGTGCAAGTGAGACGCTTTTTTTGCTGCTAGGACTCGAAAAGAGGTGAGTTTTTCAGAGCGTCTTGAAATACCTCAAAGAGCTGTTTCAAGAATGACAAATTGACACAAACTAGAACGTCTTGGTATTTCAAAGAGTTGTTTCAAGACAGCTCGTATTTCATCTTCCAGCAGACAGATGTTTCAAATGGTAGCGCAAGATCTGATTTGGCTGATGAGTTTTCCGAGTTAACTGACCGGCCAGCTCGAGTTGCCTTCCGTGATCCAGCATTTTTTGATGCTCAATGGCCTATGATTGACTACCGAATAGTAGAAACACAACGGAGGTAGATTCTTCGCCAAGTCTTATTAGTACTTCAGTAGATAGATCTGTAATTAAAATAATCGACAAAAGTCCAAACCATAAATCAGTAAATTTTACATATACAAAACAAAAAAAAAACTTTTAAGATTGGCAGCTTTGGAATGATAAAATCAATTTCGGAGTGGCCTCTGAGGGCATGAAAGCGCAAACGGGACATGTCATGAAATTTGGGTAATGGGTTGAAGTCCCTATTAATTTGGATGCACTGCCAAACAAACTAAAAAAAGAAGAAAAAATAGCAAGTAAGAGAGATATATGAAGTGACTAAAATATGATGTAAATTGTGAATAAATATTATACCATAAGAGTACCCCATGAGATGGTCATCTCCCCAGCACATGAAAACAAAAAAATTACGGACGATATTCCTTTGCCACAAGTTATCAGAATCAAAGATCACATCAATATCAACCTTGATGGAAGCACCATATTGGTTATTTTTAAGGATTCTGCAAAGGTTTCCTTTGAGACTCAGATATTTGAGTCTCGGAGCATCGATTACAACTGCTTCTCCGTCTGAAGGTTACCAGTCAACCCAAAAGTGTTAGAGATAAGCTCTTTTAATGACTTTGAATAGACGCGAATGTCTCCTACATCGTCATCAGTTATGATTCTGATACTATTCCTAGTTCTTCAAGAACTGGAGAGCATGAGACTAGCATTTGTATAGCGTCATTTGTGGGAAACTGAACAAACTCCAAGTGCATAATCTTGAGACATGGTAAGGAGACTCTGAAATCATTCAACCGAACCATATGGAGCCTTATGCATACCAATGCCTCACACACAGAAAGGGTTAATGGTATCTTCGGTACCCAATCCGTGAGAGTGCAATCCACAACTTCGAAACGTTGAATCTTTGTGCTTAAGAACTCGACTAAGACACGGCTCAAACACTGCAGATTCTCAAAGCCAAGGACATGTCTCTCAACGTTTAACTTGAATTCAGACAAGTTTGATCCGTTTGTGGAACTTATCGAGAAAAACTCACACATGTATCGTAATTTGGGAAGTCAGAGATGTTCAACTCTAATCTCGAACCCGTAGCCAAAAATATCTCCACCTAGAAGACAAAACATTTAACATCCTTAAGCGTAAGCGAGTCAAGTAGTATAGCAACTCTTTCAGGTAATGAGTTTATCCTGTCTTCCCACTTAATCTATCAACTCCGCCTTCCATAGATTTTTGTTTTTGGTTCAAGTCTATCGATTTTATAAACCCTAGCAATTTCAGAACTTAACTATAGAATTCGAACCAATCATAACCTTAGTTTGATCGTTTACACTAAACGTAGCAGTGTTACGTAGATCAGAAAGAATCAAAAGGAAACACGAACAACAAGATCAGTCTTATGCATACAGGGTTCAACGACAGAACTTTCGTTAGGTACTAACTTACTGGCGACCGTAAATTTTGTCGGAGAGATTACTAGCGACAGACGCCAGACCTAGCAATTTTACTGCGTGCTAAGTAATAATAAAAGATTAGTATTGTACGAGTAACTTTGACATATGTACATTATATATATATTGTATAATTTATGGTTTTATTTCATAAAATCTTATTATATAAAGTTTGATGTCAAAATTACTTAAGATCGTGACACGTGCTTTCCTATCATTCAGATGTAGTCACGTGTCAATTTTAAATTTATTACAAATTTTAAAAATAAAAATGTAAAAATTGAAAACCTACCATAAAAGGATTTTATATAAAAATTAAAATAGAGAAAACCTAATTTTATTTAAAATCTTTTAAAGAAAAAAACCTTTGTAAGAAAATTATAAAATTTAAACAGCTTTTAAAATTTAGACAAAATCATTATAAGAAAATTATATATATCTATATATATATATCATAAAATTCGAAATTATAATATTGTTTATTTATTTTAATTTTAAGTTGCTAATTTTACAAGAATAAATATTATTTTTTTTATAAAATAAATAATTGATTGTGAAAATTATACAATTAATTACTGTTTAAAAAATGTAAATACCATTTACAAAAAAAGAAAAGATTGTTGAAGTAGAAAAATAATAAATCGCCTTATATTTTTTTCACCAATCAAATAATTTATTCAAAAGATCGCTATTGTAATATATATAAGATATGAGTATGTAAGATTAACGTATGTGTTTTTGTAACTATCTTATTATACATAGTTGAGTTTTGAAAGTTAGTCATTAACAAGATTTACATGTGTTAAATTATCAATATGAAATTTTGACAGGTGTAAAAGTTAATATTTAATAGAAGGAATTTGATTAAAATCAAAAACAAATATTTGTTTTATAAAATATTAATAATATAAAAAATAATATCAAAAATTACGAAAATTATACAAAATTAGAAAGTTTTAAAATATTATAAGGAGATATATATATATATATTTGTTGAAATTATATTATTTACTTATTTTTAATTTTAAGTTATTAATTCAACAAAAAAGAAATATGGATTAAGGAAAATATACAGTTAATTATTAATTCTAAATTATGAAAATACTCACTTTTATATAAACATTAATCGTCTAATATTTTTCATCTAACAAAATAATTTATTCAAAAAAATACTGGTTTCAACATTGTTTAATTGGGAAAAAATTTTATTGGGAATGTAAGTTTTTCTTATTATTTAAAACCAAAATTTTCTCCTACTTTCTCCTTTTTCAATTGGGAATAGGTAAGATTAACATGTTGACTCAAAAAAAGATTTAATATATGCATATTCGTTTCCTACTATATTTTAAAATTTTGTTGTGGGTATTTTTTCTATTGTTTTTTTAATTTATATTTTCATCTTTGAATTATTTGGGATTCATTTATTAACAGCGTTTATAATTTTCTGTTATCTATGTCAAATTAATTTTCTTCTAATTTCTTAACCTTTATTGGTTGGTCATAAACTCTTTTTTGCAAACATAATTGTTTTCATTATTCATTTAATACCAAAGAGAGAGTTAATCTAGTAGAAGCTTATCCACCTAATGAATGGATAAAACAGCCAATATAACACAAACTTACAACAAAACATAGATAAATAGATTGGAAAAAAATATAAATCGTTGTTGATGTGATCCACAGTGAAAGCCAAGACTGTGAACACCCTGGTTTGGGGAAAGGTTTAAAAAAATTGATTCTAATTCACCTATGTTACCAAAATGTACTTATATTTTCCTGTCGAGGTCCCGAGAGAACTTCACGAATGATAACTTTTCCTTGTGATTGTCCGAACTCGTGCGAAAGCAAAGTAAACATAGGAAAGGATCAATTGTTGATTTGTAGGGTCGGTAAAACAAGTTTTTAAAACCTCCTGGGTCGTGAATAAACCGGCCATTGAATACGGGTGGATCCACTAAGCCGGAATAGATGTAGGGCCCACTTAGGAAGGTGGGCCCATGGACTGAGAGTGGACATGGGTTCACTAAGCAATGTACAAGTGGTAATGCTGTAGCAGACAGAGGCTACATCATGGTGTCAAAGACACTTCCACGAATACATTGAGAAATTCAACATTAGTTACTATCAAAAGATTTTGTGACGTTAGAAAATGTTTTCACTTTCATTGGTTGTCGAGCAAGCTATTTTTGAGATAGCAAAAGACGTAAATAGTTATCTCCACACAAAGAGGAAGTCAGAGCCGAGATTCTCTCTATGGTGGAGAGGGTTGGACACAAGGTTATCTCCCCAAGGAAGGAAGGTGGAGGAAGTTGGACGCAAGGTTATCTCCCCAAGGGAGTAAGGCGAAGCCAAGGTTCTCTCCATGGTGGAGGAGGTCGATGCAGTCTTCCATAAGGGAGGAGGGTGAAGCTGAGGTTTTCTCCATGGTGATCATACATTATTGTGATGATACATTATTGATTAGTATACTATGTAATATATTTTTTATTCGAAATATTTTTTGAGCTACATCATGGTGTATCAAAGACACTTCCATGAATATAAGAAATTTAACATTAGTTACTTTAAAAAAAAAATTGTGACGTTAGAAAATGGTCTTTAGTTTCATTAGTTGTCGAGCAAACCATTTTGAGATAACTAAAAGAAGTGAACATGTTCTCTCCACACACTGGGAGGGCAGAGCCGAGATTCTCTTTATGGTAGAGGAGGTTGGGCGCAAGGTTATCTCCCCAAGGGAGGAAGATGGAGAAGGCTGGTGATACTAGGATTTTTGTGTCTCCTAGCAGGTTCAATTAACCTTAAGTGTTGTAGTATTTAAGGTGTCAATCCAAATGGGATGTTGCTAGCAATCAAGATGCAATCAAGGAATCACAAGTTAAGCCAATTCAAAGAGTGTTTTTATCTAACAGTCCTAGAATGATCAAAATGCGAAATGGAAATGAGTCACAGAACTAGAAACAAGAATGCATGACAAGAAGCGAAAGTGAATAAAAACGCAAACGATTCTAAGCATGAACAAACGAAACAGTTCCGGAATGTAATAAAAATCAGAAAGAAAGAAGTCCTAAGGATGGGGTAATTGATGTCGGTGGAGTATCCTAGTCTAAAGAGTGTTTAACATACCATAAGCAAAGTATCCCTAAACAATGAACATCACAACTTAGCTAATCCAATCTCTTGGCAAAAGCTACTCGACGCAACCACTTCCATACCTAGCTCTCGCTAGAGAAACGTGGTCGAGCAGGCATGACAGACAAGTTCATTCGCGTCAACAAACATCCTAGACAACTAATCTCTTAGGCTAGGAACGTAAGTCTCGGCACTAGTTGGTCAGACATTTCATCAAACACCTTTTGGGTGCGGAAATGTCTCGAACCTAGTTCCAATTGATCAGAGAGAAACAAGTAATTCTAACTCTAGTCCAGAAGGGAATTTTACAATCAAAGCTTAAACACTCTACATCCTAAGATCCTCCACCTAATCTATCCCATCCTCAAGAACTACCACACTACTCAGATCCGAAAATCATAGTCAAGGATGCAAACACAGAAATCATTGAATCAAGCATAATAAGATAGATAAAAATAAGATTAACAACTTTGTAGAAGGAATCAAATGCAAAATCTCAATAAATCTCAACGATATCGGAATACAAGTCTGAGAACGTGTTTTTGATGCTAGGTTCAAACCTTCCGGGAACGAAAACGATTAAAAGATAAGATGTCTCCGCAAAGACTTAACAAAATGTATATATAGTAGTCCAACATGGAAAGCCCTAAAACTTAAAACGACAAGGTAAAGCGTCGGTTCGGTAATCTCCTGAAGCATGTGAAACCAAACGTCTTTCTTCCCGACATGTGCGATCAAGTCCATGTGCGTCGAATGGAATCCAATGTCATCATAGCTCGGATGGAAGGCTGAGGAGCATGGCTTGGACGGATAGCTCGGACGGAACGGGATGGTGACAATGGCTCGGACGAGACGGAGATGGTGACCATGGCTCGGACGAGAATGAAGATGGTGACCATGGCTCGGACGGTCGAAGATGGTGACCATGGCTCGGACTAAAACGGAGATGGTGACCATGGCTCGGACGAATGAAGATGGTGACCATGGCTCGGACGAGAATAGCTTCCAACGTTTCCTAAATACCTGAAATACTCCAAAATGCACAATGTATGCAAGGATGATGCAAGAGCTACCTAGACGTGCAAAGTGTATAGAAAAACTAGAAAACGATGCAAACCAACGAGTTATCCTAGCTAAATGCATGATAAAAATAGGCTAAGGAGAGACAAAATATAGACATATCAACTCCCCCAAACTTACTCTTTGCTTGCCCTCAAGCAAACAATCAAGAATAGAGTATGGAGAAGAGGTGTGAAGATGGGGTCTCGAACCTAAAACATGCTAAATAAAATAGTTAGAATCAAGGTCCTTGTTTTTAGTTCTATGATGCATGGTGAAAGAACTCTATATATTTTTTTTACACATGCAATCCTATCAATCATTCCCTTTAACATTCATTAACAGAGAACCGTGAATCAAGCTAAGCAATGTCGTTGAACTCATTTGGCTAGGGTGAAGGGTTGAGACTTAGATGGTCTCCTTCTCGAGTGGTTTCATCAATACATGACAAGGTTCTCTCACAAAAATGAGTTGAGCTTAAGAGAAGGCTAAAGGTTGAAACCAACTGATACATACAAGAGCAGCGTCCTGTCTACCCAAAGAACATTCCAAACCGAAGTTGGTCCTATCTCTACCCTTCATCAGAAACATCATCTCAAACCCATTCTTTCACTCTTTATACTTGGTCTTAGGAGAAGTTCACTTATTATCATTCTAGCAGATTGGGAAATCTTTATTATCACTATGGTTCTTTTCTTTCTTCTAAGGACTCTAGACATCATAAGCATTTTTACTTTCTTTCTTTGTCTAATCTTTTCGTTTTATGCCCAGAACCAATAACTCATTGTTTTGCTCAACCCAAATCCTTTACTAGACTTGTAAACCTTGAAAACACATCCCCTCCTAAAGACTTTCTCCCTTTACTTTCTGTTTACGCTTCACTTTTCTGCACAAATCCATACCCAATACCCAAAATCGAGTTCTCACCTAGTCCTACTAGTCCGGATAACGCGAACTAGAACTACACAGGATCCTCTTGTCGGTTAGAACCTAACACTTTCTAACAAGCTCAACTCGGAAAAAGGCCTGACACTCAAGAATACAATTGGCTTGAAAGAACGGTTGGTTAAGGGTGCGGGGAACTGTTCCAAAGATGGGAATCAGCTACTTGGATTGACAAGGGTGGTAAAAATGTGAAAGACAATCCAAGTATGTATATGGTATCCATGAGTTCAACTTCAATGCATAACATGATAATTGCAAGTCAGGATTAGGTTCAAGTAGATAGGGAATGATATCAATTCAAAACATGCTTCAATCTTAACTTTTCAAGTTCCATCAACAAGCATCAAAGAACTAAGAACAAGGGCCTTGATCCTATCCTATTGAATCCACATGCTAACAAGGTTACAATCATCATCAACCCCTATGCTAAATGCAACAACCCTATATGAATAAACCTAAACGCAATCCTAATATGCAAGTGCAAACTACATGAACACTCTGTTTTTGTGGAGATTTTCGAATTTTTTTCAAATTTTTTATGGTTTTTCTATGCAAATAGATGGATGCAGACTCAAACATGATATGATGCAAAGATTTGAAATAAGAATCACAAAACACGACATTAGATACATCATCTCAAACCCTCCCCCAAACTTAAAATACACAGTCTCCTGTGTAAGAAAAATTTGCAGGAGGATTTAAGAATCACAACACAAACAATGCAGAAATGAAATGGTATATACAAAGGAAGGTAGGAGTACCTCGTAGTAGAAAAGGAGTCTGAGCTCGCCCAAGGAGCTGGTGCGTGGTACTGGCTCTGTCCCTCACCGTGTTCGGGATCCGCAGGAGTGGTCTCACCTGGTTGGTCGACTTGTTGCTCAACCGCTGAGTGTTCCGATAAGTGCTCGGCTGCTCGTCGCACTGCATGTCGTCGACTCTAGACTCGCCATGGTCCGAGACTAATACTACCACATCCGTAGGCTGATAATCACCTTGCTGCCCAACTTGTTGCTCAACCTCTTGCTCAGCTTGAGCTGCAGAACGACGCGCTGATCGACGACTTGAGGAGGCTCTGAACCACGCGAACCGCGTCCCCTTCTCTCCCTAGATTCATGTGATGAGTGGCGTGAAGGGACGGGAGAAGATGGCGCTGTCGTGGCACATATGAAGATTGACGTGCGGGTGATGGAATCGGAGAAGGTGTTCGCTCTAGGTTCGCGGAAGGGCGTCCTGGCATTGGTATGGTATCCTCGGGATGGATCTTGGGACCGCGGTTGTGGATGTCGAACAGCTAAACTTACGCATGAAGTTCATGACATTCTTGGTGAAACGGCAACGTTTGTCTCTGGCTTTCCCCATTGTTGCAGCAGGTTGAGTCTATGATGAGCGGCTCGATCCCTTTGACATTCTCGGATCCGAGTACTCGAAGTGGAATTGCTCCGGGCGGTACTCCTCTGGGCGGTAGTCCTCGTGTCTTCTTCCATTGGCTCCGCGCGTGTTTCCACAACGTCGACATGATCCTCTTCAGCTTCAGAGTTGTATAAGATTGTCGTAGGAGGGATAAACTCGATATGCTCTCCACCTAAGATTGTAGTCAACTCGACGCAAGGGAGGAGTAATCTCGAAGGTCCGACCGCAGGATGCACAAAATTGTAGAGCAACCTTCCATGCCTCAAACCCCAATCCAAAGTGCGTAGCTGTCGCAGGTAGCGGATGTCTATCCAACGTGGTGGGTGCGCCTCAGAGTGTAGGGGGACGCCAGCAGCCTCAAGGAACCAAGTCACGATGCCTCCCATGCACATCACTCCGGAGTGTGGTTGGCTTAGTCGCGAGACCCAATGCTTGTATGTCAGCATGTGGTTGATAAGGTAGAGCGAGACGGAAGCGTTGGATATGTCACCTTGCAGCGCGGTGCAATCCATGGCAGTGAATGAGAGTCCCTTAAGCGCCAAATCGATCATCTCTAGATCGCCATTCGTCATGTATCCTTTAATCTCTTTAGCGTAAAATGCATTGGTGACCGCTTTCGGAAGTAACGCAACACTGGGCTCCGCACGTTCAGCTTTTGTCTTCGAGGAAGTGAATGTGGGTGCACTCCCAATCGTTGCCCAGAGTGCGGATATCTCATCCCGATCGAACTGCGGCGTAGTCCCTGTTCCGCTGGGAAATCCAAACATCTCTTCGACAGTTTTGAAACTGAGAGTGTAGAACTGGCCATGAACGCGAAATGTAATGTAGCCCAGACCTCCATCAGACATCATTCCCGGCTCATCCGCATACAGATGCGTCTCCAGAGTACAGAGGAACTGAATTGTCTCCTCCCTGTATCCGCTTTTTGGTGTGTTCATGATTCCCGCCGATGGCACCGCCTAAACAGATACTGAACATCCTCCCAAATCCCGAGTTTCTGCATAGTCTCAACATGGGGATACCTTGTTCCCTCAAACTCCATCTGCTGGAACAGCTCGTAGTAATCCTTGGGAGTTAATTTGTCTCAGCGCTCTTCCGTTTGACCAATTTTCTGGGAGCTGGTGTTGAGCGCAACGCAGGTTCCTCCTGTTCGTAATCACTCCCGTCCTCCTTTGAGTTTGAAGCTTGTGCCGGTCGCTTCGCGACTCTTGCTCTTAGAGAGCGGTTTGTCTGGTCTGCTTGACCCAGCACTCGCGTAGGCGGCTTGGAAGTAGCAACACGTCCTGGAACCTCACAACCATACTTATCATACATCTCGTCCCAAAATTGTCGACATTGCAAAGGAAGATGGTGATAATGGCTCGATCAAAACGAAGATTACAGTGGCTCGGTCGGGAACGAAGATTGCGACAGTGGCTCGACCGGGAACGAAGATTGCGACAAGGGCTCGGCCGGGAACGAAGATTGCGACAGTGGCTCGGTCGGGAACGAAGATTGCGACAGTGGCTCGGTCGGGAACGAAGATTGCGACAGTGGCTCGGTCGGGAACGAAGATTGCGACAGTGGCTCGGTCTGAACGAAGATGGCGACAGTAGCTCGGTCGGAACGAAGATTGCGACAGTGGCTCGGTCGGGAACGAAGATTGCGACAGTGGCTCGGTCGGGAACGAAGATGGCGACAGTAGCTCGACGATGCAAGACTCGATCGGGTATGAGACGTGATGGCGCGAGCAGAGTGGTCCGTTGCTAAGGATCAAGTGTGGAGCTTCGCTGGAGGGTGATGCGGTTCGAGTGGAGGTAGCAACGCAGTGGCGTGAGATGGTGGTGGGATGAAAGAGAGAAGTGAGAGTGAGTTGATGATGATGAGGTAGAGGTGAGTGAAAAAGAGGGAGGAGAGTTTGTTTTGTGGTGAGAGGAGAAAGTAGAGAAGAGATGATATAAATAGAGGGGTGGTGAGGATGTCGTGCAAGTGGGGAGAAGAAGAGAGTTGTGAGGGTGGTGGTGAAGTGAGGTGACACAAAGTTGATGTGTTTGGTGTGAGGGAACAAGAGAGAAGTGAGGGGTGAGGTGACAAGAGAGTTGAAAAATCTCGTGGGGGAAGATTTTTTTTTTTTTTTTTTTTTTTTCACTCCCTCTCCTTTTCACTCTGTTTTTCTCTGTATCCTCTATCTTTGTTGCACACACTCCCTCGTAGATTCCTGAACACGAAAACCAAAAACAAAAATTAAAAACACAAGAATCCTAAAAATATTTACAGTGATACCTTTGGGACTTCCTCCCAAGTGAGCTTGTTTAAAGTCTCTAGCTTGACTTTTCAGCTTTTTATGCTTTTGGGGTTCATGGAGGAGTACAGAAACCCCTCTGGGCGGACTTGATCAGCTAAATATTTTTTACTCTTTGGCCGTTTACAGTGAATTCGCTGCCATCCTTGTTCGAAGAGTGATAGCTCCAAATGGCAGAACGTCTTTGACTGTAAATGGTCCAGACCACCTAGACTTAAGCTTTCCAGAAATAACTTAAGTCTGGAATTGAACAGCAAAACCTGATCTCCAGCTTTGAGCTCCTTGACAATAATCTTCTTGTCATGAAAATTCTTTGTCCTCTCCTTGTAAATCTTGGAACTCTCATAAGCATCAAGTCTTATTTCTTCCAACTCATGGATGTCAAGAGTTCTCTTAGCCTGAGCTGTGTCAATATCCAAGTTCAGCAGCTTGATTGCCCAAAGTGCCTTGTACTCAACCTCCACAGGGAGATGACATGCTTTACCATATACCAACTGAAACGGTGTTCTGCCTATTGGCGTCTTGAACGTTGTTCTGTACGTCCAGCTTGACAGACCAATCTTTCTTCGAGACTCCAACAATTCTTGACAAGATACCCTTGATCTGTTTGTTCGAAACTTCAACCTGACCGCTGGTCTGAGGGTGATACGCAGTAGACACTTTGTGCTTGACCCCATACTTTCTCAGCATGCTCTCAAAAACTTTGTTGACGAAGTGAGTTCCACCATCACTGATCACCGCTCTAGGTATCCCATACCTTGGAAAGATTATACTTTTGAACAGCTTAACAACCTTGTGATCATTGGTGGGGCTGGCTATGGCTTCGACCCACTTAGAAACGTAATCAACTGCCACCAAGATATAGACATTCCCATTAGATGGGGGTTGAAAGGACCCATGAAGTCTATCCCCGACGTCAAATATCTCCACTTCCAGGATTGGATTTTGGGGCATCTCGTTTCTCCTTGTGATGTTGCCCATCCTCCGACAAGCGTCACACTTGGTGATGAAGTTGTGAGCGTCTTTGAACAAGGTTGGCCACCAGAGACCTGCTTGGAGAACCTTCGAGCTGTCTTGAATGTGGCGAAATGACCTCCATAGACGGAACCGTGACAATGCTCAAGCACTCCCTGCACTTCCCCTTCGCTATGCATCTTCCGAACAGACCGTCGAACCTCTCTTGTACAGATAGGGTTCATCCCGAAGTAGTGGTTGACCTCTCGAAAAGCTTCTTCTTCCTGTATGGATCCATGTCATCAGGAACTTCTCCACATACCTTGTAATTCACAACATCTGCATACCAGGGTGCAGTCTCGAAGTGATTGCCATGCATCTGATTTTGAGGTTCTCAACCCCGTGTCATGCATCCGCTCACAAACCTGGGCTACCGAAGTTGTTCCTGGCATTGAGTCATTTATTGGAACAACATCTTCTATCCTCATTCTTGACAAGTGGTCTGCAACTCCATTTTCTATTCCTTTCTTGTCAACTATCTCCATGTCAAACTCTTGGAGAAGCAGGATCCATCTCAGCAGTCTCGGTTTGGTATCCTTCTTCGTAGATGTGTCTCAGAGCGGCATGATCGGTATACACAATGACCTTCGAACCTACAAGATAACTCCTGAATTTCTCGAATGCAAACACAACTGCTAGGAGTTCCTTCTCTGTGGTAGCATACCTTCCCTGGGTCTCGTCCAAGGTGCGACTCGCGTAGTAGATGACATGAAGCTTCTTGTCAATACGCTGTCCAGAACTGCTCCAACTGCGAAGTCCGAAGCATCACACATGATCTCAAAAGGATGATCCCACGGAGCTTGCACTATGGGTGCTGAAACCAAGGCCTCCTTGATCTTGCTGAAAGCTTCCAAACATGCTGCATCAAATTCGAACTCAACCTCCTTGCACAGCAACCTTGTCAAAGGTCTTGCAATTTTTGAGAAGTCCTTGATGAATCTCCCGTAAAACCCAGCATGTCCCAGAAAACTCCTGATGTCCTTCACTGTCTTAGGCGGTTGAAGCTGAACCATGACCTCAATCTTAGCTTTGTCAACCTCAATCCCTTTCTCAGAAATTTTGTGTCCCAGAACAATCCCTTCTTCAACCATGAAATGGCACTTCTCCCAGTTCAGCACCAGGTTCGTCTCCTCACATCGCGTCAATACCTTGCACAAATTTAACAAACAGGAGGAGAAAGTGGAACCGTATACAGAGAAGTCGTCCATAAACACTTCCACTGACTCCTCAATTAAATCCGAGAAAATTGAAGTCATGCACCTCGAAAGGTGGCAGGAGCATTGCACAAACCAAATGGCATGCGTCTGTAGGCAAAAGTGCCATAGGGACAAGTAAAGGTTGTCTTTTCCTGATCATTTGGGTGAATAGGGATTTGGAAGAATCCACTATACCCATCAAGGAAACAATAATAGGGATGACTAGCTAGTCTTTCCAACATTTGATCAATGAAAGGCAAAGGAAAATGATCTTTCCTAGATACAGCATTCAACTTCCTATAATCTATACACATCCTATGTCCTGTGATGGTTCTAGTTGGGATTAACTCATTTTTGTCGTTTTTGATCACAGTTATGCCTCCCTTCTTAGGTACACAGTGCACTGAGATACCCAAGTACTATCGAGATAGGATAGATAACTCCAGCATCAAGCAGTTTTAGGATTTCTTTCTTTACTACTTCTTTCAGATTAGGGTTCAATCTTCTTTGGGGTTCAATACTAGCATAAGACTCATTTTCAAGATTGATCCTATGTGTGCAAAGACTAGGTGAGATTCCTTTGATATCATCTAAAGAATAACCTATGGCCTTTCTAAACTTTTTTAAAGCACTAGCAACCCCAATTCATCATCACTCAACCTAGCATTCACTATGACAGGATAAGTAGAATTGGTCCCAGAAAAACGTACCTGAGTCCGGAAGGGAGAGTTTTGAGTTCTACCTTCGGAGCTTTCAGTTCCGACCAGTCGTCAGCACGGAGTCTGGAATGATCGCGGTCGAGTGGGAGATATCACGTTCTGAACTCTGTCTCAACTGCACGTACCTCCTTTGCGTCAGATAGCTGCTCGAATTCCTCCGATCCATCCGTTTCTCTGTGGGAATCTAGCATATTCTTGTAACAAGTGGTCTCCCCATGCAGGAACCCTTCTTCTCCATCCTTGGTTAGAGCAGTTTTGAGATGATCCTCCTCAGCTAGTTCCTCCAACAGCTCATCAGCCAACTTATCCATCTCTTCAATATAGAAGACTTGTCCTCCTATTGTTGGCTTCTTCAAAGTATCCTTGATATCAAACTTCATGATGAAGTCATCGCCCAGATTAAGATCAATCTTGCCATTTCTGACATCAATGATGGCTCCAGCAGTCGCTAGGAACGGTCTTCCTAAAATCAGAGGATCTTTAGGTTCTTCATCCATCTCCGAACCACGAAGTCAGTTGGTACTTCCACGTCTCTGATCCTGACAGGTAAGTCCTCTAAGATACCATGTGGAAGTCTCACTGATCTATCTGCAAGGATGAGGGAGATGTCGCATCCCTTAAACCTTGTGAAACCCAACCTCTTAGCCACAGAGAATGGCATCAGATTCACTGAAGCGCCAAGATCACATAAGCACCTCTCAAAAGACATGGGTCCAATGGAGCAGGGAAGAGTGAATGATCCAGGATCTTTGAGCTTCTTGGGTACAACCTTCCTGGATGATTGCACTGCACTCAAGACTTAGTACCACCATGCCTTGAACTTCTTTTGATCTCTCCATCACCAAGTCCTTGAGGAATTTCTGGTAGTGAGGAACAAGTGCGAATGCATCTAGCAATGGCATTCTCAACTCAATCTCCTTGACTTGCTTTTCGAACAAGGCTTTGTACTTCTCAGTAAGCTGCTTCTTGAACCTCACTGGAAATGGTAGAGGAGGCTTGTACGGTGGAGGGATGAACCTCGCAGGTCTGTCTTCAGGAACAGCTGGCTCCTTAACAGCTTCAGGCTCGGATTGCTTCACTGGCTCGATTGGATCTTTGACTGCCTCGACGGGGTTCTCCATCTGAGTGTCATCCTGACCAAAATCCTCCCCATCTAATTCCGCACTGTCCTCGTGACGTCTGGAACTCCTTGCCTGGGAGGCAATGTTTTCCCACTTCTCAGCGTAATGGCATTGGCGAACTCCTTGGGGTTCTGAACAGCTTTACCTGGGAATTGGCCAGGCTTTGGTGCAGAAGTAGATGCAGATTGGCCCTCCATGTACCTTATCTTCGAATTCAAGTTTCGAATTTGACGTTCAGATCATTGTAGGAACATTCCATCCTCTCGACTTAGGTCAGCAAACTTCTTAGCAGTATCCATGGAACCGCTAGCTTGGCCCCTGAAGAATTTGTTGCATCATCTGTTTCATTTCTTGATCTGGGGCTGGGTAGGCTGAACTGGTTGAGGGCGGAATCCTGGCGGTGGTCCCGAGGGAGCTTGGTAACCCTGCTGGAACTGTTTTGGAGCGAAACCCGGATTGTAAGGCACAAAAGGTTTTTGTTGACCTTGCTGTTGTTGTTGAGGAGGGTACACCGATCTTGTGGATTAGCAACATTGGTACTTCGGTAAGACAAATTGGGTTCGTCTTGTAGGGGTTGTAACCTTTGTTGTAGCCACCCTGATTCTGAACATAGCTGATCTCTTCACTCTGCTCACCCTCCCCATCTGGAACTTGGAAAGGGTCGTCCTCAGAGACGAAGTGGACGCTCCTCTGCTGGCTCAGCAAGATACGGTCAAGCTTCTCATTTACATTCTTGAGGTCCTTCTTGTACTTCTCTTCAGACCCAGCGTCGCCGCGAAATGTGCGGTCATAATCCTCGTTGTAGTTGCCGTCGGACTGAGCGAGATTCTCCACCAGTTGCCAACCTTCATCGACGTCCTTGTTCAGGAAGTTACCGTTAGAAGCGGTGTCAAGCAGCATACGTATTTTGGGAAGGACACCACGGTAGAGAGTACTCAGTAATGACTCGTTGCTGAAACCATGGTGTGGGCACTGGCTGTGGTAACCCTTGAAACGCTCCCATGCTTCACAGAATGATTCCGAGCTCTTCTGAGAAGCTGGAAATCTCATTCCCGAGACGTGCTGTTCTGGAGTGGAGAAAACTTCGCTAAGAATTCTTGCAGCCATCCCAGGTGGTGATTGATCCCTTGGGAAGGTTTTTCTCCCATTGATGAGCCTTGTCTCCCAGGGAGAATGGGAAGAGGCGCAACTTGTAACCATCCTCACTCACGCCGTTGATCTTGGTGAGACCACAAAGACGGTCGAACTCGTCCAAGTGGTCGAGTGGATCCTCCATAGGCAACCCGTGAAACTTGTTTCCTTGGATCATGGTGATCAGACCACTTTTGATCTCGAAGTTGTTGTTCGGCACGGCGGGAGGGACGATTCCAGCACGCTGAGTATGAGTGTTCGGTGCATCCCCAGCACCAATGTTTCGCGGTCCCTGATGTGGTTCATGCTGTTGTTCCATAGTGACTTGTGCGGATGAACAGTGGGTTGACGAGCTTGTCGTGGGCGTTGCAACCGATTGATTTCGTCGATCACAGAAGGAGATTCTGATGCCCTCTTGATCTGTGTGCATGCAAGGTTGCAATCAACAGGTACCGAGATGCAAAACAAACAAGCAGAAAACCAAAGCAAGTCAGTACTCGAATGATTGTGTAACAGAACTTAATCTTGCAAAACGTGAAATCTTAAATGTAGCAAAAAGAATCCCAAATGGCAACGGCGCCAAATTGATACTAAGATTTTTGTGTCTCCTAGCAGGTTCAATTAACCTTAAGTGTTGTAGTATTTAAGGTGTCAATCCAAATGGGATGTTGCTAGCAATCAAGATGCAATCAAGGAATCACAAGTTAAGCCAATTCAAAGAGTGTTTTTATCTAACAGTCCTAGAATGATCAAAATGCGAAATGGAAATGAGTCACAGAACTAGAAACAAGAATGCATGACAAGAAGCGAAAGTGAATAAAAACGCAAACGATTCTAAGCATGAACAAACGAAACAGTTCCAGGAATGTAATAAAAATCAGAAAGAAAGAAGTCCTAAGGATGGGGTAATTGATGTCGGTGGAGTATCCTAGTCTAAGAGTGTTCAACATACCATAAGCAAAGTATCCCTAAACAATGAACATCACAACTTAGCTAATCCAATCTCTTGGCAAAAGCTACTCAGACGCAACCACTTCCATACCTAGCTCTCGCTAGAGAAACGTGGTCGAGCAGGCATGACAGACAAGTTCATTCCGTCAACAAACATCCTAGACAACTAATCTCTTAGGCTAGAACGTAAGTCTCGGCACTAGTTGGTCAGACATTTCATCAAACACCTTTTGTGCGGAAATGTCTCGAACCTAGTTCCAATTGATCAGAGAGAAACAAGTAATTCTAACTCTAGTCCAGAAGGGAATTTTACAATCAAAGCTTAAACACTCTACATCCTAAGATCCTCCACCTAATCTATCCCATCCTCAGGAACTACCACACTACTCAGATCCGAAAATCATAGTCAAGGATGCAAACACAGAAATCATTGAATCAAGCATAATAAGATAGATAAAAATAAGATTAACAACTTTGTAGAAGGAATCAAATGCAAAATCTCAATAAATCTCAACGATATCGGAATACAAGTCTGAGAACGTGTTTTTGGCTAGGTTCAAAACCTTCTGGGAACGAAAACGAGATTAAAAGATAAGATGTCTCCGCAAAGACTTAACAAAATGTATATATAGTAGTCCAACATGGAAAGCCCTAAAACTTAAAACGACAAGGTAAAGCGGGTTCGGTAATCTCCTCGAAGCATGTGAAACCAAACGTCTTTCTTCCCGACATGTGCGATCAAGTCCATGTGCGTCGAATGGAATCCAATGTCATCATAGCTCGGATGGAAGGCTGAGGAGCATGGCTTGGACGGATAGCTCGGACGGAACGGAGATGGTGACAATGGCTCTGGGACGAGATGACGGAGATGGTGACCATGGCTCTGAGAATGAAGATGGTGACCATGGCTCGACGAGAATGAAGATGGTGACCATGGCTCGGACGAAACGAAGATGGTGACCATGGCTCGGACGAGAATGAAGATGGTGACCATGGCTCGGACGAGAATAGCTTCCAACGTTTCCTAAATACCTGAAATACTCCAAAATGCACAATGTATGCAAGGATGATGCAAGAGCTACCTAGACGTGCAAAGTGTATAGAGAAAACTAGAAAACGATGCAAACCAACGAGTTATCCTAGCTAAATGCATGATAAAAATAGGCTAAGGAGAGACAAAATAT